>OW964571.2:16129076-16561848 GCA_943138885.2 Tholera decimalis
ATTTAATACTTTTGCCTTTATCTGGAGTAATGTATGAGACAAATCTATGTAGTCATCGCCTGTTCCAGGAACTTGAAACTCGATAGGTCCATCATCAGCAAGAGACGAAATTGGTTTATAGTGAATCCACAATCCATTTTCAATGCTTGTTTGTGTAGACGGTAATGCAAATAAATCTAATTCTGACTTAACGCACTCACAAGAATGATTATGAAGGAAAGACATATTTAATTTGAAAATATATCTTCGATGTTTTTTGGTTTTAGACCAAGTTTTTTCGTAGCTTTCACTTTAGCAGTTAGTGGTGGAATGAACGATGCCAATCGTTTTCTTTTAGTTATATATCCAGATCCTGTCATGTTAAATCGATCAATTTTGTTATCAGCCTTTCGTTTTAAGTTCGTACTAACTTGTTTAAGACGATCTTTTATTGAGGCTTCCATAGGACGCGCTTGAACCATATCCGATAAAAGTCCTACTCCAGCGTTTAATGCCTCCTTACCAACCACTCGAACACCACTTGAAAGTAAAGGTAAAACTGATCTAAATAACCCTCCTAAGAAGCTCCCAATACCATGACCGCGTTGGTATGGTGAACCCTTATAAATTACACCAACTCCTGATCCAGCTTGATGTGAATAATAATTTTCATATGGACATTTATGATGATCATGAGGAGAATACATTATTATAATTTGTGGAAATGTAGTTTAATACACACGGTTCCAAACTGGAATGGTATTTTTTGTCCTGTGCTCGATCTTATATCTATTTCCAGCGTATCGAACTCTCTTCGCATTACAGGTAAGTAGTGAGGTGGAGAGAAAACGTGCATTTTATTCGCACCATAAATGTCTTTTGAAGGATCTAATGAAATGACTCTTAATAGCGGAGTCATAACATCACCCACAATCTGAGGATCGATAATGTCACAATATAGAAATAGTTGAGATGGTAACCCTAAGTGTAAATTAGCAGGACACTTCCCAAAATTTCTGTCTAGAAGATTTGTATTTGGTTCATAACCCAGTTGTAAACTTAATTTGGGTGATAATGTTACGGATGTTATATTTTTATCCAAAACAGAAATAGACACAAATTTTGTTATTTCATCATAACGAAATTTCAAGTTCTCTCTGATACCATTTAACGCTCTTAAAATATGTTCAACGTTATCATAGTTGGTAGCCGGAATATGTTTTTTGTAGTACACTGTTGATGGTTTATCTTCATTAGGCATTAACATGGTTTTTGTAATGTACACAACATTTTCATGATCTTGAACAGTAAACATGGTGCATGGATATTGAAACTCGACAACTCCAACCGACCATTCACCTTCTAATTTCATAGCTTTTGGTAATTTTGTTGAAAAATTTGTGGTCTTGTTATCAGGAAAGTATTCCATTGAACTATTGCTGAGCAAAGTTAAATAAAAACTTTCTTTATTCATATTTCTTTTAAACTAGAAGCTAAAATCCAACTGTTAAATTTATCTGGATAACCTTTCCACTTCACTAATACTTCTTTTCTGTTACCCGAATAACGAGTACCAATTATTTTATCTATTTTATATTGTGAGGTGGGGTTGTAAGTGACCTTCTGTAATTCTCTTTCATAAAAAGTACCAACTATTGCTTCATCTTGTAAATCTGTTATTGTATAAACAACCCATGGAGATCTATCAATTATTGAAGATATAATAAATATTTCATCACTCCAATTTGATTCATATCCTTTTTGGAAAACATGTTTATATTTAGTTATTCGAACATAATCACCCACATTGAAATTTGGTTTTGGATTTTCTAAAGAAAGTTTGTTTGATCCTCTATTATAAAGATTAGTCCAAACTGTCATAATATTGGCGGAACTTACATCACATGGGCACATCTTAATACTAGAGTGAATGCTGTGATTATAAGAGTATATTAAATCCTGTAAAACATCTATGTATCTATAAGTATTGTTATGAGTGAAATAACGCCACATTTTCATTTTTAGAGTTCTTTGAAATCGTTCAACAATACTAGCCTTAATATCAGGATTGTTAGTGGTATAGTAATTTATCTTTTTGGATTTAAAGTATTTTTGTACATCTTTTGAAACAAATTCTGTACCTTTATCAGATTGTATGTGAGTAGGTGTGGAATTACTTTCAGTAAATATACTTTCAAAACATTCTTTAGTAGTTTCTGAGTTTTTCTTTTTCATTGGTCTTGCAAAAGCATATTTACTAAATACATCAATAACACAAAGTATATAGTTGAAACCATCATTATATTGAGAATAAGTTCGCATATCACTTAAATCAGCTTGCCACAATTCATTAATATTTGATAGAATGTACCTATTACGTGGAAATTTTTTCCGACTGGGTTTATGTAATGTATATGTTTCTTGTGATTGTAACCATTCCTTTACTTGCTTTTTATCCATTTTACCCTTCATGGCTTTTGATAGTTTATCAATACTACCAAAACCAGCGGGGTTAGATGGATCATAATAAATCCTGTTAATTTCTTCTAGTACGGGGTCCATTTTTCCCAATCGAGCTTTTTACGTATTTTAGTTATAGATCTTTTATCTCCATTGCTCGGTGTAGAAAACTCTTGAACTTCAATCTCAGAGGTTTTGTTCAGATCTTTTGCTTGAAGTTGGTTAATAAACTCACATCTCTTTGGATTTCCAATATAAGTAAGTGGTACTTTAATATCTTTTAATGCTTTAGCAAATCTATCCCACCCTATCGGATCACTTCTTTTTAAGGGTCTTAGTGAATCATTTATTAAATCAACAATATTACTTCCAGGAATTTTTTCATTATCAATTATGACTGTGCCTTCATTATCCCAATGTATTTTACTTTTACTTGTTCCAATTCGGTATCGGTGTACAATAACTTAATTTTGTTATTAAACTTTTTAACCATGTAGTTATAATGAAATTCGTACATAAGGGTCTTAGATATATCTAAAATACAAAATCCTAAATAAATTGGCTTATCATAAATCAATTTTGTTTTTCGTAATTGTATTGCGACTAAATGTTCTGAAAATATTGATAAACTATGGAATTCTGGTTTTGCAATCAATTCCTGAGCACCTAAAACTTTACCACGATTATCCCAGTGAGTTAGTAGTTTAACGTTTACTCTTTTTTCAATATTTTCCATTGTCTTACCGAAGACAGAATTGTTCATTAATTTAAAAAAGTCTTTTTCAAAGTTTGATTTAGCTAACGTTCTCAAACTAGTATTTAAGTCTATGTATTTCTTTAGCCAAGAACTCTGTTTAAATTTTAAAATTCTATGTACTTTAATTAATTTAATTCCCATTTCAATGCATTGTTTTAAATTCCTGTAGTGAATGATGTATTTATTTTTATTATTTAAATTAGGAACTAATTTAGTTTCTTTAGTATTACCCACACATATGTTTTCAGGACATAATGGAAAGTCAGAATGCAAATTATGAAGTTCATCAGGATATTCCAAATCAACTTCTAAAACATAACCAAAATCAGACGTATCCAACACATTATAATCTGTATTACAATTTATCCATTCGAAACCACCAACAGGAAGGGATTGGGACATTGCCCAACCATATAAATTATTCGCATCAAAATATGTTAGATATGAATTAGGTTTTTCACCATCATAATCCTCCATGAATTTATTATTTGCTCTAGCAAAACGATTGCTACACTGAGATACACCCCCTCTAATACCAGCTTTAAAAAAAGCAATTTTGTCATAGTCCGTTAACAATTCTAATTCTATTTTCGTAAATTTTAACATTGCATCCCAACTTAAACCTGGAGCAGTATAGTAATGGGCAGGATCTAATCCATAAGTTTTAATACAAAGCTTTCTGAAGTTTTCGAATATATCGGTCAAAAGTAAAACATCAGTTTTTAAATACAAATCGGAATAATCAGACATACTACTACACTTAAAATGTTGCCAAATATCTTTTGCATGATTATAATCATCGTTTGAAATATTTGAATCTGTGAGTGAACTATAAAACTGGTGTTGATCAGGAAGTGACGGATGTTTCAAGCAATCACTATTACGCATAAATTCATAAGGATAAATACCTTTCCGTCTTAAACGTAAAAAATCTTCATTAATAGGATAGTTTCTTTTTAGTTCTTTAAACTGATCGTCATTAAGATTTTTAGCTAGCTGATCTAAACTACATGATAAAAATTTCAATGAATCTACGAATCTTAAACTTACAGGTTGATTATTTATTGTTAACTGTTTTGAAAATGATATGTATCGTTCTTTATTTTGTGGAATAACTTCAACTTTGCCATCATCGAGGTTTAATGCATGGACAATAAAATGAGCATCGTAGTGACCGAGGTTATGTAAAAATATTGGAACATAACGAGGGGTTCTGTACTTAGAACTACACACTTGATGCGCAACACCCCTAAAACTGCCAGTGTACCAATCAAAATCGTAAAAAGGATCTTCATTTAACTGAGTTTCACAAATATGACAAATGTTTGAATTTGAAATTTTAATTTTATCTTCATCTGATAATGGAACGGGACATTTTTGGAAACAATTTTTTTTAACTATTGTTTTCACATCTTCACAAAGGCGATTCATAAACACTTGTGCACAGTTTGGCCCACTATACGTCTCATATTTTGATAATCTGTCATCATATGAACATTTAATGTAATATCCGAAACTATACACTTCATGTTTTTGAATATTAATTGTACTAGGCTTGGATGGATCGTTACTACATGATTCTATTGGGTTCAAAAATGCTTCAAAGTCTGCATAAACCACAAAAGGCATTTCCAACTTTTTCACGAATTTATCAAATTTTATTTTATTATTTGATGTTGCTTTACCGAACCAATCCTTTTTGGAATCCTTACCGTTTGGTAATTCCGTACAAATGTGAGCGCAATCATATTGTTGATGGTTATTAAGTCTTTCCTCTGATGGGAAATGAAGTAAACATGAATCGCATATATAAACTGCGTGATGATTACTTGAGATTTGTGAGCTAACTAACCGCGATAACTTTTTAATATAACAGTAATGATTGTTAGTACCATTCGATAAATATAGTAGGTTGATATGATTAGGTGTACGACATTTTGTTAAATATAAAGGACCTACAACTGAATTACACTTTTTTTCTTTATTATACTCTAAACCAAAAACATTTATACTAATATTGTTTAATTTCTCTACTTTTGATATATCTACAATTTTAACCGGAAAAGAAATACCAGTAAATTTTAGTTTATTTTCATGAATTGCGTATGATGTTACGCGATCTACACTTTTACATACAGGATATAAACCGGAGAGTAATGCCCATTTGAAACACATATTATCATTATTTTTAACATTGATTACAGCTTTTTTTAATTTAATATCCTGAGGAAGATCGATATATGAACTACCACGTAAGGGGTTGAATTTGTTAACATTCATATCTATGTATTTAATTTGATTAAGACTCCAACCACTATCTTTTTTTCAAATTGACAAATTTTACCAACAACAGTGTCTATTAATGATGAAAAAAATATATTTAAGTCATCACCCTGACAAATTATATAATTAAACGTTTGAAAATCAAATGTATTTTTAATATCTTTAGTTTGTTGTATGAAATCAGCATGCAATATGAAGTTTATTTTAAAAATTGTATGTTGTTGAATACATTCATTGATTAAAAATAAGATATCAATTTTTAATGAATTTAAAAACGATTCCGGTGTTTCAAAATATTGCCCCGATTGAATTGTTTTACTATTAATTCTATATGTTAAAATTCGGTTGCCAAAAGCGGTTTCAACAACTGTAACATTTGCTAGTGAATTATGTGATTTTAAAAGATTATTTTTGTGAACATTGCTTTTTAAATGGTTATTTAGATACCTTTTATTAATAAAAACATGACATGTGTCACATTCCACCTTATTGTTGTCCACGTTATTTGTTTCAGTCGATGATGTAGAAGCTCCTTCATCAAATTTTGCTTTCTTGGGAACCTTATTTTCGTCAGTAGTGATACCTCGTTTGATACCTCTTCCAACTTGTGGTTGACTGTAACAAAACAGCAAGAAAATTATTAGACAAATCTTAAAATAAAACAATACAACAATAATCTTTCTTATTGAGTTTGTACTTCTAATACTTACATCAACGCTGTTTCAACCATCGCACAGTGATTATACAACTCATCATCATACGATGAATCAAACAGTTCACACTTCTCCATTTCATCACAAACTTTAGGCAGCTCCTGATCGAATTCGTTGATGAATAGTTCCATATTCTCTTCCATGGGTGCGGAAAAGAAAGCACTGGTACACACTTCACTGAAGTTTTCCATCTTTATAGCAAAGAAGAAATTAGGTAGCACAGTAAGTAACAGTTAAGTGTTGGTAGACAAACCGATACCCAATTTCAAATAATGTTCATTACATAGAGTCTAACAAAGGATTAGAAAGTCAGGTAGAATCTAATGAGTACACAGAAGTAATTTAAGTAAACAGAATCACATTCACTAATCAACTAATGGGTGTCATTGTTAAAAAAGTATTTTTTAACTTTTTCACTTTCTGCTATTGTCTTTGTAATGTTGTATACGAGCCCGTTTGTGCTGTCGTAGATGCTATCCTTATTATTCTTTACATAATATTTAATCCTCGTGGTAGCGTGTTTCCAATGATCAGTAGTTGGAATCTTACATAGCTTCTTCATATCGTACATTTCAATTTTAATGAGATGCGTCGCTTGGTCTCCGTCGTCAGAATTACTAGAAATGTATGATACACCATCTCTAGCGGCTCGTGCCACGGTTGACGATAACAGTTTCTTCTTTTTTATTTTTGGTGCCACTTCAAAAAAATGATCAATCGGTTGTGATTTCCTTTTTCCACCATCACATGTGTTATTAATAACGATGTCATCGTTCTCTTCTTCATGTTGAGGGGAGAGCGGTGAGTAGTAATACTGTTTATAGGTATTTTCATCGAAGTTGAATGATTTCTGCAACAAGACAGTTATCATGTTAATATCAATTTGTTTACACTTAATCACACACGTTAGGAAACAACAACAAGAATACAAGTAAGTTTGTCAATAGAATAAACACTTACCTCCATGGCCATTGATGCGTTGAAGTAACACAAACGTAGTATTGGTAGACGTATACAATCCACTGCGGTCAAACGACCATAGACTGACTGCATGACTGCAATGGTAGGATCTTATATAGCACCATTCTTATCTAAAACAAATTCCTAAATACAACGAAACTGATTGTAACTCTATGAATCACCAAAATTATCTCACGTTCCTCCGGAAACTGATAGTAACTCTATGAGTCAACAAACTTATCTCACATTGCTGGCATCAACCTGTTTTGTGAGTGCTACAAAATAATGCGATTTAATATTTACAAATCACTATAATTGAACATTCCTATGACAACCATTGAATAGATTGGTAGTGTAATAATATGCTATATCATGGATACACTAGAAGTACAAAAACATCTGAAAAAGATTCATCCCAGTCTAGAAAATAATGTTTATGCTGCTAATAGACTCCCTATGTATACCCATGCACCAACGTATATAATATGCAATTTGGATGCGGATGATAAGCCAGGTTCACACTGGGTAGCTGTACATATCGATACGAATGGCATCGGTCAATATTTTGATTCTTATGGGCGAACACCTGCGCGATATCATCTCGAGTTTTTGAAAAGGAATTGTAAAAGATGGGGCTGGAGTATTGATAGGATTCAGAATGATTGGACTTCAGTTTGTGGTGAATATTGCTTAATGTATTTGCTATATAAGTTTCAGGGATGTTCAATGCATAGTTTTACAAACATATTTACAGGGAACACACTGTACAACGATATTTTAGTGGATGAGATGTTCCGCTCATATTTTGTAGATAAAAATAAAATTTGTTAATGACGCATGTGTTTTATTGATTCCGTTTTGATGACCCCGAATAGCAAAGTAAGCAATGGTTTATGAACAATAAAAGTATACAATAGCAGTAGCAGTAACAATGAGTAATACATGCATACGTCAATGCAATCCTAATGAGGGTGAGCGGCCGGACGCACGGACAATAGATAAGAAAAGGCGAACAATGAAAGTCGATAATGAGGGTTTCGGGTCACCGGAAATGAAACAGATTGTTGTTAATTGATTTCTGTATCTCCGGAACCATGCATCTTACGCGAAAACGGATTGCAGAAACGTGATCAGCGGACCCCAAAACCTTTTTTTTTTTTTTTTTTTTTTTTTTTTTTTTAGGTTTGAAACGCCCTGGACCGCGATTGCGCCAGAAGCGGTGGTGCGCCAGAACCGGTGAGCCACGGGATTGGTGCGCCAGAACCGGCAAATCACTACTACTCACAGCCAAGCTGTGGAATTCTCTGCCGGCTTCTGTGTTCTCTGCCACTTATGACCTTTGAGTCTTTAAAGCAAAAGTAAATAGGTATCTTCTGAGCTCCCTCTTCCGATCATAGACCTCATCTATTGATTACCATCAGAAGAGATCGAGGTCAAGAGTGACTTCATCAGTAAAAATTGTACAAATGCGAGTCAGACTCGTCTATGAAGGGTTCAGTAGTAACTACGCCAAATAACTTTGTTTTTCATAGTGTTTCTATGAAATACAAAGTTATATTTGCGGTATTATAAGTTCTGCTATATCTCGTATCTTAAAAACTACTAACCCGATGTCATTCAAACCATTTTAATGAAAATTTTCATTAAAACCTACAGCGTATATTTTTTGAGATTTTATTCTATTATTATTATAAAAGTTAGAGAGGGGGGGAGGACATTTTAACACTTTGGAAGCGTACCTAAATCTTTTAAAGATTGACTTTAAGAAGTTGTTTTAGAAACCAATATCATTTTTAAAGACCTGTCTATAGATACCACACACGTAAAGATTTGATGAAAAAAAATTTATTAAAAAATATAAAAGGGCTCCCCATACATGGAACTGAACCTAAAGATATTTTTTTTTTCATCAAACCTTTATAAGGCCTACAGAGGAATTCGAAGATATGTTTGTGATTGTGCAAATGGGAACAGAACAGTGGGCTGTTGCGCTCATGTAGCCACTGTAATTTACTACTTAGCACATGCTCGTTATAAATCAAAAATTATAAAACCAGTTGAAATATTGACCTCCATGTTTGATGCGACTGGTATAACGACTACTGTTGAAGAAAACAGTGACGATGATTGAATGTTCAGTACCTATAATAACGTTATCCATAATTATATTTTTGTATGATTGAATTAATTATAATACATTATTTCATGAAACTACATTCTTTAATTGATTTTTATTTTTTTAATCTATGTTCCACCAATTCGACCCTTTTGTAACTTTAACATGTAACTAATTCACAAATAAGATATATTTTTTGGTAGATGTCACTAGGGGTTGGTATTAAAAACTACCCCCAAACAAAATCTTCTCGTTTTTTACAGTTTCTAATATTGAAAAAATTCAAAAAAAAAATATTATAATTAGTTTATTGATAGTCATATACGGTTTCAATTTCATAAAGATATCTCGAATAGGTGTTGAGAAAAAAATATTTTTCGTTAAGGGTTGTCACCCCCATTATTCCTATACTATAGGGGTTAGGGGTTATCGAAATTAAGTCAATGGCTATTTTAGATGAAAAACAATAAAAACAAGGTAAGAATCCTTCATCAGACGCGAATGCAGTTTTCATATGCTTAACCGGCTAGACCTTTCAAAGTAATTTATAAAAAAGTATCACAAGACAAAGATTTTTTTGAAATGAGTACTGGCCAAAAGTGGAGCCATTTATTAGTAAAAGCTTCAGAAGGATTTAAAAACATTACCTACTAAGATTGTCTCATACCTATCTACTTTCTGTTCCCGCCACCTCAGCATTTACTGAAAGAGTTTTTTCAGTAATGAATGCAAAGTGGCAGGAGGATAGAAATAAAGCAAGTATTAATTTAATAAAAAAATGAGTAATCGTTTATTTTAATTTTAGTTATAATGGTGGTGAAGCGAAAGAAGTTTTTCAAAAAAACTGTAAATTAATAAGTTGTGCGAGAAGCTCTAAAAGTATGTATTTAAAACATTAAATAAATAAAATACTGTAAATTTTTCTAAAATACTGTTTAATATTCTTCTCAGACCTAAATATACTTTATTTTTTGTAAAAAAAGTTGGTAAGCCTATGCTCGACACATGTCAACCGTTTCACAATAAATTTCCGGTAGCTAGTTATTCGTCGTGATAACTTCGTCCATAATTGCACAGAAGTTTCGTACTCTGCCATATCCTCCTTCGATCGTTAGTGTCTAGCACTGCTTTATTAATAATTATATAAACAATTATATTATTACTATTATTTTGTTGATAAGTTACATATTACGTATTTATTTAAGAAATCTTGGATATTATTATGTTGGCACTAGAGTTAGTTACCTGATAATTATACAGGTTTTTAACCTAGTTCAGTATATATACCTTTCGTTCTAAGGCACACAAGGGGGTAAGGTAAGGTAAGGTTTAGTTATAAACACATTTTGTACATAAATTAATTCAATTTAAATTGTTATTTGAAATTGAATTAAATAATAATGCATAATAATGTGGACCAGGGGTAAAAAAAGAAATGAATGTACAACAAGAAATCCTGTTTTATTTTACGAAATTAACATACATATTACAACTAGAGGTAAAAACAATATGGCAGTGTTAGAAATGGAAACTTAGTTATTTCTAATCATATTTAACTTAATACCTCCTGATGGGTTCTTCCTTGGGGGGGTGAGTCCTGATGTATTCGATGGTCCTCAGAACGATTTCGGGGATTTCTTGCGGGGCGGGGGGAGTAGGGAGATGGTTGCCCTGAAACAGAACATAATCGGGTGAGTACAATAGGTTAATAATGAGAATAAACACACAAAAGAAACTAGCAGATAGGGAGGTACATTAGAATCATGGCCCTGATTAAAAACGGGTTTATAAAAAGGCAATAAAACAGGACTAGAAAACTTTAACTGTAAAAAAACTGGCTCAAAAAATCCTTGTAAACGCTAAAGACAATAAAAAAGCTACGTTTACGAGAATGAAGTTATAAAAAATAGACGATCGGGACACTTTCAATATAGCATTCGCTGATCATAAAAATATATTGATTAAGATGCTTATCTTAATAAATATTAAAACGTTAAGAATACGCATTCTTATATTATGTAAACATTCTTGCGTAAATGAAATTAAGTTTGATTTGCCTGTACAATATATTACCGATACGTTCAATGTCAAGTCTTAAATTACAACATCAATATGTGCAAAATAAGATTAGCAACAAATCAATAACTTTTATCAATAAAGTTGTTTTTCCTTTGAGGGCTGTTATCCAAGATTGGGATCATTATTTACTCAATATTATTGAATGATATTTACCACGGCGCGGAAGCCGTTTTCGTCAGCAACGTATTGAGTTTCGATCCTTTCACCATTGGGAGCGGTGTATGCGTTGGAGCCCTCGACAGCAATAGCTTCACCTTCCTGAATAAACGAGAAAATATTCATAATTAGTATATCATATGCACGTACGTACATCTCATCATCATTTGCTTCGCCTTTTCCCAACAATGTAGGTTCGGCTTCCTAACCGGATCCAGCTGACTATTATTTTTTATATGGAGCGCCTGTATATCTTTTTTTATTTTCGTTGATAATGGGCTCGCGTTTGAGCACCATTCGAGATGGAGCACGCTTGCCTAGAAGATCTGATCTACACAACCCAGGAATCGAACCCGAGACGTCGTGCTCAGCTGTCGCGCTTGCGACCACACGACCAACGAGGTAGTTACGTACAGATAAGGAGTGGAATTCCCTGCCAGTCTGTGTTTGATGATAGCTATATCCTGGGTTCTTTAAATCAAGAGTGAATCGGTAACTTCTAGGTAAGCGTCATCTTCAATCACATCATCGCTTACCATCGGGCGAGATAGTGGTTAAACGGAAGCTTATAATCAGTTTAAAAAAAGTATCAAAACCGATTTGTTATAACTTATGACTCAAATCTCAAAGAAATTTTAAGGTTCATCATATCAGGTGCCAATGACCTGGTGATCATTATTTTGTACGTTGCGTACCATTTCGACCTTAGAATAAATATCAAGGTTCACAAATATGTTATTATTAATATATTTTGTACGCAACACATCTACTGTTCAAATGTCATCTATTTGACCTCGATTCTTTGGACCTCTCGATTTTGTTAGTTAATTAGATTTAAGCCAGCGCTAATAAACCTATGTTTGATACCTATTAGGAATCTTACCTTCATTGCGAAAAATAAAACAGATAAAACGATTGTTACTTTCCAATAAAGTAATTAAATAAGGTTAGGTAATAAATTAGATACTAAACGTGACTAAACGTCGCTTTTAGCGATAAGACCGCCCATTGTTTTAGTTGTTAAGTCCTTATTTGTTTTTTGTTACGATGTACAATAAAGAGTCCAAGGCTTTTATCCAAAAAACTAAAGGTACTTACAGGACCAGACTTCAGGACTCCTCTTTCTTGAGCGCTGATTCCGTTGCTAGTTTCGTAAGAGTACTGGAACTGGTCAGGTAAGACATCAGCATCTTGTCTGAGGATCTGAGCATCAGCCTCAGGGCTGCGCACGATGTGGGACACATCGGCGGCGACCACGGCCACAACGGCGAGGAGGGCTACGAAGGATTTCTGAAACACAAAATTATTTTTGATCAGCCAGATTTATTTTATCTATTTTCATTTGATATCACTGAGGGCAATATAATAATAAGTTTATTTTACACAATCCCTGAGTTTTATGTTGAGCCCTTTGCCAGCAGGCAATCGGCAGCGGCATCGGTAGGGTCCCAAATTTTTAATCACAATCACTTTTATTGAACAACTAGCTTCTGCCCGCGACTTCGTTCGGGTGGGAGTTCCGAGATAAAAGTAGATTATCTGTTATTCCATGATGTCAACTATCTACTTATTAAATTTCATTAAGATCCGTTCTGTACTTTTTGCGTGAAAGAGAAAGAAACACCCATCCATCAATACTCACAAACTTTTGCATTTCTAGCATAAGATAACGCTAGTTTAAAAATATTTCTTTTGAGTTAGTGCACAATACTATCCATTCTTGAAGGATTTTCGGTGTCCTGAATTAAAATCAGACGTCAAAACTTTTCTAACACGTCAGGTTTTTGAGTAATCTTGGGCAAGAAGTATCAAAATCATGATTTTTCAGATATCACAGCACCATGTAAAAATATTTTCACGGAAAACTTGTCATGGTATCTAAAAGTACTAGGTACTTTGCATTACTAACCTTATATAAAAAGCTAAATTACCGCATTTATATTTTTTATTTTGTAACGTTTATCAATAACAGTTTATTTTTCCGAAGTAAATTTTTGATAGAATTTGCTAGCAAATATTCTATACTCGATTATTCGAAGATGAAAACAGATATAAGAAAGAATCAAATTGGATTATTATGAGGGAAGTGAAAGGTTTAAATCACCGTAGGCAATTTGCGATTTTTACCGAGCCTATTAAAATTATGGTATAATAGTGTTTTAAAACTGGAGAGCTTGCTACTTTGAGCAAAGATATCTCGGTAGCTTAATGTATTGGAATTTTTGTAACATCAGAATTCAATTCAGCACATCTAAAACCCTCGGAAAACAATAATATAATCACAGGGACAAATCTTGTAAACTAGTATAATTCAAAGATGCAACTTTATCTTCACTCACCATCTTGTGTGTCAAAGTTAGCAGACGATGTGTAACTGTGATTATAGAATAAACGAGCCGCTGTTTTATACCCAAACCTCTTCCTTCGTATGTGGTTCTAAACATTCGGAATTTGCATTATTTTGCAACAAAGAAGCTCTAATATTCAAAATGATTCATTAGTTTACAAGGTGAACGCGATTCCGTCATTTTTTTGTGGTCAGGCCATATCCACATACATTCGTTTTGTTATTCGTTATTGATCTGTGCATAAATTGAAATTTGTCATTTTAATGGTCTACTAATCTGGTCGCAGGTACCTACACCAATCCTGACGAAGTACGATAAACGAGTCAACTCTGCCAAAATATTCGTATCACACGATGTGTTTATATATTTTTAACCCCGGCCCCGACGCAAAAAGAGGGCTGTTATAAGATTGACCACTATGTGGGTCTGTCTGTGAAAGGTGAACCGATTTTTAAGCGTTTTTTTTACCCGACTGCAAAGGAAGGGTTATGTTTTTCACGCGTATCTTGTATGTATGTATGTAATATTCTTTATTACCTCATAACTCCAGAACCGCTGAACGCATTCACATAATTGAGGTATCGTAAGATTCGTCTTAGCAGCCCAAGTATTCTTAGATAGGTGACATTTGTGCGAAGCCATTATACATACTAAGTGAAAAGAATTTTTTTTTTCGAATCCTACAATATGGGTATCAAATTAAAGGGCTTAACACAAGGATTTCAAAAAGGTATATCATGTTTAAAGTGACAAGCAGGCGGACCCATCCCATTAAAAAAAATATTATTTTCATTTGGGTTCCGCTTGCTTGTCACTTTTTAAAATATAAATGTGCTTGTTTCTTGCATTTTAGTTGAGCAGTAGGGTTTTTTAGATTTTTTAAATAACTTTTTTGTTATAGAAAGCATATTTTAGGCGGTAATTCTTAGATATGTTTTGTCAAAAGTCGGTTCAGCCATTTACTAGATATGGGGGGTGAAAGTGGGAATGAATAATCGAATGTTGTCAAATATACCCAAGTAGGGTATCAAATAAAAGAACACGACGTGTATACTAAAATCAGACATGTTTTATCAAAATCGGTTCAGCCGTATACTAAATATGGGGGGTAAAAGTGGGGATGAATAATCGAATATTGTCAAATATACCCAAGTGGCGTATTAAATGAAGGAGAAGGACGTGTACTATATTACAAAAACAGTCTATTCCATGAAATCGGTCCAACTGACAAAAGCTATGGTAGGTATGGTATGCTAGGTGGTGCGGTCAGATGACTTATATGTCTGTTGTTTTATAAAACTCAAAATATTTTATGGGCACTTATAAAATGTCATAAGTTAGTGTATGGATATTATAATCAAAGGTGCACGCACGGTTCCAAAGTGGTCGTTTTCTATGGAGAAGAACAGGCAAGAAACTCAACAGTTACTCTTTTAAAAATATCATTTTTACAATGCATCCATACTACAGGTTAATTAGGTATGAGAGGACAGTTGCAGACCAATTAATACAGCACATTGGAATTACAAATAAAAAATTGTATAACAGTCTATAAGGGAGTAAATTAATATATTTACGGCGAGGGCGCTTTTTTGAATTCAGAGCGAAGTGAGGGATTCTAGAGTAGAATCCTGAACGTAGCGAGGGATTGAAAGTACGTCGCCCGAACCAAAAATATATTTTGCGCCCAAGTGATACACTCTACTTTTCATCACCCACTATGAGAAAATAATAGGCCGCCCCATATTTTATTGTACCTAATATTATTATTTAATAAAACATAGAGTAACAACTAAATTGAAATTAAATAGTATCTAATAATAAAACCACGAAAAACTTGTATTTAGATTTGAGACATTTTCGTAATACTGAAAATTTATTGTTCGCTGTCACTTAAAGAACTCATTTTTCAAAACAAAACCATGAATTTCTAACAATCCGTAAAAATTGACAGAAATCTCGGGTGGTAGTCCGCGCGTTTTTAATTTGATTTCTTGTTTTTTTTTTATTCAACCGCGGCGGGGCGCAGCGCGACTATGGGCCGTCGTACCAGCCAGTCTTTGTTCAAACAATATTTGCGCTCGTTTTCTTTGGCGCTGAACACTAAGATCGAGTTCAAAAATTGCGCGGCAAAGATAATTGCCGCGCACTTATAAAGAGGATTAAAAACTCATTACTGCCCGCTAAGTTTCATATAGAAAACACCACCTTTGGGTGCACTCAAGGATCTTCTACCTACTTACAAGTTCCTTGGGTGCACTTAATGGCGAACCAAGTCATCCTTTTCGAATAGATGGGATGAAAAGAAGTTTTATAATTTATATTAAATTAAACTGGACTAAACTGGATACAAATGAAACAAAAGAAAGTCTGTCAAATTGGATAGATTATCGTATGGAAAAATAAAAAGACACACTCACGCAAGTGGAGTTGTTAATAGACTAGTCGATAACGCAATTACAATAAACCAGGGAAGCCACATGTGCAGAAGGAAGGAATCATCGCCAAGTAGTCTTCAACGTAGTCCCAAACCTTATAATATATGTTTTATTTGATAAGGACACATTTGACGTGGGTTTTAAATTTTCCCTTTAAAACCCTCGTCAAATGTGTCCTTATCAAAATATACCTAGCTGTGTATAATAAGTCTTCTTAGAGTATAATTTAAACTATAAAAATAAACAGAATACTAGTGTTTCATTAAGCTAGCCTGTCAACTTACTCGAATAATGGAGGTCACTAAGATTGCCTGCCTTGATCGAAATAGCCCATTAAGGCCATATGTTTTCCGAATTCCGTATGTAACTCTAAATTCTATCTGGAAATAGGATTTGGGCCAAATTCGATGCTCTCTGAGAATTATTCTGTATGGTAATTATTGAGGTCGTTTTGTATAGGAAGTTATGCGTTTTAGCTAATTATAGTTGATTTTTTTATAATGTTATTCGATCTCATTCATGCTAAGATTAATATACACACGAGCAGTTATCTTTCTTAGGAAGATTTATGGCTGACTTACTTACCGTAACTTACAAATTCCTTCAAAGTCCGTTTAAGATTTGAATGGCAACTATATAAATAAAAATGAATCTTCGAAATGTATGTACATGCATAACTTCGGAACGTTTGCACCAAATTGGATGATTTTTTTTGCTGAGTACTTTAATGTCAAGAAAAGGTTTATTCAAGAAAATCATATAGAATAAACGTACAATTACGTAACCGGTTTCTAATTTAAGTCGGAGATGCGAGTTGAAGCTAGTAAAATATAAATAAGATTAATCATTCAAAAATCATTTCACATCCAGGGCCTGTGACCTCAACATTAGAATCGTAGCATAGCTTCTAATCGCCCCGAATGTTACCTTAGTTGCTATGTTTAAGTCTTCCTGATAGTGCATAGTGGCATTAATCGCACCGATGAAATCCCTAATGAATATATCGCCTTGATAAAAATATGTCTGTCCCAGAATATGGCCTAACCATGTGCCAAGTTTTATCGTAGGTATCAAATTATTCGTCATTAATCAAAAGTTTATGATACAATTATATACCTATCTCACATATACCTGTTAATAAAATATAATAAATAGATGCATTACATACAATGTTAATAGTATATTAATTATTTGTGAAATGGTGTGCCTGTGTTGTTTTAATTTTTTTTTATTGATTACTAGCTGACCCGATATTCCGAATTCGATATTTTCTCACCTTTTAAACCTTCCCTGTATACATACGAGAACACGATACAAAAATAATTTATGTAATCGGCCTACGCGTTCTCTAGTTTTAGTGAGACTAACGAACAGCAATTAATTTTTATATATAAGAAAGATAGGCTCGCGTTTACTATCATATCTCACCTGATGGTAAGCGATGATCTGGTCGAAGATGAAGCACGCTTACCTCGAAGTAGCCTATTCACTCTTGACTTGGATTGGACGCAACGAAAGCGTGGGCAATGACTAGTATTCTAATATGTTTATTGTTTAATAATCTGATTTGTAATTTAATAATATTTTGTTTTTATGGCTAAACTAATTAGCTTTTCACATTCTGCACATATTGGTAACCGTAACTGGTAGTCAATTGAGTATTTTAAATAAATTATTTACGTGATAATTGACGAATACTTGCACTGTCTGGACAGGCTCACTGAAATCTTTGTGGAACTTTGCTCAAAAACCCACTTCAGACATTAACATACACGGTTCTCATATGATGTGACCAGAAGATGCGAATTACGTGGGCTTTACCTGTGAGTTTGTTTAGATGTAAAACTCCCTCTTATCTTAAAGAACGTTTCAAGTTCTTTCATGACACATGCGAAATTTCTAAGGTCATCTTTGAGCAGTGGCTAGATCGGCGTCACGGCGTCCTGACCTACCGCATGACGCAGGTCCTCACCGGACACGGAAGTTTCGGGAGGTACCTGTGTCTGATGGGAAAGGAAGAAACGCCTGGGTGTCACCACTGCGAGCTCCGTGTGCTCGACTGTGTCCTCAGGGACACAGTCGAGCACACGGTGCAGGACTGCCCAGTTTGGGCAGAGCACCGACGTGTCCTCACGGCGGCGATAGGCGGAGACCTCTCGCGCCCGGCATTGGTCGAGGCCATGCTGCGGGGCGAGAGGGAGTGGGAAGCGGTCGCCTCCTTCTGCGAAGCAGTCATGCTTCCGAAGGAGGAGGCGGGCCGCGTGAGGGAGAGGATGGCGTCCTCCCTCCAGCCCAGCCGCAGTGGTAGACGCCCATGGCGTCGGACGTCGGCCGACGATCTCCGGCCACCGTAGGCGCGGGCGCCGGGCATGCGGACAGCGAGTAAAGGGCAACTCGCTGTCCGACCATGGACCATGCCCGGGTCGACGGCGCGTTGTGTTCCACGCGCGCCTCAAAGAGCGTCAGCAATATGACGAGGCCCCCCCGTAGAGGGCCGAAGCCTGCCGGGGTCGTGGGACTTATCCCATTACCGTGACCCCGGTACGTAAAGGGTTATTGAAGGAACACCGTGGATTTTAGTCAGTAAAAGTCTGACAGTCCCTCCCACCCTGCCCGGGGTGGGAGGACTTATTTGATAATTTTACCACGCTAAAAAAAAAGAGGTACTGAGTCACGCCACCAATTTCTATGGTAAGTCATTCGCAGCTCAAGGAGTAGGTACGAGTGTGGAATAATCTTCCCGTGTCAGTAGGACAAGCACAAGCGTTATATCCTTCTCCAAGGTCTTATCTATCTGTACCTAGCTTCATATAAAATTTGGTAGATTAGACACGAAAGTGTCACAAATAGATTTACTCTCGCATTTATAATATAAACAAAGAAAATATTCAGACTATGTATAATCTTTTGAGCAAGGAAGGGAAGATAATATATGATGCTAGAGCGAGCAGTCTCTCAGTTTTAGTAGGCCCTACTACAAATTTAAGAGTACGCTTTACACTGGATCTGATTTTTATAAAAGTCAATTAGAGTACAGTCTCAACAAATATCTTAGTGAAAATCGGGACATTCGGCAACCCGTTTAAAGGCCAATCGCATACTAATCGGGAATTCCCTTGCATATTGGGACACCAGCCAAATCTATCGGGACTGATCATTCAATCGACGGATCGTTGGTTGTTTCGGATGATCTGTCGATTGATCGATTGGACCTCGCCAATCCAGAGTAATTAATGCGCTGGGTTCCCAGGAATTCGTGCAAATGCCATTGAGCACTCGAATCCATATTATAGATAGAATATGGATTCGGGTGCTCGATAGCATTTATATTTTTTTTCTATCGACCAAGTAGATATTTATTTATTTATGCACACATATGACCTTTGATAATATATGTATAAACTCAAAGCACATTCTAAATTTTAGAAAGAGAAAAGAACATATAGACAAAAGAGCACCAAGGCTGCTTATTTCATAAGAAATTTCTGCCAGCAGACCGGCAGGACAGGAGAGTAGGATAAGAGACAATAAACTATAATTAAGACTAACTATAATTGCTTCAAACCCGATTATTTATCAATGCTACCAGAGGTGTAATAATTCTGTGGTTTATGGTCTGTATGGGTGTTATTGATGCACATCCACATTTTGTTACAAGTGGTAAACAAACGCATTGTTTCAACCCATTTCCCCTTTAAATTATAACCATTAACAGTGATCCCATATACATAGGTGGAGTTATTTGCCGTTTATTAATGATAGTTCAACTGTCGTTTAACTGCAAATTAGTGTTGTTAACAATCACAATTTCTTGTATTTTTATTTTTAATTGCCATTACGCATTTTTTTTATTGATAATAGGTTCGCGTTTGACCACCATCTCACCTGATGGTAAGTGATGATGTGGGTGACACATTTTTTAAATGACGTGTAAATGTGTTATTTAATAACCAATTTGTAAGTTAAAAAAAAAGAAAAGAAAGAAAAAAAGACCTACTGTAAACTGTTGGTCCAGGCTTTCATTTGTACATCGTTATCGCACCCATACGCACAAATGTTTTGGGAATACCTTCATTGTGCGTACGGCTAAGGAGTGGAATTCCCTGCCGGAGTCTGTGTTTCCCGACAGCTACAACCTAGGAGTCTTTAAGTCCAGAGTGAATAGGTTACTTTTAGGTAAGCGTGCTCCGTCTTCGATCATATCATCACTTACCATCAGGTGAGATAGTGGTCAAACGCGAACCTATTTTCAATAAAAAAAAAAGTATCGTGATTCGTGTTACCCAACTGCTGGTTTGTGGAAGTCAGATAAGCAGTCACTTAATGTGAACATTGGTACCTAGTTATCTACCTACCTATCTACTCAACTGCATCCGGTTGGTCCAGACTTGAAGCAAAATAGTTCAAATAAATGTATTTCCTTTCTCCTTTCTTAACCCAAATGGTTTGATTCCATGATTCAATGGTTGTACCTACTTATTTTGTTCTTTTCGTAAATGGTCTAATACCCTTTTCGTATTGATGTAATTGCAAATATGCGCGATAGCAAAGTAATTGACCATTATCCGATTCACAAAATGTTCATTCAACGACACGGCTGGTACAGTGACGGAGCGGTTGACGACTGCCAAGCTGTTTGTTCGATTCCCACAAGATGTAAATTTAAATTATTTATTTCAGATAGTGTTAGAAAACTTAATAACTAGTGTTAGTAATAGAGGTATACTTATAACAAAACATAATATATGCTCTGCTTGTGCGATATAACAATGGTTTCAGGGTACTGTTGCGAATCCCCCAATTCTGCAGCGCGACTAGCATGTTTGTTGTAGCACGAACTGACGACTTTTAAGCCATTATGAGAGATAAGACCGTATCCTTAATAAGCAAAATAGTGCTAGCAGTGTTTTGAATACCTTAGCTGAGCAACATGATGCAACAATCTTAAAATACTCTGTCTGGTTGCTCATGCGGCAGGGATGAATGATATACCAAAAGTAGAATAGAAAAACATTATTTTATTCAAATACAGACACACTACAACTACTATCAAAGTTACAAATAGTCTGGTGCATGAAACTAACATTGCTTTCGAGACTTAGGTAAGCCATTTAACATTCAGAAGGATCGTGTAGAAGGGGATTCACGGGCGATCAAAGTGGGGATTCTACTCACTCAAAAATAGATTCCAGGGAAAGCAGTGGTACCTGGGTCGACGGCGCGTCGTATTTCACGCGGCTCAAAGAGCAGTCAGCGGCATTGACGGGGCCCAACAGGTCCATTGCCTGCCGGGGTCACGCAAATGTTCTAACGAGAATCACCGGCCCGGGAACTTAAGGGCAATTGAAGGAACAAGGTGAGTTTTTAGTCAGTAGAAGTCTGACACAGAACAGAAAGGCTTGCAAGTGCACCACCCGCGGAGGAGGGAGTAATGGATTAACGAATTGGAGGGAAAATCATCACTCGCTCCGAGAGGGGAGGAAAAAAAATACCCAGCCTGCTTTCTCAGTTGCTCATGCATTCTGGGGCCGTGGTATCTCGATAAATATTACCGCATCCTCGGCAGGAACACTCGGCCGCCTATATACTATGTGTGCCCTAAAAGAAAATGACTGAACAAAATAGAAGTCTTATTAGAAAAACTAAATTACGAGACAGTATATACGTAACACAAATCTATTCGATTCCAACTTTACTCTTTATTTGGGTAGATCCTTCTAAATACCCAATAATAAATTATAACCTCTTAAATCAGTTATCAAGGCAGTTTTATTAAATTATTCCGAGCCTTATTAATATTTCAGAAGATAGGTTAAGAGGTGGATAAGGTCAAACTGGAATATATATTAAAATCTTAATAGCCCTGCGTTTAGGGTTTAAATCTGTGGTAGTTTTGACCATTTTGTAATAATCTGGGTAGGTAAAGTAAAAAACAATTATTCTTGTAAAAATTTGACCGCAAGAAACGAATAAATGTTTCGAAACTAATCACTTTTTAAGTATCTGGTGTTATTCATTTTAATATTTTTTTTAACTGAATCATGACATTTTAAAAACACACCATCACTTAGACGCAAGTCAAGATCCGATCCTTTTTAAAATTCGTGCTTTCAAACATTTTACGACATCGTTTTAATTCTTGAAACAAAAGCACGTCCATATACTCCACTGACAATTGACTGACACTAAAATTAGACAATTTCATCGACTAACTGTGACCGCAAATTCGTTCACGTTGGAGTTTCCCGATGTTTTCGTGGGAATTCCGGGACAAAAATGATGACCTAATAACTTCCTCTATCTTCTAGACCCATTTAAATCGTTTCAACCGTTCCAGAGATTAGCTCGGACAAGCAGAAAGACAACTTATTTTTAAAGATTTTTTTTCTATTTAAGTTTCGTTAAATTAATTTTAAGCACTTGTAAAAGACATTTTATTAATATGTATGAACTTATGTATTGATATGATAATTTGTTTGAATGTTGTATTGGACATTCTAATTTAAAAACAGACGATTTATCTATCAGTCAATACCTATTATTTTATATAGCTTCGTGTCAATGTTAAGACTGGAATAAATATGTAACTTGATCAAATTTAAACTAAAAATAAAACAGAGACATCGATTCGTGGTCTACTCATAATATACCATCGAATTTTCTCAAAATAAAAACTTTTTACCAAAAAATTAAACCGACTCCCAAAAACACTGTAAAGGGAAAAATAACTTTAATTTCGGTAGTCGGTGTCTTTAGTTTTGTATTAGCGTTTTAGGCACCGACTTCCGAAATTAAAAAAAAGTTTTTATTTCACTCTTTTTAGTTGGTCGATTTTTAATTTACCTAGTTAAAAGAGCCTAAATGTCAACTACTTATAACCTTTTACAAAATATTGCTTTTCGCAATGCTGGGCCGTTAATTGTTGAGGAGTTCTCCTGGGACTTCACCATCAGCTCTACATCACCATATGCATTGTGACGAACATAAAGTGCTTAACATCCATATTCAAGTAATCGAATCGCAATCCACGAAATACTTATTATTGAGTACGTTCGGCGGCCATCTGTGGTCTTCATCATCAGTTCCACTTCCTCAAATGGTACTTTTTGAGAGCAACTGCACAAGTTACTATAATAAATATCCAAAACATCATAGGTGTGCCTATAATATTTGAAGAGTTCCCTCGATTTCTCCAGGATCCCATCATCAGATCCTGACTTTTATGGAAATGGGACCAATTTCGAAGTATACCCTTTCAATCAAAAAAAGATGTTTCCAAATCGGTTCAGCCGTCTTCGAGTAATCGATGATCATACATAAAAAAAAAATATATACGCGTCGAATTGATAACCTCCTCTTTTTGTCGTCGGTTGAAAATCGCCAATAACATGGCTAAGGAAAAGTGCTGACATGTAATAAATATTCAGTTGATCGACTGTAGATTCGGGTTCAAAACCTTATCAGGTTCTAGATAATCTGATATGTCTGTACATTGACGCACAAAAGTAGTCAAGTGTGAAATAGAAATAAGGTGAGGTGAGGATCCGTCATCGCATGGGAAATATATGTTTTTTTTTTACGGTTAGGCCCGCCCTTGACCTCGATCACGCCTGTTGGTTAGCGTTTGACTAGGTTCTATGATGGAACGAGTGAGCTCAGAATATGCCTGTTTATTGCGTTAAAGGCTGACGGGTCATATGTCCTAAGGAATACAGAAGCCGGAAGAGAGTTTCATACCTTAGCCGTGCGCACAATACCTAATTGTGGAGGAGAAGCGCTTAGTACGACAGGACGGATAAATTGGATTAATAGTTTTTTTTTGTGTTTGGGGTTCGTAGATTTTACCGGGTAGTTAGTAGTAGGACATGCAATATCGCAAGGTTCTCAATTCCGGAACCGAGTTCCAATACTGGAAATCTGATGAACTTTTAAAGTTTGTTTCAAATCAAACAAGATTTATAATTATATCAGTCTTTTAAACCTTTTGACCGCCACGTCAAAAAAGCAAAAGCGTGCCCTCGGCGCCAAGCTTCGAATTTTTACAGGCCTGTTGGTCTAGTGGTCAGTGGCCCTGACTGCTATGCGCAAGGTCGTGTGTTCGATTCCTACCCAGGACAAATGTTTGTGTGATGAGCACGTTCTTTGTCTGTGTGTAATTTATCTATAACTAGCTGACCCGCCACGACTTCGTTCGCGTGGTATCCTACCCCTACCCAACCGATACCCTACCCCTACCCTACCCTACCCCTACCCTACCCCTACCCTACCCCTAGCCTACCCCTACCCTACCCCTACCCTTCCCCTACCCTACCCCTACCCTAACCCTACCCTACCGCTACCCTACCCCTACCCTACCCTACCCCTACCCATACCCTACCCTACCCCTACCCTACCCCTAACCCTAACCCTAACCCTACCCCACCCTACCCCTACCCTACCCCTACCCTACCCCTACCATACCCCAACCCTACCCTACCCCTACCCTACCCTACCCCTACCCTAATCCTACCCTACCCTACCCCTACCCTACCACTACCCTACCCCTACCCAACCCCCACCCTAAATCGTTTAAATAGTTTTTTTTTCGAGAAAACCACCAATTGTGATATATCATTAGAAGCGCGCTAAAAAGACGCACACGAATGTGAAAAAATTGTGTTTTTTAAGTGAAAAACAGTGGCCCAAAAAGGCAAAAAACAGTGCGGAAAAACCTGGAAAACGCGACGCTGCCCGATTTTGTGCGGGTCGTCAAAAATCTGAAACTGCAGCCAGGTGCCCCACGACGAGACCTATCTCTGGACACCTCACTCGGGGTATTCCGTCCAGAGGTGCCAGAGATAGCGACGAAAACAGCCAGCCGCGAGGAGCGAAATCGGTGTTCCCGAGGGTTCGAACGGAATCCCGGAGCACACATCGCAGGCGACGCAGACGAGGAGCCGGGCGGCACAGAAAAAACGAGGAAATTCAGTTTGGAGGACCCCTAAAACGTACATACAAACTTTTTCCATTTTTAAAAATTCTATTCCTGGAAAACCAGGATAGATATAGTGCTTCCCATAGTTTTAAAAAATTAGGCTATTTTAGCTTTATCTAGTGTAAAAATTTTGTAATTATAGACTCAGTAGTTTTAAAGATATATTGATTTTAGTTTGCAAAAATTCGGGGGTTGGATAATTCCACCCCAACATCTTTTTGAAAATTGTACATAGTAACGTTAGGGGAATTGCCACAAGAGTAGTCTCATTTTATAATTTTATCTGCCGTTATAAGACACAAAAAAGCGGAATATTGATAACACCAGAAACTAAAAATTTATAAATCAGTAAATTAGGGGTTGAAGGAGGGGTGTCTTACATCCAGATTTTTGGCACGTCGCAGGGACGGGGCAGACCCACTTCCGAGCCGAGTCCCGGATTTTTCAGTACACGGGAGGTCCGAATACCACAACATTTGCGGTTGTGAAAGTGGGAACAACCCTCTTTGACGCTCCCTCACAAGCGTACCCCTTGGCCGAAAAATCCGGAACGCGGGTCGGGAGAAAGGGGAAGTTCCCCCGCGTCTGCTGACGTATCAGGAACCCACGCGCCTCAAATAGAACCAAAGTTATTGACCCCCAAAGTGGAGGTGGCGACTGGAAAAACAACAAACATAACTTGGTAAATCACGCTAACCACGCTACCCACAGCAACTCTTAGTTAATGCTCTAAGCAGCAACTATTTCTAAAAAAAAGGAAATTTCCAGAACAAAAAATTTCCATAAAAATATTCCGCATTAGACAAACTTATTAAGACCTACATCGACAACAACACACAAGTTGAAAGAATCCCTTGCCTCAAGTTCGGAAATTTCGGAAATTTCACCAACCGGGAGTCGAACCCGTTACCCAAAAAATTGAATATCTCGAGAACTAGAGGAGATAGGACGATTTGGACTCCAGATTCGGCCTGTATAGTGTCGTAGACACGACACTAAGGTGAAAATCGTGACCGGGATTTCGAACCCCCCCTTATTTTCCTCTTTTTCCCAACTTTTCCTTTCCCTACCTCTTGCGGGCCATATCTCGGAAACGAGAGGAGTTAGAGCCAAACCGACTTCAAATTCAGCCTTTCGACACCACGGCATAAGTCGCATAAGAGGTATCCTTTCCCCCTTTTTGGACCCCCCCCCACCCCTTATTTTCAAATATCGATATCTCGGTAACTAAGAGGCTTAGGGATTTTTTGACTGCAGATTCAGACGTATTGCTTTTAATTCTTTATTTTTATTAGTATTTAGTTAATTTTATTTTGACTTTACCCCCCTTTACAGGGTTAAACGTTAAGTAGATTTTAGTTTAGATTTAAGTTGACCATATTTACCCCCCTATACAGGGCCAGACTAAGACCTACTGACAGTAAAATTATATTTTATTATATTATATTTTATTTTAAATTTTTAATTTAAATTTTAAATTTAATTTAATTTTAACTTGACTATTTTCCCCGATCGTTGCTGTGCCCTTTACACACAAGCTAAACACCACACTACAAGATGATGCCAGGAGTTCGCACCCCAGTAACAGGGAGAGTCGGGAGCTGGAGCCAGCAGACCACAAGGGTCTGTGTCGCCTAACCGCCAGGGAAAGGGGATATCCCTAACCTATGGTGCGACCGCTCCCGCCTCTACTCCCAGCCCAGCGGGCCCGATTGGACAGACGCTGGACGCCGCCAGGACCTTCATTCGCAGACCGGAACGCAAGAGGAGGTCTATAGACCTGATGCAGCAATATGAGAAGCAGACCGACATCTTCGCTACACTGTCTAGCGATAAATTACTTCAGGATGTCATGAAGACATTTGAGGATATTCCTAGCAGAGTTAGGGACTATCCTCAAATGAGGAAAGACATTAAGACCTACCTGGAGACTCAGTCAGATAGAGGTCTGCGGATTATATTCGAGCTGAGCAAGCGAATGAAGAGCCTGGAAACAGCCTCAAAAGCCCCACCCACCAGGACTGACGCCGAACCTACATCACCCGAACTGAGGGAGGTTTTGGAGAGGCTGGAAGGGGTGGAAACAAATTTAAACACGCGGCTCAATGACCTCAAAGATCAAGTCTCGAAAGGAGTACAAGAAATGAAGGAAGAATGTAATGAATGCGGCGCCGACATCCTCGATAAGGTCATCGATCGGGTCGACGGGGTCGGTCAAAAGATTGACACCGTCCAAACGGTCCACACGACGGAAGGGGTGAGGACCTTCGGTCGTTGCATGGTCAGCCTCGAGGACCAGATAAGTGGCCTTACCAGGGATGTCGCAGCCAGGACCGACAGGCTAAAGGAGGTCATTCGGGAGGTTGTGGCCGAACCCAAAACGGACCCGCCGACATACGCCAGTGTCACGGCAGTCAAACCCTGGCACCGACCGGCGCTTCACTCTATAGCGGTTACCTTGGAAGGCAGCCAGGAGACTGCGGACGAGGTGCTCGCCAGGGTGAAGGAGGCGGTCGACGCCAGGGGGACTGGCCTAAAGATCAACAAGGTAAGAAAGGCGAAAAACCAGACCGTAATACTGGGGTGCGACTCTGAGGAAGAATACAAAAAAGCGCCGATGAAAAACAAAAACCCGCTCGTCGTCCTCAAAGACGTCTTTTTGGACAGTGAGGACGACGAGCTGGCGAAGGCGCTCTACTTACAAAATGAAAATATATTTAGGGACCTTAGTCAGGAAGACAAAGAGATTACTATTAAGTACAAGAAGAGGACTAGGAACCCCAGGACGGCGCACGTTGTCGTCCAAGTCAGGCCCAAGTATGGCAGAGGATGACGGAGGCTGGGGCCCTCTACCTTGACCTGCAAAGGGTCAGGGTCGAGGACCAGTCTCCGCTCATCCAATGCACGAAGTGCTTGGCATTTGGACACGGCCGGAAATTATGTACCGAGAGTCAGACAGATGCAGTCACTGCGGGGGTCCGCACCTTCGCGAGAAGTGTGCGGAGTTTATTGCGAGCAATGAACCGCGGTGCTGCAACTGCCTGCACTCGAAGTTCCAAAGGACCGGCCACAACGCCTTCAGCGTGGAGTGTCCAGTGCGTAAGAAGTGGGACTACCTGGCTCGGACGACAACGGCGTATGCCTGAGCCGGTTCTTGGGGCGTACACCACACACGTTACACACATAACACGCACATTAACACACAAGATATACAAAACATATAGTAAATATATAGAAATATATCACAACACGCACGAAACACAAAACATGCACTGCATAACACTCCTAGAAACACAAACACAGATATATAATATATATTATAAATATATAAGTATATATCAAAACACGCACGAAACACTAAACATGCACTACACACAAACCGAAGACACAAAGAATTATTGTTTTGTTTTTGTCCTGTTTTACATTGTTATGGTATACATTTGTTTTACAAATACATTACAATTGTTGAACAGAATAGGAAAAGATAATAAATATCGTATTATGAGAATATATATATATATTATTGCCTTAATACTGAAGCACATAGACAACGCAAAATGTCAACTATTCACGTGGTGTGTACCCAAATAAGTTGAACCCCTTCTTGTTTATATACCATATGTTAGTAGATAAAAGATAAAATACTTTGAATTACATAGACAATAGTACTAAATAAACATGTAGAAACAAGATATATTCTGTTAACTAGAAAAAGGATTGTATTAGAATAATATTATATAGATACAATTTAGATAATATGTATGTAAGAAACATGATAGAAATTAACTAGGAAATAAAAAGCATTAACATAGGAAAACACCTGTATACATATAATATAGTAATAAGATGTTTGTTTATATAAAAATAGTACCTAGAAATAGAGTTTATAAATGTAATATGTAAATAAAATAAAGTCGCACAGTAAATACCCTAAATAAATAAAAGTAACAACACTAGATTAGCATAGCGGGAGTCCCACCCGGCTAAGAATGAAAGGTTGTATGAAAGAAAGACACAGTATGAAGAATAAAAGTACGAGAGGCATAAAAGATAGAACTGGAATGAATGAGAAAATTAGATGTACAGGGTCCTGGTGGTCTCATGACCGGGGAAAAGCAAAAAAAAAAAAAAAACCCCCACCCTACCCCTACCCTACCCCTACCCTACCCATTGCACAAGCTCTGCTTAGTTTGGGACTAGACAGCGTTGTGTGAAAGTTGTGGAATATTATTATTATTTCCTTTATTTTACATGTCTCTCAAAAATTACATTTTTAAATATTTTTCTTTAAAAAAAAGTGACTATAAAAAACATTTAAAAATATAAAAAATGGCAGTTCACTGGTATCGAGAACGGGGTCCAAGCTACCGGTGGTTAGGTCTCCAGAGAAAGGAACCTCCTCACAATACGAGCTGTATCGAGGAAAACTGCCTTCTGTATCAGGCCCTTTATCCAGCTGTGTAACGCCAACTTCGACAGATGGTCATCGAAGCTTTTAGCTATCAGCCCATTGACTGATATGACAATCGGCACAATGACAGCCGAGTCCACATTCCACATGTCAACAACCTCATGAGCTAAGTCGAGATACTTTATGTGTTTCGTTTTCTCAGCTTTCACGAGATTCTCGTCATGTGGGATGGTGACATCGATTATCATTGTGCGGCGCACTAATCGGTCTATCACCACTATATCAGGCTTATTGGCAACAATAGTCCTGTCAGTCATGATAGACCGATCCCAGTACAACGTGACGTGTCATTTTCGAGAACTGGGTCGGGCACATACTTGTAATACGGTACCTCAGAATCGACAAGTTTGTATTTCAAAGCAAGTTGCTGATGAATAATTCTGGCTACTTGGTTGTGTCTATGCAAGTACTCGCCGTTAGCTAGACGAGAACAACCGGAGACAATATGTCTGATGGACTCACCAGGATGATGGCATGCCCGACACACGTCAATCGTCCCGTCCTTCAAAATATGTCTCCGGTAATTATTCGTCAAGAAGCGTAGCCAGGCAACGGAAGCTGTCAAATCTACATCGGACCCATAGAGAGCCCGATAGTAGCGACCATGAAGCTCCTTGCTTTTCCATACCTCCTTGCGGTCATCTGCGGTAAGTATCACAGGTTTGTGCCAGTTCCCTTTAGCCATAGTCAGCGGGGTGAGTCCCTTGTCCAATGCAACCACATCTCGGTGCATACCCACATCGGCTTTAAGGAAATATTCCCTGAGACTGCAAATCTTGCGGTTGTGGAGAGTTTTGGCATTTAAAAAGCCTCGACCTCCACACTTCCGCGGGATGTACAGTCTCATCACCGATGATCGTGGGTGATGCATCCGATTTTATTATTATTATTATCCTTTAAACCTACAAAATAGTAGTATGGTCGATATTATATCGATAAAGCTCATGGAAAACTGACAATATTTTTTAACATAGGCTTTAATTTGAATAAAGATTATTATACCATCCTTTGTGTTGAGTTTTATTTCAACTCGCTTTGTCATAATTGTAATAATAAATGTAAAAAAAAATGTAATAATCTGTGTCACATTTACGGCCTTTATTATTATTTAAATCCATAAATAGAATCAACAATCGATAAAACCAAGTCAATACCATCACAACACTATTGTCCATCATGACGTAATTTTTTGTCACTCTATGACGACAGTCCAACGTCCATCTGTATAGTCTGTTCCAAGCGCGAGGCAATCTGAAGAAGATCGTTTATTTTTTCATTTGGTATAGCTGATACATTTTGAATCTCCACTGCTGATGATCAGCACTCTTGAACTTTATTTTCAAGATCGTTAATGGAGTTATTTTGGTCTTCCTGTAACTTTTCAAGTTGAGATACCTTGACCAAAACTTCTTCGTAATCCTGATTCAATGAAACAATCTTTTTCTCTATGTCGTTATTAGTCTGCTGTATACTGGAACATTGTAACTTTAGTTGGGTCATATCAGTAACCAGCTGAGATAAAGTCTTTTGTTGGTCCGACTTCCAGTCCTCAAAAATTTGCATTAAATCATTTTTAAAATTGGTCAGGAAGGCATTTGAAGGATCATGTTCATCTGATGGAGAACCGAAAATGCGTGCGCGTTTATGTCGTGAAGTGACATTTTGACTCAGCTCGGCAGTTCCTTCCATCGCGGCTGGCAGGTCTAGATCCGATTTTGATTGGGTATGCATTAATTTACTTATTAGAGTCGGCGGGGGCGTACGACTAACTGAAATCTAGTGACTCCCTTTTCTACGAACGCCTAATAAATAAACAATCAATTCGTTGTTAGTTGTGCAGACGCAATTAGATGCTCTACAAAATGAATAGGCGTTTAGATATCTGCTACACATAGCAAGAGGTCGTAGCTCGTCGTAGCACTCGTAGCGCTCGTAGTCACGCGCAATACTCAGACACAAAATTCCTCCCGTCATTTGGTTCGACGCGAACACTACCGACTGTCAATTCGCAGGGCGACAGTTCAAATCCCGCCCGATGAATAACACTTTTTGACTTCGAAACACCGAAACACGAGTCGTTTCACTCTAGTCACACCCACTGGGAGGAGTCCGTCCATAAAAACTCCACAATTTAGACAAGGAATAAAATTTAACAATATCCACCAATCACAAATTTAATTACTTGGATTTCAAACAAAAGTTCCACACTTTAGTTGCATACGTCCGACTCGCACCGCATCGAGCGGAGAATCTTAATCTTAGGTCCGTATTACAGAACGTTCCTCAAGTCCAGTTTGAGCTTAATTTGCCCGATCTCAGTTTAAATATAGAATCTGCACTTGAGCATTGGTCTTATTCCAGAATGGTAATAAAACTTCACTCAGATTCAAATCGAGCCTCAAGCAAAGAATATCTAATTGTCTATGCATCAGTCTGTTTTCGTTTTCGTTTTATTTTCTTCGTCTCCGCTGTTCCGATCTACGAATGATCGTAAATAATTAAATTTACTTTAATACCAAATTTTTAAGAATAAAAATTATGTATTGCACGCTTTCACCTTAGAAATTATTTTTTAAGAATTTGTAAAAGCAAATTCTTGAAGGTAAAAGGTGTTAAGGCAATATTTTCTAACATATAAAAATATAGCAAGAGTAACTTGTTCGTGGAACGGAGTGGATCCTAAATAATGTCTGTGACAGTGTTGTTTTGAATTGCTCATTAATCATATAATAAGTAATATTCAAATAAATAATGGTTTGGGAACAACGATCAATAAAAATATTAAAAGGAAGCAAAGTTATAGTTAAAACAAAACAGAAATGCATATGTTTTACCAAATCTTGGTCAATAGATGGCAGTATTACAAATTGTCAAAAACCTTCATTTTGTGAAAATCTATACCATTTCTTAAAATAATTATTAGCAAAATTGTATGGGCCCTTCACATGGAACGCTGAAGTTCTGTTTTTCTGTTCAAATCATCGGTGAAAAAATCATTGTTATAATCTGTTTAAGTTAGAAAAAACGGGATTCATCTAGTAACTTAAAATGCCAAAAAATTACGTGTAAAAATGTTATTTGTAACCAATTAGCAAAATAAAATGTGATTTCATCATCATTCGCCAAAAATAACCATTTTTATATCAAAAAATAAACTGAAAAGCAAATAGTTAACTGACAAGGAAATCTCTGCTCAAGCGTGGTGTCGACCATACTTGGGTGATGAATCTAGAATAAAGCCGTACCCGGCTGAACTATGATCGATGAATCTATACTTGAGGAACATTCTAAAATTAAATCTCGACTCAAAACTAGTTTTAGACAGAGATCAGTGCTCGAGTTTCGTTAGTAATACGGGCCTTAATCTTAATCTTAACATAGTATAAAGCAGTCGCTTCCCTGTGTCTGTCCCTATGTATGCTTAAATCTTTAAAACTACGCAACGGATTTTGATGCAGTTTCTTTCAATAGAAAGAGTGATTCGATAGGAAGGTTTTTAAGTATACAACATGCATAATATAGTAGAGGAACACTGATAATTTTTGAGGTTTCTAATGTGATGTCGCAAATAAACACATTTTTTTTGCGCTTGCTTTGCAAACGCTGGCTGAACCCTACGAGATAGATCAAAATAATGTACTACAGTATTGTACACCTTAAAAAGATCAGCAAAAAAATCCTTGATGGCATCTGTCTATCTCTTATAGATAACCCACAACAACCATTTTTTATCCTTTACTTTTTACGAGAAATACGAGCATATTTTACGAAGCGATTTTAAGCAATACAGCATTAATCCTTATCCAATTAAGTACCATAAATACATTGTGCATTTAATATAAATCAATATTGCCCTTCACAGAATGTAATTTAAATAAATAGTTTCGAAGATATTACAGATTTAAAATGCAAGGACATAGCGGTTGCGGCGCGGTGCCACGGCGGAGAGGCACGGCGCGCGTTATGTTGCTTAGATTTGAGCGTTGAAAGTTTTTCCCATGGTAAATTATGTGTCGCACTTTCAAGAGTAATTACTAATGAGAACATGTATGTCGAATGACAAAAAGGCTGTCAACGATGTATATAAAGACATTCTATAGTATTTTATTTCTTGTCCTGCCAGTTCATATTTAAATAAATATCTAATGTTATGATATATTTACTTTTTCCCCACTTTGTTGTTATATCTGTCTATTGATATGAAGATTAGCCTCGTATTTTAACTTAAATTTTCATTAAAAGAGTATATTTTTTGGGTGCCAAAACATTGCTAAAAATATCTTCATACATTTTTTTAGTGTCCCAAGGACCGCTACACTTTTTCTCATCGCTTTATGTAATATTGTGTAGCGTGATAGTCAATTAAACTAGAATCGATTACCACACTAATCCCAAATGTCTATGGTTTCACTGAGTGACAACACTTATGCGGTGACCGGCTATAAATTCTAATCCCCGGTCCGCGGAGTTCTTCTTTCACCGCCTACTGTTACAAGTAACTAATATTGAAATCCCTCTGTGCCCAAGGGTAAGTGCTCAAACGTATCTGCCATTTTTCTCCATCTTGCAAATTGCAATCCTCTTATTTCGCCATAATCTGCAGCGTTTGTAAATTTATATAATTGCTCGGTTGTCAAGATGGCTTCCGTCTAAAACATGACTGTGCTATTTCATTGTCATCTCTTTTCCACTAGTGTTTCTAAATTTGTGAAGCGTACGCATGTCGCAGCATACCTTTCCTGCTGTGTCAGTGCAGCAGCTACGAGCTTAAACGCCTTGCCACGCGGTTACCTTCTATATCGTTGCACGCGGCATGCGCACGCTTATCTATAACCTTTGTGAACCGCCGCGATGGTGAGTTTCCCTTTCGTTTCCCTGAAGCTGTTCCTTGGGCTTACGGCTGGGAGACGCACGCATCGCTGGCGCTCACGAATCCTGGCACCACGCTTACGGAAGCACCCTTCGTGTTGATTCCAGGGTTTTTTTTACTTCTACTGTCTTCGTCTCGAATATCAACTACCTCAGCCTCTGCCACGCGACGGGTGTCACCGCTGCCTCCGCGTACTACTGCTGGAGAGACGCGCTGTCGCGTGGTCTACCTGCAATAACCTCTGCGCCTGCCACGTGCGAGTTGGGTGAGGAGGAGAGACATCCTCTCCCGTGGCCTGCCCTGCACAACCTCTGCGTCTGACACGTGGTCGCTGCCGGCTTTGGGATCGGCTCGCCGGTCTGTGTGCGTCGCGGCCTGAGCTCAGGGCAGTACCATCCACATACCTTCGACCAGTGAAAGAACCCTTGTGAACTGAATCCACAAACAAATACAAAGTCAAAAATACAGTAAGAAAATATAGTTAGTTACTCACTAGGTACTTACCGCCACGATGTATGAGTAAAGGTAATATAGCGACCAGTGAAGAAAACCTTAGTGAACTTTACCGAGTGGGCGCCAGTTATGTTTTAATCTGGTTTAGGGCCTAGATTAATGTTAGATTTGTTACCAGGGTAGACTGGAACATAGTTTAACCGTGGTGGCAGATGTTCACATGATTTTAGGGTTAGGCCCAAATCGATGAGTTTTTCATGAAAGTTATCTCCAATTATGGTGACTGCGGATCTTGAGTCCAATAGTCCACAAGTAGGCAAGTTATTTATTAGAATACTTGCATAAGGCCTAGTATCATTTAGTGGTTTATTGTGGATTATTGTAACAGCATAATGAGTGGAAGATGGTTTTAATGTTGGTGGCCAATCTGCCCACTCACCACCGTTTTTAGTTATTTGCAAGATGAGAAAAATGGCAGATACGTTTGAGCACTTACCCTTGGGCACAGAGGGATTTCAATATTAGTTACTTGTAACAGTAGGCGGTGAAAGAAGAACTCCGCGGACCGGGGATTAGAATTTATAGCCGGTCACCGCATAAGTGTTGTCACTCAGTGAAACCATAGACATTTGGGATTAGTGTGGTAATCGATTCTAGTTTAATCGACTATCACGCTACAGTTGACTGTGGCTATATTATTCTTGATGAATCAAGTAACTAATTGGGACAATTTTTTTTCCTAAATTGCATATAGACGAATTTATTTTAATTAAACAGTCTTTGACCCAAAATTATGAAGTTTCGTTACTCAGGGTTTGTAACACGCAATAAAATTAGAAACACAATGATTTAAAGTGGTATAACTATTTTTCCTATTATAGCATCATTATTACTTATTTGGTTGGTTGCGTGTGGGTGTGGTGTGTGTGTGGTTATTTGGGCACTTACAGTTCGGGTAAATAATAAGTCCTCTTCATGTACACTATTTATTGGCCACACTACACGTCAACATTTACACTTGTTTAGAAGGCACAGAGTTAGAAGCACAAGCAAGATACAATAGCAGAAGCCGACGGATAAAAAGTCTTAAGCCACAATATATTAAAAGCGTGGGTACATTCATGCGCGGCACAGAATTAAGCGAGCGTGCGTTCAGCGTATCATATAGATCGTGACTGGTTGAGCGCGCGGGCCGCGCGCCTGTGGAATGCGCGTGCGCATACGTCATAGCGGACTACGTCACATCACGCGATCAGACAAAGAGCCCGGTGTGCATGTCCAGTGTACTATTACGAGATTGTCGGATGAACAAAACTGTTTGTTATTTTATTAAATATTAGATTGTAGTTTAGTGTTAATGATGTGTAATGTGATTGTTTAATTGTATTTATTTATTTATTATTTAAGTTGTATAAATAATGTAGATATTGTAAATATGTGTGTAAGTGTTATTAATGTAATTTATGTATTTAATGTTCATGAATGTATGTGAGTTACCCACATCACTCCCCTCCAGAGACCGTGCTACGGGCGATAGTAATCCGGAAAGTGGACTTTGCGACCAGAACGGGTGGTTTTTATTACAGGAGTGGTTGGGATTGGCTCGGGTTTAGGTATGTTAGGGGTGTCGTTGGTGTCAGACAGTATATATGCTGGTTTTAACCGGTCTATAGTTACAGTGACGATTTTGCCCTTAACTTTAATTTTGTAAACTTTGGCACCTCTTTCGATCACCTCATAGGGACTAGTGTATGCCGGTTGGAGTGCACCTCTCAACGCATCGTCCCTAAGAAAAATATGGGAACAGGATGACAAGTCTTTGTGAATAAAGATTCTGTCTTTTGAGTGGTGCGTCGTTGGAACTGGCTGTAAATTGTTGGCAAATGCTCTGATACAGGCTGTAAAATCAGTGATATCAGTCGTACACTTGTCAACTTTATGGCCAAAGAATTCACCTGGCAGTCTGAGGGGTTCGCCGTATACTAGCTCGGCGGAAGACGATTGAAGATCTTCCTTGAAAGAACTTCTTATGCCGAGCAGAACAAATGGCAAAGATTCGGTCCAGCTGATATCCGCATGGCACTTTATTGCTGCTTTAAGCTGCCGGTGGAATCTTTCGATTAACCCGTTGCACTGAGGGTGGTAGGCTGTGGTCTTGCGATGCTTAACACCAATGGTTTTTGCCAGGTGTTGAAAAAGAGCAGACTCGAATTGTCTACCGCGGTCAGTGACAATGTCGGTAGGACATCCGAATCGTGCTACCCACGTTGACAAAAACGCTTTGGCCACAGTTTCCGCTGATATATCGGTAATAGGGACAACTTCAACCCATCGCGTGAAGCGATCAATGAGTGTCAGACAATACCGATATTCATTGTAAGGGGGCAATGGTCCGATTAGGTCTAGGTGAACATATTTGAACCGCGCCGATGGTAAATCGTGAGTACCCAAGGGGGTAGTGACGTGTCTGTTCACCTTCGTACGCTGGCAAGCCAAACATGTCTTAGACCAATCGCGACAGTCTTTCCTCATCTGTGGCCAAACGTAGCGTTGTGCTACTAGCCTAGCGCTTGTGTTGGCACCAGGATGACTCAACGAGTGCAATGAGTCAAAAATTTGTTTGCGTAATGACTTGGGAATGAAGGGCCGTGGAATCGCTGTACTGACGTCGCAGTACGATTCGGTACGACTTCCAGGGACACTCAATTTTTTAATACGCAGGGATGAATCAGAGTTCGTCAGAAGCTGAGCAAGTTCAGGGTCAGAGTCTTGAGCCTTGGCTAGTGTATCTGGATCTACGGGACTTTGCAATTCCTCAACACGGGAAAGCGTGTCAGCGACGACATTATCTTTCCCGGCGATATGCTGAATGTCGGTTGAGAATTGCGATATGTAGTCCAGATACCTATACTGGCGTGGCGGGCAGTTACTTTTCCGCTGATGGAAAGCGTAACATAGCGGCTTGTGGTCAGTATAAATAGTAAACTTGGTTGCGACTAGCCAATGTTGGAAGTATTTTATGCTCTCATAGATAGCAAGGAGCTCTCTGTCGTAAGGAGAGTACTTAATTTGTGCAGGACTCAACTTGCGAGTGAAAAATGCTAAAGGCTGCCAATTACCATCTTTAAATTGCTGCAAAACTCCGCCGATAGCTAAATCAGACGCATCCGTGACTAATCCCAGTTTTGCCTGTGAGTCAGGATGTGCCAGCAGAGCTGCATTGCAGAGGCTGTCCTTACACTCTTCGAAGGCTTTCAACGAGGCTCCGCTTATGTCGACCGGCTGGGAGGCTTTGACGTTACCGGTCAGCAGGGCATGTAAAGGCATTTGAATCTGGGCAGCCCGGGGTATGAATCTCCGGTAAAAATTCACCATGCCCAGAAACCTTCTAAGCTGCCTGGCAGTTTTGGGTACTGGGAACTCTCTAATTGCCTGCACCTTGCTTTCCAATGGCTTAGTACCGTGTTGCGAGATGTGGTAGCCTAGGAATGTTACTTCTGGCACCCCAAAGACGCATTTCTTGGTGTTAATGAGCACGCCGTATTCCTTCATGCGTGTGAAGAGTTGGCGGAGGTGCTGTTCGTGTTCTGCCTCGTCTTTCGAGAACACCAAGAAATCGTCAAGATATTGGTAGCAAAATTCCAGACCACGAGTCATCTCGTCGACAAACCGTTGGAAAGTTTGACCGGCGTTCCTCAGACCGAACGTCATAAACGGAAACTCGAAGAGTCCGAATGGTGTAGTGATTGCAGTCTTAGGGATATCCTGCTCAAACGTTGGTATCTGGTTGTAAGCTTTCACTAAATCAATAGTGGAGAAGATATTACAACCAGATAGACTGTGGGAGAAGTCATGTATGTGCCGGATTGGGTACATGTCTGGTATTGTCCTTGCATTGAGTAGTCTGTAGTCTCCGCAAGGACGCCAGCCATTGTCTTTCTTCGGAGCGAGGTGGAGAGGTGAGGACCAGGGGCTTTTAGAGGGTCGAGCCGTGCCATTAGCTAACATGGCGTCGAACTCTGCCTTGGCAATCTTCAATTTATCCGGGGCTAGTCGTCGTGGGGAGGAGGATACTGGGGGGCCTGGTGTAGTGCGAATGTGGTGTGTCGTGTTGTGTTTTGGTGTGATTGGAGCTCCTGCTGGCCGTGTGATCTCCTGAAAATCAGACAGTAAATTATGGTATTTGCTCTCACCAGTCACGACCTTCACACTAGAAATAAGGCTATCTGTAAAAGCGATTGATGCTACAGCTGACAATTGCGTGGTTCCATCTACTAAACGTTTATTGCGAATGTCGACAATCAGGTTATAGTGCGATAAAAAATCTACACCTATAATGGCTTTAGTGACGTCAGCAACAATGAAACGCCAAGGAAAATCCCTACGAAGGCCTAAATTTAATACAAGCTGGAGATACCCGTATGTGTCAATCGTTGATCCATTGGCTGCACACAGCTGGTATTCCGTCTTGACACGACGACATTGTGGTAGCGCAGATCGAGGGAAAACACATAAATCGCTTCCAGTGTCCACTAGAAATTGGACTTTCGATCCGCGGTCTGTCACAAACAGGCGACCCGTTGTGGAAGGGCAATCTTCAGTCGCCATTATTGACTGCCCGGTGCGTTTCCCGACTTGAAGTCACACGGTTGGATGCAGTTTTTCGCCTGGTTGCCAAACTTGTAGTGATACCAACAATGCGGGAACTTCCTATAGTTGGACTGCGAGCGTTTGGATGGTGTGCGACTTCTGGGGCCCGAAGTTTGTCTGGTACGTGGGCGGGAGCGGCCGTGAACTTCCGCAGTCAGAGCGTCAACTTTCTTGGTTAGCTCCATGATGAGGCTCATCATGTCCGTCGATGAACTGGCACGTGACGTGGATGCCACTGCTACTTGAGGAGATGCAGGTGCGAGGTCATGAACCCTGTCGGCGAGGTCCGCAAGTTCGTTGAGGGTTAAGCTCATCTGTGACGCGATTATGGTCTGCAGGTTACCAGGTAAGCGGCTCGTCCAAATTGTCCGGAGAAAATCTTCTGGTATAGTTGGTCCCGCTAGGTGCTGCAGGTGCCGCAAGAATTGGGAGGGTTTGCGGTCTCCTAATTCCTCTGACTGGAGAAGTTGCTTCACCTTCTTCTCCTTGGACACAGATAGACGCTTGATAAGTTCGCTTTTCAGCTTCTCGTACTTGTCGGTCGCGGGAGGCGAAGTGATGACATCTTCGATCTCGACAGAGTACTGACGATCCAGGTGTGCGAGGACGTAGTGAAATTTGGTGTCATCGTCAGTTATTCTGGCTAACTTAAACTGACCTTCTATTTGGCAGAACCAAATTGTTGGCTTTTCAGGCCAAAAAGGTGGTATCCGTACACCTACTCGAAACAACTCCGATGACGGATGGTCCGGTTCAGTGGAAACGCGCTCGCACTTGCTCGGCCGGCGGTTAGGGCGCTGGCTGCGCTGGGAAGTTTCTGAGCCACTACCGTCGCTGCTCATCTTTGCACTATTACTTTGTGTTCTTGCAGGGGTCACCAGTTTGGTTGGTTGCGTGTGGGTGTGGTGTGTGTGTGGTTATTTGGGCACTTACAGTTCGGGTAAATAATAAGTCCTCTTCATGTACACTATTTATTGGCCACACTACACGTCAACATTTACACTTGTTTAGAAGGCACAGAGTTAGAAGCACAAGCAAGATACAATAGCAGAAGCCGACGGATAAAAAGTCTTAAGCCACAATATATTAAAAGCGTGGGTACATTCATGCGCGGCACAGAATTAAGCGAGCGTGCGTTCAGCGTATCATATAGATCGTGACTGGTTGAGCGCGCGGGCCGCGCGCCTGTGGAATGCGCGTGCGCATACGTCATAGCGGACTACGTCACATCACGCGATCAGACAAAGAGCCCGGTGTGCATGTCCAGTGTACTATTACGAGATTGTCGGATGAACAAAACTGTTTGTTATTTTATTAAATATTAGATTGTAGTTTAGTGTTAATGATGTGTAATGTGATTGTTTAATTGTATTTATTTATTTATTATTTAAGTTGTATAAATAATGTAGATATTGTAAATATGTGTGTAAGTGTTATTAATGTAATTTATGTATTTAATGTTCATGAATGTATGTGAGTTACCCACACTTACGTCAAAATCACTATGGTGGTAAAATTTTTGTTTTCGTCGTAGTCCTGAAGTTAAGACGTGTATTAAGTGAATATTTACAAAAAAAAATACCTCAGGGTTATAAACGACTATTATTGTGTGAAGTTTATTATATTCTGGTTTACTTACTATGTCCTTTTCTTGCTTTTTGTATTATCTTAAAGAATAAGCTCAGGGCTTGTGCGATAAACACGTGGTTAACGTAAAAATATTTTTAGAGATTATAATTTCTCAGAATTTATTCTCATTTTCGTTATATTGCGTTATGTTACGAAACTGAGAAATTATTAAGCTTAGTTCAGAAGAATAAAAAGTTGTTGTGTGTAACCTAACTAAATTATCCATTCCCATTTCAGAAAAGACAAGGTTATTCCTTTGTTATACTTGGTATAAATTTATTTTGTTTATAAGTAAGATTTTAGTGTTTTTTTGTAAAGTAATCTAAATAAAAGTGATACTCCAAAAATAATGCTTTTTCACCCAATCCGTGTGTATGATGCCTTATGACATCAGTTTCGTAACGGAGATTCTCAGTATCCTCACCTATCAGTTTAGTTACAAATCCAAAATGTACACTTTTTCTGAGTATGACCCGGATATCGACCTAGCGTCCTCTCAACGTATCGCAAATATATTTATCCCATTAGGGGATATCCATAAGTTATTTTACATGAATTCCATGATATATTTTAATCCCCTCCCCGTCCTTGTTACAATCTGGTATTTTTGAGACTGCGCTTCTTACATAGATAGATAGAGTATACTTTTTCACCAAAATTTAAACACAACTATTTAACATTATTTGTTAATTCTATGGTTACAATGGCGGTCTTATCGCTAAAAGCGATATCTTCCAGACAACCTTTGGAAGGACTTTCAAAACTTTAATTAAAGTGGGGAGGGCTAAGTTAGTGGACTCGTAAAACAGAAAATAATATATATATATACATACAAATATATAAATACAATACAAAACATAAGTAATTATATATAAAATATAATGTGTTCTTTAACATCATGTGGAGAGGAAACAAAAGAATAATCATAAATTTGAAAGAAAATGATTAGCAACCGAGCTCTAAAAGTAGCGAGAGACTGAGCTTGTCTTACTGACACCGGCAATGCATTCCACAAATAAACAGCTTGCACCGTAAACGATGAGCCATAGAATTTAGTGGAATGTGCAGGCATTGAAAGTCTCAAATTCTCCGATGATCTCTAATTTCTAACATGTGTGTCATGAAGGAACTTAGAAAGTTCTTTGAGATAAAACGGAGTTGTTGGATTGAAGAGAATACTGTAGAGTAATGATAAAAAATGTGCATTCCGGCGAAGGCGGATAGGCAGCCACTTGAGTTTAATGCGAAACTCAAAAACATGATCATATTTGCGCAAACCAAATATGAATCTGATACAAACATTTTGGAGTCGTTCAAGCTTATCCAGCTGCACTTGCTTATTATTCCTTAGTGCGCGTACATTCCTAAGGAATGTACGTACTCAGAAACGTTAAGTTATGTTAGTTATTGTATTTTGCAATTTTACGCCTCGAAATTAATTAATTCAAACGTATAAGTCTTAGAACTGGGACTCAACAAAATTCAGAACTCGCTTCATCGACCCCCTCTCCGCCCGCTCCCTTAAGGTATGAAGTAATAATACAAAGTATCTGCCTCGAAAGATTCAGCATTTTGAAAGCATCCCATAAAGTGGACTGATGATCTGATGGCCTCTGGAACCAGCCAAATGCAAGACCAGTCAATATGCAGGAGTGACATTTGCAAGAAGCTGCTGAGCATAAAAGTAGACGTCTTCTTCATCTTTGATATCCTATACTATACCTACACTATCCTATGATATCTTGACTCCATCGAAGTATGGATTTGTAAGAATATGCCATCTGTAGTGTATTTCTACAATGAGAATGACGCGAAGAAACTAGGAGATATTAAAAAATACCTGTTAGAATAGAGATATAGTAATAAGTCCCCTCTTTGAGGAGTGGCTTGAGAGATGCCACGGCGTCCTCACCTTCCGCCTGATGCAGTTACTGACCGAACATGGTTGTTTCGGGAGGTACCTGTTTTGGATAAAGCGGGAGGACACGCCCGGGTGCCGTCATTGTGAGGACCACCCGCAGGACACGGTGGAGCACATGGTCGAGGTGTGCCCTGCTTGGGCGGAGCACCACCATGTCCTCGTGGAGGTGATCGGCGGCGTCGACCTCTCACGCCCGGCCCTGGTTCAGACCATGGTGTGGAGCGAGAGGAAATGGGATGCAGTCGCCTCCTTCTGCAAAGCAGTCATGCTGGCGAAGGAGGAGGCTGAACGCGTGAGGGAGAGACAATTATCTTCCTCACGCCACCGCGGAATACGCCCCGGGCGTCGGGGACCACGAGCTGATCTCCAGCCACCGTAGACGCGGGTCTGCGGACGGCGAGCAGGGGTAGCACACCATTCGGTAAGGACCAGACACGGGACAGCGCGGCGTGGCGCTTGCGAACGCATCTAGCTTCAAAGCGTCTTGATGCCAGTTACGGCCATTAGACGCATGTCAACTTGCGACGTCTTCGCTGCTTATGATTTTTAATAATAATAATAATAAGATATAGCCCATGCAGTCCGTCCTGTGCTTAATTGGAAGTGGCTAACAAGATCGCACGCTCGCTTGGCGTCTCAGTACCGATCTGCCCTAGAATCTGGCTCACTACCCGAGTTCTTTACCACTGGAGTTACCCACCTGCTCCACAAATCTGGTATCACCGCGGAACCCAAAAATTATAGACCAATCACGTGTCTACCAGTGGTCTATAAGGTTCTGACATCCATTTTGAGGGTTAAAATTAACAAACACATTGAAGACAATCACATCATGTCTCCCTCTCAAAATGGATGTAAGAATGAATCCCGCGGTACTAAGGAGCTACTTCTCATTGATATGGTCATTAGCCAACAGGTTCGACGTTCCAAAAAAGATCTGTCGACATGTTGGATAGACTACAAGAAGGCCTATGACTCAGTGCCTCATACATGGCTCATGATGGTGCTAGAATTGTATAAAATAAATGCAACTTTACGCACCTTTCTGATTTCATGTATGGGACAATGGAGGACAGTTTTTCGCTATTCAGGATGTCGATATATCCCAAGGTACAGCGAACCGGTAAGGATCGAGCGAGGTATATTTCAGGGCGATAGTTTGAGTCCGCTTTGGTTTTGCTTAGCCTTGAATCCTCACCTCTTTTACATGGATGATTTAAAACTTTTTTGCGCCACTAGTCTACAACTGACGGAACTAGGGCGTGCAAAACCGGAAGATCTTTAAAACCGGTTTTGAATTCCGGTTTTCAGGGCCTTAAAACCGAAAACCGGTGTTAGCCCCGGTTTTGGACACTTTTTATATAGAAGAATTTTAACAAGAAAAAAAATATTCTCAGAAACACAAAATCCATTTAATCAACCATTTATGCCTACCAATACAATACCAAGTAGACCACGTTAATAGTTTGGATAACATAAACTTAAAATAATATAAAGATTAACTAACAGAATTCAAATCAACAACAAGTTTGTGGTACTCTGGTGTTGAGCTCTTTAATTACAAACTACTAACAGCATTATTAAAGGATTCATATCTAAATATATATAACTATAACACGACGCCTTACGCCATCTATCAGATTGTATACACAGTACCTGTAGAATACTAGTGACATCTAACATACGACGTGTGAAGTGTCGTGACGTTAACGAGTTACAAACACATACAAGGATCACATGATGAAGACGCACACTAACATGTCAAGCCGCCTATATAAGCCCTCACCAAGGAGAAACGATTCATTCGCAGCTTAGAAGGCACAGTGGTCGATAGCCCCGCAGTCACTACTGTTGTCTTAAGCTTGAACTGAGCGGAGGCCCCGTCGCCCTCAGGAATAGCGAGCTAGGAGGTTAAGGGATAGGATAGCCCCGCAGTCCATCCCTAGGACCACGAATAGATATTACGTCACTCTAACTTTGTTTGATAAAATCTGTCAAGTGTTTGAGTTAAAGTAAATAAACCCTATCTGTCATCCAACGTTGGTTTCATTCCACCGCCACCATCATATTGGCGCCCAACGTAAATATTCTTCTACCCGCAACAATTTTATGAGAGTACATTTCGTCAGTGTACCCAAATATTAGCGGATAAATAGAAGCTTAATCAAGAGGATTAATCAAGCTGCCTAAGAACCATTATATTGGCGCCCAACGTAAATATTCTTCTACCCGCAACAATTTTATGAGAGTACATTTCGACGGTGTACCCAAATATTGGCGGATAAACAGAACCTTAATCAATAGGATTAATCAAGCTGCCTAAAAACCATTATATTGGCTCCTAATGTAAATCTGCTTCTACCCGCACCAATTTTATCAGAGTACCCACATTTCGACGATGTACCCAAATATTGATGGATAATCAAGAAGACTACCCTCAAGAGATTTAATATTATTTTGAAATAACTGAGAAAATATCAGAGATGGTGGTGATGACTCAGGAAGAATTATTCACAGCACTCATAACAAAAGCGACAGAAGCGAACGAAAGTGGAAATAGAAATTTTAAAAGTTTTGCTGCGTGCATAAAACGTTACGACAGCGAACTAAATTTTAATAAACTAGAAGAATTTGTGACCAGTATCTCGGTTTGCAAAACAATTGAGAGTCTGGCCAAACCAAGCTGGAAATTAAATATTTAGGCCACCTTAAAGTTTCTGGCGGTATCAAAGCAGATACAGACAAAATCTCTGCTATTTCAAACCGTCAGGCGCCTAAAAACCTAAAAGAATTAATATAATATTTACAAACCACATCACTTATCGGAGATTTATTCATAACCTATCCAAACGAAGAACAAAATAAGCCGGAGGTGGGAACGAGAGCAACAAGAAGCATTTATTAAAAATTGCCTCGACTACGTGACCGCTGACCAGTGTTAAAACAGGCAAGTGACAACTTACCCTTGCTATCAAGACTGATGCCAGCCAGAATGCCACTGGCGCAGCTTTAGTGCAGGGGGAGAGACCAATGAGCACCCTGTTAAATACGCAAGTAGACTCTTAACAAAATGTACCAATGCTTACCATGATTCACCTACTGCTGGTCATATGGGAATAGAAGGCGCAGTGGTCGATAGCCCCGCAGTCATCACTGTTGTCATAAGATTGAACTGAGCGGAGGCCCCGTCGCCCTCAGAAATAGCCAGCTATGAGTTTAAGGGATAGGATAGCCCCGCAGTCCATCCCTAGAACAACTTATAGGCTAATATCAGTCTACCCGGAACTTACTACGATTTGTAAAGTAGTAGTAAAGTATTAACCATCGAAAAGTAGATTCTGATCATACGTCAGCAATAACCAAGTTTGAAAAGAGAACAAACCAACTTAACCGATTCGCCAAAGAGGAAGACCGCGGAAACAGCCTGGTGCTGGTACTCTGTCGGGACGACCATAGAGTACCAGAGGGGGAGAATATAACACGACGCCTTACGCCATCTATCAGATTGTATACACAGTACCTGTAGAATACTAGTGACATCTAAAATACGACGTGTGAAGTGTCGTGACGTTAACGAGTTACAAACACATACAAGGATCACATGATGAAGACGCACACTAACATGTCAAGCCGCCTATATAAGCCCTCACCAAGGAGAAACGATTCATTCGCAGCTTAGAAGGCACAGTGGTCGATAGCCCCGCAGTCACTACTGTTGTCTTAAGCTTGAACTGAGCGGAGGCCCCGTCGCCCTCAGGAATAGCGAGCTAGGAGGTTAAGGGATAGGATAGCCCCGCAGTCCATCCCTAGGACCACGAATAGATATTACGTCACTCTAACTTTGTTTGATAAAATCTGTCAAGTGTTTGAGTTAAAGTAAATAAACCCTATCTGTCATCCAACGTTGGTTTCATTCCACCGCCACCATCATATAACTCAAATGTGACTGACTGACTGACTGACATAGTGATCTATCAACGCACAGCCCAAACCACTGGACGGATCGGGCTGAAATTTGGCATGCAGGTAGATGTTATGACGTAGGCATCCGCTAAGAAAGGATTTTGCGAAATTCCCACGGGATCGGGATTTACACGGGAAAAACTTCCTACGCGGGCGAAGCCGCTGGCACACGCTAGTTTGACCATAAAACGAGATCAAATCAACTGTGTAGGTACCGTACACTAATTTAAATAAATGATTTTTTTTCCAAGAGACCGCTGTTCTTGAAAATGTGTTCTTAAGAATAGAAGTGCATCTAACATTTTATCAGATAACGTACTTCTTATTTTGTTGCAAAAGTACCCAACACTCGAAAAAGCTCTTTCACTCTTAACACTTGTTGGTAGTACACACATCAAATAGTTGTAAGCTTCTGTGAGATACACACCCTTTCATACATAACCTCCGCGCCGCTTTCATATATGGCTTGCTCTACCTTGATAAACCCTGCAAGGTAGAAATCAGACAGATTTTTGGGGGCTTTCCTGCATTTATTCAATTTCTTATCAAGCTGCTTTTGAAGAGTTAGCTCATCAGCTAAAACTTCAGCGTCAGATGATGACGATAACGATGACACAGACTGTTCGGAGAGAACTACGGGGATGGTATCAGAGTCCTTGGGCTTATATTTTAGCTGCAATAAGTTTGTAATAGTATCAGATATGTCAGCACCATAGATAAAATAAATAAGTAGATATGGTCAACAGACGAAATTATATCGGAACCGTGTGTCTCCAGTTAGGCGCTGGGCGGGACAACAACTACACATGCAGTTTAATAAAATCAATAGATACGCACTCGCGCACACACTTGCATTTCTTAAATCAGAACGTGCTATACAATCAATACCTTATTCCGTCAAACACAGCGTGTATTTACCATGCACCGTAGAACTTATCCACACAAAAACATCGGTCGCTATCGTTGTGCTGTGCAAAAGCAATTTATTTTACATATACGCTAGTGATTGACTAAATCGGAAAGTTATCGATTCTTTCATTTATTTTTGTACAATTTTTTTTGGGCACCTGGAAATAAACCAAATGAAAAATGGCATGTCCAGAAAATATTATAATAACAATAAACATATTATTAAGAACATAATATTACATAATTATTATTAAGTACTACCTACTAAGTATTAAGGGCTACCCTGGCGCTTTCGACTTAAATCTTAATATTTAATTATCATAGTGATAGGTCAAATAGAAGTTGATGTTAACTTACATTACGCTCTTGATCGGAACATACCAGCCGTATAGGTTGTATAGAATCCTAAAAAAGTTGAATGACTGATTTTATGAATGCCCTAAAACATGAGAATAGCTTTCAGTAATAAAATAAAATTTAACCCACTTCTGCAAAAATCAGTTGAACTCTTAATTTTGGAATTGTCCATTCAAAAAGCCTGCGACTTTTCTTTAGAGGCTGGAACATTTCTGCGCTGAAGTGAACCGAGCTAATGGTGCTATTTTTTGTAGGGTACCAGTTAGTTGGCATGTCTGTGGCATCAATCCATTCCTTTTTTATATTACCATCTTTTGGGAAGCTGAAAAGTACGAAAACCACTTATTTATCATTTACATACATCCTAAGCTACTTCTAAACGTCACCATATAATAAGCATCGCAATAATTACGTAACACACTATAAATCAAGATCTGAATGATTTTGACGTATGTTGCTAATCCATTGCTCCATATGTTTGAAATATTGGTCTGCTCAACAACGTAAATACCGCAGTGAGTGTTGTTGATTTAGCATAATGAAACCGATTCCTACTGTAAGTGTGTTACGCAATTACCCCGCAGGTAATAGTTTAGTAGGTTATAATAGGTTTTTGTTATAAGAAAAATCCTAGTTAGTAGAGAAATTGTTAAATATATGAAAACAAACACACATCCATGCGTAACAAATAAATAGCTAGCATGAATATATTGACTTATTTTGAGCTAAATTCACAAATATATTATCTGAACCATGCCGATTATTATAACGCATTCGAAGCTTCAACGGAAGTAAAATACAAAAACCATAAAAAAATAAAGAAACAGCAACATAGGATAAGGCATAACATACGATAATTCTAAACCGAAAAACACCACCGATTATTAACGTAAAATTAAAGTAACTTACTTTACGAATATTGGTTACGCATTTCTCTACTACTCTGTAAAAAATCAAAATAAGTAAAAAAACATTATTTAGATCGATCTTCCAACCAGGCTAAAACGGTTGACAGATTGAAAAATAAACTATTGTAGCGACGGCAACGTCTGAACTCGTTACGCATGCTGCGGGCGTAAAATAAATTGTTTATTTTTTTTTACTTTTTTGTACACTTGACTTTTCAACGTATTTTTATTTCTGTCATCTCATGTAAAATAAAAGTTAAACATATTTTCTTAGAGGTATCCGTATGTTATAAAAAACTTATCACCAAAAAATTAAACAGACTCCCAAAAAACACTGCAAAGTGAAAAATAACTTTAATTTCGGTAGTCGGTGTCTTTAGTTTTGTATTTTCGTTTTTGGCACCGACTTCCGAAATTAAAGTTATTTTTCACTTTGCAGTGTTTTTTGGGAGTCAGTTTAATTTTTTGGTATAAAGTTTTTATTTCACTCTTTTTAGTTGGTCGATTTTTAATTTACCTAGTTACAAGAGCCTAAATGTCAACTACTTATATTCATTTACAAAATATTGCTTTTCCCAATGTTGGGCTGTTATTTGTTGAGGAGTTCTCCTGGTAGTTCATCATCAGCTTCACTTTACCATATGCATTGTGACGAGCATATTGTGCTTAATAACCACATTCAAGTAATCGAAGCGGAACACATGAACTACTTATTATTCCTACTTATATATTGAGTAGTTCCAGTGGCCATCTGTGGTCATCATCATCAGGTCTACTTCACAAATGGTGCTTTTCGAATGCAACTACACAAGTTACTATAAAAAATACTCAAATCACCATAGGTTTTTTTATTTTTTTTTTATTTATTTATTTAATTTATTTATATACAGAGGTATCACTTAAATCTAAACTCGCCAAACTTTTACGTTTGATGGCGAGAGGCGCTCTTTATACGTTAACATTTACCATTCCAATTTCTTCTACACAATATGTTGCAATACAATCCTATATCTATAATCTATAATCTCACAGTAACAATGTGTTAATTACCTAAATATATGATTAGCATTCCAATATATTTTTTAGTTTTTTCTTTAGCGTTCCTTTACTTATTTTTATTTTTTCTCTTAATAACTCTATTTTGTTAAATATATAAGGTGTGCCTATAATATTTGTAGAGTTCCCTCGATTTCTCCAAGATCCCATCATCAGATCCTGACTTGGTGACAATGGAACCAATTTCAAAGTATACCCTTTCAAACAAAAAAAGAATTTTCCAAATCGGTTCAGCCGTCTCCGAGTAATCGGTGATCATACATAAAAAAAAAAAATAATATACGCGTCGAATTGATAACCTCCTCCTTTTTTTGTCGTCGGTTGAAAAACCCCTAAACTGTATAGCAATATTTCATTCGTCAATCGACATTGCTGTCGATAGCTTACGTTAGTGGATCTGCACAAGCACATCACTAATTTGTCGCAAGAAGTGGCGGCCTCACTACGCGATGAATCCGCGTAATACAGTTTCGTATGTTATTTTTACATTGCTTGTCCAGTTACTTAGTGACGAACTCAGGTAGTGGTTAAGGAGCAATGTATTTATAGCAAAAGTAGTACAGTCGCTCTAATATTTTAAAACAAAAATTACATAGTAAAACCAAGAAATATTTTACGATTTATTGTTTTTCATGATTTTAAAGACAAATATTGCAAAATACTTGTACTAACATATGGTAAGTGATTCCATGATTCACATAGTTTTGATTTTGGCTTCGGTTTTTACAAGATACCACAGAACAACTCGGCATTCATATATGTTATCACGATCGCCGTCGAAAGCGCACTAGTTCGCGGAGACGGCCACTTGCCTGTGACATGAGCCCTGTGGCCATGTCGCGCGGACACCGATACGCCCCCTTACCACTTCTCCTGTATTTTTTATTTCTGTGGTCAGCACCATTGGGTTTGGGAAAAGTATCATCGTCATCTTGTGTGGAGAAGTCTTCCCAATCGTGCAAATAGTGTAAGACATCTGCTAATACAAAACCGGAGGTAACTCCAGTTTTGTCTCTCAACCCCGGTTTTCAAAAATCGGTAAATTTTGTCCGGTTTCCGGTTTTTAGCAAAACCGGAAAACCGGGTTTGCACGCCCTAGACGGAACTACTGAAGGTAACTGAAACTTTCAGTAGTGCCATCAGGATGGAGTTTGGTGTCGACAAATGTGCGATTATGCATATAAAGCGAGGGGAGATTGTGGAATCCGTGGGATCTCAACCCTCGAATTCCATAAACCTGAGATCCCTCTCCCCAACCGAAACCTATAAGTATTTGGGTATGTCGGAAGCGTTAGGTATCAATGTAGTTGACATGAAGCAATCGCTGAAGGAGCACTTCTTTGGACGCCTAAAGAAGGTATTTAAAAGCCTTCTACCGTTAGAAGGCTTTTAAGGCTTTTGAAGGCCGCCCGAGCGGAAATAAGGTGCGTGCCTTCAACGGTTGGGTCATGCCAGTGTTGATATACTCTTTCGGCGTACTCAAATGGACTCAAACTGAACTTGACGCCCTGTATAGGAGAGTTCGTACATTGCTGACTGCATATCGAATGCATCACTGGTCGGTGATGAGGCTGTATATCCCGTGGAAATGTGGAGGTCGAGGCTTTTTGAATGTTAAAACTCTCCACAACCGCGAGGTATACAGTCTCAGGGAACATTTCCTTGCTTCTGAAGTGGGTATGCATCGAGATGTAGCAGCAGTGGACAAGGGACTCATCCCGCTCTCCTTGGCTAATGAGAACTGGCGCAAACCTGCAGTGCTAGACACTAACAATCGACGGGGGATATGGCAGAGTAAGGAGCTTCATGGATGTTTTTTCCGGGCCCTACATGGGTCCGACGTAGACCAAGTGGCGTCCGTAGCTTGGTTGCGCTTCGGTGACCTCTTTGGGGAAACCGAAGGTTTTATCTGTGCAATTATGGACGAAGTTATCATGACGAACAATTACCAGAAATTCATTGTGAAGGATGGCACGGTTGACATATGTCGGGCATGTCCCCGTCTGGGTGAATCAATCCGCCACATTATCTCTGGTTGTTCTCGTCTTGCTAATGGAGAGTACTTGCACAGGCACAACCTTGCAGCCAAAATAATTCATCAGCTACTTGCTCTGAAATATTCTCTTGTGTAATCAGAAGTGCCGTACTATAGGTATGTGCCCGACTCAGTTCTCGATAACGGCTATGTCACATTATACTGGGATCGGTCCATCATCACTAACAGGACTATTGTAGCCAATAAGCTTGATATAGTGGTGGTGGACCTAATCGCGAGGCGTACCATGAATGTCGACATAACCATCCCGCATGACGAGAACCCCATGAAAGCTGAGAAAGATAAGCAAATCAAGTATCTTGACTTGGCACACGAGATTGTCGACATGTGGGATGTGAACTCGGCAATCATTGTACCGATAGTCATCTCAGCCAATGGCTTAATAGCCAAGAGCCTCGACCAACACCTCAGGAGGCTCTCGTTAGACGGTTGGATCTAGGGCTTGCTTCAGAAAGCGGTACTCCTGGACACGGCGCGTATCGTCAGGAGGTTCCTCTCTATGGAGCCCTGACCGCCGGTAGCTTGGACCCTGTTCCCGATACCGGTGGGCTACTATTTTTTATATTTTTAAATGATTTTTTTTGAGAATATTTAAAAATGTAATTCATATGTATATATTGGAAATAAAGAAATAATAATAATAATAATATTCCATAACTTTCACACAACGCCATCTAGTCTCAAACTAAGCAGAGCTTGTGCTATGAGTACTAGACAACTGATAAACATACATATATATTTCTAAATACATACATATTATAGATAAATTACACCCAGACAAAGAACAAATGATCGTGCTCATCACACTAACATTTGTCCTGGGTGGGAATCGAACCCACGACCTTGTGCATAGCAGTCAGGGCCACTGAACTACTAGACCAACAGACAAAATGCTGCGTTGATCAGAGCTTGTTTGCAAAAATAACAGCTGTATTGTGAATTGCATGACAGATGGCATCTCATTTCACACATAAGTACTAAAATGTTGTTATTTTTCTTATTACGATACGATAAAGTACCAAAAGCAATTATTTTTAGTAGGAACAGACACCATTGATTGTTTATTACATATCGATCAATGAATCGGCAGGTCTAATAGCGCAATGGTTAAGTGTTTTACTAATATCCTCACAGCCGGCTTTTGTTGGTTAAGGATGTAATAAGACGTTTGTGGGCAGAGAGTATTTAACCTAGAGAGCTTATAGGCCGATTTCTTTGAAGAACACAACTCACCAATACGGGTTGGGAGGCGAGGAAAAAATGCGCTACTGCAATTGGTCAGTTCAAAGTCAAGCTTCATAGATATGCCGAGTTAGGGATTGCTGTACTTGATTGAGGGAAAGTTATCGATATCGATAAAATGAAGTTTAACATTATAAAATTACTCAATAAAATCACATAATAATATTTAATCATTATCAGTCTCAATTACAAAAAGAAAAACAAGTATGCTGTTATTATTGATTTTTAAAATGAATTAATTTGGTAAATGTTTTTCGAATTAAAGTTTTAGGGTCCTGATTGTTTTTGCTAAAAAATGATAACCGAGCGTCTACATATTTCTGAATTATGCATCTTGCTAATTCAATCAAATGATTGGTAGTTTCTATTTCATATTGATGAAAATTAATATCCGAGAATAAATTATACCCTATCATTGATTTTAAAACCGATCTCATAAAATAATTGGAAATATATTTCTCAGACAGCACTTTCGAACTACTCTCGTTGATCGCCCTTTTAATATAAATTTCACAACGACGACAAATTTCTATTACTTCGGTGGATCTGTACAATAACTTGTTTTAGTGTCTTTTTGAAATTGTAAGGCGTTTTGATTTGTAACACCAATCAACGCTTCAATACAAATTAGGCATTTTATTTGCTTTATCAGAGCATGGACAATGTAGCCGGCCATATATTATTTTAATATTTTATTTTTTTATATTTATTTTATATTCCATAATAAATATATTTTCATTAAAATCAGTTGTGTCAACAACTGTAGCTTCAGCAGACACTAGGTAATAATTATTTTTACGGTGGTACTCACCACATACTACATACACTTGACCCGTGGACTCAACATCGAAACAAAGGAACCTGTTTCTTTTTCCTGGGTGGGAAAATCATCGAATGACTTCTCCCGCTCTGGGTAAAGTGGAAGGGAGTGTCAGACTTCTACTGACTAAAAACCCACACTGTTCCTTCAGCTGCCCTTAAGTTCCGGGGCCGTGGTATCTAATAGAGACCATTACCGCAACCCCGGAACCAAAGTAACTAACGAGGGCGATATTGTAATGCAAAGGTCCAAGATAATTAATATTAGACTCCGTCATACTATTTGAAGCCTAGAAAGATTGGATAAAGGTATCTTATATTATTTTGACTTTTCTCAACATTATATCAATAAAAACCAAACTAGAAACCGTTATTCCCTAGTAACCTTATCAATCCACTTTTCTTTTTAATCTGGAATCTTGGGAAATCTAAAATGAAAACATGCATGTAACACAGAAGAAAAAATATCAGAACTTTCTCCTTTTTAGGGTTCCTTAGCCGAATGGAAAAAAACGGAACCCTTATAGTTTCGATATGTCTGTCCGTCTGTCTGTCTGTCTGTCTGTCTGTCTGTCCGTCCGTCCGTATGTCACAGCCATTTCATTCCGAAACTATTAAAACTATACATGTGAAACTTAGTAGATAGATGTATTCTGTAAACCGCTTTTCTATTTTGAAGAAAAAAATTAAAAAATATTTAAAATAAAGGGGGTCCCCATACATGGAACTAGAACTGAAAATATTTTTTTACATGAAACCTATGCGTGTGTGGTATCTACAGACAGGTCTTTAAAAATGATATAAGGGTTTCTAAAACCACTTTTTCATAAAGTTAATCGTTTAAAAGATATAAGCTTCCAAAGTGGTAATATGTGTGTCCCGCCCCCTCTAACTTCTATAATAATGGAGTGAAAAATCTAAAAAAAATATGTCTATAAATCTTAATGTAAACTTTCAACCAAAATTGGTTTGATCGAAATCGGCTTAGCAGTTTTTGAGATACAGCATATTTTCTAAAACCACAAATATAACTTTGTAATTCATACAAACACTATGAAATACAAAGTTATTTAGTTATTTAGAAATTTTAAGGTTTTTTTTATTCGTCAAATAAATATACATAATTATTATATTATATTATTGTAGTTACTACGGAACCCTTCATGGGCGAGTCTGTTTCGCACTTGGCCAGTTTTTTTAGTCGGTTAATGTAGATAGGTATTTTATGACAACTATCTCAATTGAATTAAAAAAAAAAAGTTTAATTTTATAATTATCGATATCGTATCCAGCCGTTATAGGTGACAGCACAGATTTTTACGATAAAAATACAGATGAAAAGACAGGGATAAAAGAATTAGAATTTCTTCATGTAAGATAGAGACATTTCCAAAATACATCAACGCGCGACACAATTTTGTCCTTGACCACCCAAACCACCATTTTAAATGGACCTCTGCGGTAGCTTATAACCTGATTAAATGATAAATAACTTTCATATTATTTCATTACTGATGAATAGTTATGTCATCCATTTGGTATCTAGATGTCTGGGAATGTTTTCCACACCACTTCAACGCGCATGAAAGCATTATTATGCGTTATAAATTCGATACAAAAATTTAAAATTTGTAATTGTTTAGCATGCACACGGCCTAATACTTGGTCACAACTAAAATGGTTCGTGTATCGTAGCCAATACATAAGAGCAAAAACTCGCATAGTTTTCGTGCGTCGGGGCAACGTATGTGCGATCAAGTGGTTTTCAAATCAGTGTTTGTGGGTGTCGATATTTTATACATTCCTGAGTACTTACTACGAATGATTACACAAGGGAACAAAATTAGACTTTTTTTGTTGCATGGAATTTTATGGCTGTTGTTCACTACTCATGCATCATCGATATCATCATCAACATTCACACTGTTTTTATTTTAACATTGCTACCCAAAGGATCCAAAAACAAAATAAAAGTGGATAACTACGACAGGAAGGGGATCCATACTAGTTTATTGTCAAAGCGGCAAGTTTTAAATAAATATTTACATTTTACTGGTTAATAAAATCCATATCAATAAAAATGTTTAAGTTTTACTCGTGTTCTCCTGATCTAGATTCGAGAAGTTAATATCCTAGTTTATTGATAGTTTAGATTAGTTGTTGTGTATATCTTACTAGCTTTTACCAGCGGGTTCGCCTGCATGGATGTTGGAAATTACCCTAAGAGAACCGTAAATTTTTCCTAGATAAAAAGTAGCTTATGTGCTTTTCCAGACTATAATATATCTCTCTGCCAAATTTCATCCAAATCCGTTCAGCCGTTCTGACAGGATTCGTGAACAAACATCCATCCATCCATTCGCATTTATATAATATTTGTATAATAGTAGTAAGATGATTAATTGTGATTTTGTAGCATGTCCTGACACACACTTGAGTAGTTTCCGTTTCCCCAGAAACGTGCTCCATACAAAAGAAGTTTGATTATAATTTGAATATGAAATAATGACAATTCTAGAGACTAATAACGTTATTATCCATGATTTACCAAATATAGGTACAGTTAAATATACTGTTTTGAAGTTTCACTGATTATACTGAAGTTAATGTTTTTTGTAGTATTGTATTGTTTACGAATTATACGTATAACTAAATTTTACTAACTTTAGTTGGTTAATATTCCAATTATGATCACACTTCACTTGTGTAGAGTAGCTGTTCGACAGAAAATCCTGTATCGTTTTATTCAAAATTGAAATACATTTATTCGGACGAAGACACACACAACAACACACAACAAAAAATTACAAACATTATAAAAAAAAACGATAAAATAATCGTTGAGCATGTCCACACCGAAAGGGACACCAACTCAGCATTTGCTGGGCGGAAGACACCCAGCGCTGGTTTTCAGTTGGCACCCAGCAGTGACACACGGACGAAGGCAAGTAAATTAAATAAATGTTAAAGAGTGTGTAGTGTTTTAAACACATAAATAAAATAATATTGAACAATGCAATATCGTGTGCGCAAAAACAAAACATGTTTGATTGTACAAAAGGCGCGTTAATTGCCTTGTATCGAGCTGCCCGCTAAGTTAAGAAGTGTATTATAGGTGATCATGATACCAGCTTTTTAGTCTAATTTTAGTTTTAATCACTATATTGTATAAAAAAGTCACCCTCCGCCTCTGTCTGTCTGTTTCTAAGCTTTCTTCTTTTAAACCACGCAACTGATTTTGATGTAGTTTTCACCATTATTCAGATAATTTATTCCAGAAGGTTTATAGATACATACAAAACATTCAAATTAAGTATCTGTATATTATAGTATTTGTTATTACAAATACCAAATAACTTACGTTTTCTTTGTAATCATAATCCATAATTCATCCATCAAAACAAATATTTTCTTGTCATGACATTTTTTACGTCAAGGCTGACAAACTGTAATTTCTTCTTCTTTGTAGTCACTGAATGGCTAATAGACTAAAAAGGTTGTTCATACTTTTATTATATAATTGTTATTCACTTTTATCGATAGGACTAGCTTAATATTGTATATTATATTGTGGTTGTCTACTGATTAACGGCATTTTAAATTATAATTATAAATTTCTAAAACACACTCTCAGATTTTATCGAAGAGGTTTAATAAATTATGCTCGAATATAACTGGCTGATCAAATAACTGGCAAGATGGACTATTTTGGACTCTACAATTTGAATTCTGGTACAGAATGAGAATGGAATGGATTTTGAACGCTGAGCTGGGTATAAAAGGCGCTGGGGGCCATCTCCGGCAGTTCAGTCTTTGACCAGTTTTTGAAGAGTTCAGTTCTCGACGAGTTTTGACGAAGAGTGATGGAAGAGGAAGTGCAGTACCCGCTGCCCTGACTCCTTGTTGGGAGCCTGCTACCTTGACGCCTTGTTGGGAGCCTGCTGCCCTGACGCCTTGCTGGGAGCCTGCTGCCCTGACGCCTTGCTGAGAGCCTGCTGCCCAGACGCCTTGTTGGGAGCCTACTGCCAGACCGCCTTGCTCAAGCTGCTGTACGACGAAGACATCGTGGAGTAGAAGGCGATCCTGGAGTGGTCTGCCAAGCCGTCCCGCAAGTAATATACTCTAAACCTCCTCCTCTTCTCTCCTGAGTGTGTCAGTTAGGTAGGTAGGCCGTTTTTTTAGGATAGCTAGGTAGATAGGCAGGTTTTTTATAAAATACTGTATATTATTAATATATTAAATTTAATGGTACATCTATTTTACCCTCTTTTATTGGAGAAGTAGAAGGTAACGTTACAGTTTGGCGCCCAACGTAAAATCATAGCTAGTCGGTTTAATTTTTTTTTCAAAATTCTAAAAGAAACTATTACTAGTAACTTTTTTCTTTGGACTCACTTTTTGGCTTAGACTCTTTTTTAATATTAAGTTCTAGGATAGGAGACTCACTCTTTACACTAACACTATACTAGACTCCCTCTTCACACGAACACTAGTTTATCACCTCTTTTACCACTAGTTTATTCCCTCTTTACCTTCTTTTGCTATCTATAATATTAATTTTCAGTCATGGATAGAATTATTCACTTTGAACTTTTAAATAAAGCTGAACTTGAGTATGAAGTTAAAATAAGACTTGAGGAACCAGGAGATACAGTCTGGCGAAGAAATTATATAAATAGTCAGGCTGGAACTTATTTCAGCGCAAAGTTAGCTCCCAAATATATAAAGTCAACTGTAATTCAGAAACTATCCCCATTAGTTTACATATTAGAGGATCCTAATGGCAACCGAGCTAAATGGCATATTAAAGATTTTAAAAATTAATGTATATAATCATGTAAATATATTCACCTTTCGTACTATATTCATGACTCATCTCTATCTTCTTCTCTTCTTTTAACTATAGAGTTCTTTTCGGTTTATTGAAACTCAATAGTTTATTTCTTTCTTTAACTTTGTTCTTAAACTTTAAGAGGCTTCTCTTATATCTGAACTAATCAGATATTACTTAGAAGCGCGTTTAGGTACATATTACCAAACCTTCTCCCTTTCTAACTCTCCAAGTTAGTTTCTTACTATTTATCGACTCTAAAGTTGATCGAAGCGGATAGCAACTTCGTAAAAATAAGCCTTTGCTAAACCTTGTTTTTTTTATGTTATCGACTCTAAAGTTGATCGAAGCGGCTAGCAACTTCGTAAAAATAAGCCTTTGCTAAATCTTGTTTTTTATTTGATGGGTTTTCGACGCGAGCGGACTGACAGACTCCGAAAACAAGCCTACTGTCATGTACTAATCAGGTCGAGTAGTGATCATTGAATGTGAATCCTACCTGACCTAACTTCGTGAGATGTTGGTGTGATTGAATGAGGCATGTAAGTTATATGAATGTGGATAAACTTTAACCTTACAAAATTTTTGTTCTAGACCAAAAATTTTCTCGGGGTCGATGGGGAAATATAGTATTTGTTATTACAAATACCAAATAACTTACGTTTTCTTTGTAATCATAATCCATAATTCATCCATCAAAACAAATATTTTCTTGTCATGACATTTTTTACGTCAAGGCTGACAAACTGTAATTTCTTCTTCTTTGTAGTCACTGAATGGCTAATAGACTAAAAAGGTTGTTCATACTTTTATTATATAATTGTTATTCACTTTTATCGATAGGACTAGCTTAATATTGTATATTATATTGTGGTTGTCTACTGATTAACGGCATTTTAAATTATAATTATAAATTTCTAAAACACACTCTCAGATTTTATCGAAGAGGTTTAATAAATTATGCTCGAATATAACTGGCTGATCAAATAACTGGCAAGATGGACTATTTTGGACTCTACAATTTGAATTCTGGTACAGAATGAGAATGGAATGGATTTTGAACGCTGAGCTGGGTATAAAAGGCGCTGGGGGCCATCTCCGGCAGTTCAGTCTTTGACCAGTTTTTGAAGAGTTCAGTTCTCGACGAGTTTTGACGAAGAGTGATGGAAGAGGAAGTGCAGTACCCGCTGCCCTGACTCCTTGTTGGGAGCCTGCTGCCTTGACGCCTTGTTGGGAGCCTGCTGCCCTGACGCCTTGCTGGGAGCCTGCTGCCCTGACGCCTTGCTGAGAGCCTGCTGCCCAGACGCCTTGTTGGGAGCCTACTGCCAGACCGCCTTGCTCAAGCTGCTGTACGACGAAGACATCGTGGAGTAGAAGGCGATCCTGGAGTGGTCTGCCAAGCCGTCCCGCAAGTAATATACTCTAAACCTCCTCCTCTTCTCTCCTGAGTGTGTCAGTTAGGTAGGTAGGCCGTTTTTTTAGGATAGCTAGGTAGATAGGCAGGTTTTTTATAAAATACTGTATATTATTAATATATTAAATTTAATGGTACATCTATTTTACCCTCTTTTATTGGAGAAGTAGAAGGTATCGTTACAATATCTAATAGAGAAAATTTCATATTTCGCAAATACGCACAATGGTCTCGTGCAGAGACTAAGTGCGGAAACCAGACTACAGAAGAAGAAGAATAGAGAAAATTCCATCCCACCAAAAACATCCTGTAAAAAAAGATTGGCTAAGTGCGAGTCGGACTCGCCCATGAAGGGTTCCGTAGTCCGTAGTAACTATAATAAATAAGTATAATATACTTAATATATTTATAAGAAAGAAAAAAAAACCTTACAAATTTCTTAAAACTCGATTATTTACAATTTTTACAACTACGCCAAATAACTTTGTTTTTCATAGTATTTGTATGAATTACAAAGTTATATTTGCGGTTTTTGAAAATATACTGTATCTCAAAAACTGCTCACTCGATCTCATTCAAACTAATTTTGGTTGAAAGTTTACATTAAGATCTACAACATATGGTTTTGTTAGATTTTTCACTTCATTATTATAGAAGTTAGAGGGGGAAAACACACATTTTACCACTTTGGAAGCGTATATCTTTTAAACGATTAACTTTATGAAAAAGTCATTTCAGAAACCTTAATGTCATTTTTAAAGACCTGTCTATAAATACCACACACGTATAGGTTTCATGAAAGAAAATATTTTCAGTTTCAGTTCCATGTATGGAGAGCCCCCTTCATTTTAAATATTTTTTAAATTTTCTCTTAAAATCGGAAAGCGGTTCACAGAATACATCTACCTACCAAGTTTTACATGTATAGTCCTAATAGTTTCGGAATAAAATGGCTGTGACATACGGACGGACGGACAGACAGACAGACGGACAGATATGTCGAAACTATAAGGGTTCCGTTTTTTCCATTCGGCTACGGAACCCTAAAAACTAGCCAAATCTCGCCTAAGCTGCTTGTTTCTCTATAAAAACTAATGAAATCTCTAAGCAAAGCGAAGCTAAGTCTAAGGATCTACTGCGATTTCTTTATTAATATAGTTAGATTTTATGTAACCGGCCGTTGAACATACTCTATGCACTTTTACTAGTTAATACATCGGAGTCAACGGCCAAGTCACATAAAATCTAACTATATTAATAAAGAAATCGCAGTAAAGATCCTTAGACTTGGCTTCGCTTTGCTTAGAGATTTCATTAGTTTTTATAGAGAAACAAGCAGCTTAGGCGAGATTTGGCTAGTTTTTTACAGGATGTTTTCGGTGGGATTTCACTTCTTTTTGCAGAAAGCTATTTTTTACTTGATTAGATTCTTAATTATATCTTTCATTATTTTAGGTTTTCTTATTAGATTTTTTTTTCTTTTTTGGTGTAGTTTTTTTTATTAGTAATCTTTCTTTTCTTTTTTTCCGGTTCCGATTCTTGTACAATTGGCTATAAGTTTTCGTATTGCCCATATTCATTTATAAGAAGGGGCTCGTCACATTGAATAACTTTTGTCAAGGCGCATTTCCATATCTCCCATAGTTCAGCTGAGCTCTAAGGGTTCTTCATCAGATACTTCAGACCTTCAATTTTTTATACACATCAGTAGAAGGGACTCGTCACTCTGAATAACTTTTGTCAAGACGCATTTCCATATCTCCCATAGTTCAGCTGAGCTCTTAGGGTTCTTCATCAGATACTTCAGACCTTAAATTTTTTATATACATCAGTAGAAAGGGCTTGTCACACTGAATAATTTTTGTCAAGGCGCATTTCCATATCTCCCATAGTTCAGCTGAGCTGAGGGTTCTTCATCAGATACTTCAGACCTTCAATTTTTTAATTTCAAAGGAAAGGACTAACCACGCTCAATAAACTTTGTGAACATAACATGTCGATAATTTCAATAGTTTGGCTGGTCTGTTACGGTTTCTCCTCAGGGTCATAAGGTACTGCAGATCTTCCATGATCCTAGTTTTTATAGTTTTCTCTTCATATAAGCCCTAAACCCTAACTCTATGCCAAATTTCAGCTCTCTACGTTTATGAGAAGTGCTAGTTCTGTTTTGATGATCAGTGAGTCAGTGAGTATATATGTCGAAATAGTACAACTTTGCTTTTGTATAACTTAGGAAATAAACAAGCTACAAACATGAAATTTTGTGATTTAAGTGTGTGCTGGTAGCTTACTAGATAACGATAATTTCAGCGTTCTAAATCTATCCAGAGGTCCCCAAATAGGGGCCTGAAAATACGCCGAAATGGTTCCAGAAAAGGATGGTACGGCAGTGTTTGCTTTGCGCTCGACTTGGCGGGGCACTGCCGTGCCCCCAGATATTCCGTGGCGAAGCCGTCAAAAAAGACGATTTTCGAGCGCTTACATTACCTATAAGCGCTGGTTTACCCGTATGAGATGTGTTCCCGATAGCTATAACCTAGGGTCTTTAAGTCAAGAGTGAATTAGTTAGTTTTAGTTAAGCGTGCTCCATCTTCGACCACAACATCACTTATCATCAGGTGAAATGATGGTCAAACGTGAACCTATTATTATAAATAAAAAAAAGAGATACAACAAAATAATGTTCTACGGAAATATAATCTCTTAAAAAACCTACAAAAAGTCCGCGATAGCATATATCTATATCTCAAGGTTGCCTCACAGTAACCATTATTGTCTCTATAATTCATTTAACATAAGTATTACTTTATTTGCAAAAGCTAATTTCTCCTAATCAGTATTAATCCGTATCCAAATAAGTATATTATTACCTTGGCCATTTAATGTAGATCAAAATTTTTTTCATTTAAATGAGTACTTTATTCCGTGCCGCGTCTTTCTTATAAAATGCATATCGCGGGCACTCATAATCATAATCATAAATCATTTATTTGCATAAAATGTGGTAGGTAGAGATGTTACAAGAAATTCAGTGCATGATACATTCTGCCATTTAGAATTGGCGTGCAAATATTTTTATACAGAGCTATACAGCTACAGTACTACACAGTAAGGTTATATAATACTAGCGTAAACTTATAAATAACAATCAAAAGTAAAATGTGCTGACATATAAAATAACACTCGAAAATTAAATGTAAATAACATTTTCTTTCAAACTAAATTTTAACATAAATTAATTAAGTAACAAGGTTTACAAAACTCAATAGTCATTATAATGCATTCCTGAAGTGATAGGATGGACATGACTTTTTTTCACAGTCAATAAAATCTGTAGGAAAAAATCGGTTGTCTGTGAAGTCGGTTTACTGACGATAGTTGAACGTGACAACGTCTTAAGAAAATACTGATGGAATGGTTGCATTTTTCAAAAGAAAATTTTAATTTTATTTGTTTGATAGATATTTTGTTGTAATATTGTTCGACTCTTCCCCTGAACGAGATGAAGATGTAGTTGTCGCTTCAAGAGAACCACTGGCAATAGCCAAGTTAGCAGCTTGGCGTAATTTGTTGTTGCGTTGTCTTTCTTTTTTTGATTTTCTCGCAGCAGCCGCCTGAGCAGGAGTTCTAGATGCTGCGATACGCTGTCTGTACTCACGTTGTTTATGTGCTTTCGAGTTTGAAGCAGCGATTATTGGCTGCGCGAATGGCGTTGCTAAAGTAGTTTTCACTGCACTTCATACTTGACGAAAACATGTAAGGCCGTGCGCGCACTGCCTTGCGGTGGCCGCAATTGCGGTAGTTCTATCGCACCGGTAGAATGACCGGGGCCACCGGTGACTCTACCGCACGCGTTTATTCCACCGCAGTGCGCGCACTTCTATGACACTCCATATTTCACAGATTTTGCGTTTCCAAAACGCAAGGCAGTGCGCGCACTGCCTAAATGTATTATTTTATAGCAGCTGTCCACGCGGACGCATCGCTCACTCAAGTAGGAGAGAGACAGATGTCGAACGCTGCCGAACGCGGAGGCCGATTGTGCCTCTTGGTCGCTCGTTCCGCGCTCTCGCTTGCACTTCAAGCCTTAAATGGAACGCCTCAGAATATTAAAGGTATCTGAATAAATTTCGTTCGATTAGCATGTCTCTGTATTTATATGATCTGTGATTATAAATGCGAAAGTTTGTGAGGATGGATGGATCGATGGGTGGATGGATGTATGTTTGTTACTCTTTCACGCAAAAACCACTCAACGGATTTGAATGAAACTTTACAGTAATATAGGATATAGATCAGAATATCAAATAAGCTACAAATTATAATGTTTTTTTTTTTTTTTAATTTTGTCATAACGATAAATATCAAGTAAGTCAGAAAAATTCTGCCCTCTGAGAGCTATGTTCGCGTGCGCTGCTAAAATCGTTGGAGATGCACAAATATAATGTACCGTATGGTCGTTTGTCTTAAATAGTTCTAAATAAAAGTCCGCGACAGCATATATCTACCTTTTATGCGGAAGACACTATGACCAAAATAGTGAACCATAAATACATCCTATCCTACTATCTTATATTACTTCTTACTATTATTATAAATGTGAAAATTTGTGAGGATGGATGGATGTTTGTTACTCTTTCACGCAAAAACTACCAAACGGATCTGAATAAAATTTGGCAAGTAGATAGTTGACATTTTGGAATAACACATAGACATTTATCCCGAAATTTCCACGGGATCGTGATTTGCGCGGGAAAACCTTCACACGCGTACGAAGTCACGGGTAGAAGCTAGTAGAACATAAAATGCAAATTATTTTCCTAAATAAATTCAACACTGGTCCATACATCCATCCATTAATCATTCTACCTTAACATTCGTAATACATATCACATTGATATATGTCTTATGTTGTCCTCTTGAGCATGGAGTGAATAATTTTATACCTACCCTTCCATTCAGTAAAATATTATGTTCATTCATAATTTAACAGATAGATTGAAGATCTTTTAAATAAGCAACCTACATCATCTTGTTAAAACAGACAAAAATACCGTCAATAACGCTAGTCACACAGACTAACGTTTTCCGGACGGATGCTATGAGCCCCAGTATTTTACCGGTAACCGAGTTACACGGTAGGTACCCCTTGACAAAGCTGGTGTCAGCATTTCTGGTTTCTACCCGTAACGACTGTTAAAGATGTAAAAATGATAGCCGGGACCAGCGGCTTAACGTGCATTCCAAGATACAGAGGCGTGTAATGGATGGTCGCCCATACACGTACCGACTTTTACAGCGTTGTTTTACCCCAGAGATAGACCCATGTGGATGTTACTAAATATTGAGCATTAGTTATACAAAATAACATTAAAATTGAGCAAGAATCTTTATTTATCATAGGAAATTAAACAACAATACAATTTCCATTCTCAAGCCAGCACGTCGTCTTCGCAGATCATCTCCGAAATACAACAATAAAGAAAGAATCAAAGTATTACGCAAAATACCCGGGCAAAGCTCACAATACAGTGCTGTCAACAGGGATCTGTCACTGAGCCGAGAGCAAGGGTGGGTGTACAAAGTGGGGACTAAAGTCGTTGAAATAAAGTCTTGTTCAAGGCAAGATCTTGTTTTTTCTTGGACAGCGATTCGGAAAAAAACTAAGTCTAAAATTACAAGGATAGTAAATTCATTGCATGAGAGACAATAATTATGTAGATCGTTATTATAGCCCGTTTCTATCTATATAACTGAACTGATTCTATATACATATCTGAACTGTCTGGTTTCAAAATAATTATATCTTCTCAAGTGCTTATAGTTATCTACGCGATACTAAAACAAAAAATGTATGTCTGTCTTTCTGTTTGTCGGGGCTAATCTCTGAACGACACTTTTAATAGGACTTTACTGCTTCCTATAGCTGTTCAGTTTATCTTCATAGAAGAGGATATAGGGCAAACAAAGACTTTTTATCACACACATCTAGTACCTATTACGAAGTTTTTAACTTACAAATTCAAATGCAACCAGTAAGCTAATTTATGTCCCCAAGAGTTCTGTCAGGAATAAATCAGGGTACTAGATAATCTAGTAATTATCTTAGTTTGCGAAGATGGCGAAATTAATTAATTCTATATATCTAGTCTAGACAATGTAGGTACTACATTGTAATATGAATATTTAGTTGTCAGCACGTATGCGTATTCTTTTGATTATAAGCTTCGTAAGAGGGCAAATACAATGGAGATTTGTGATTTTATGTTAAACGCTAAGAACCTTACTGAAAATATTGGTGGTCTGTGATTATTAAAATTTTGAAAAGTACTTACATTATAAATGCGAAAGTTTAGATGTATTATTTTTAAGCACACAAAATGCCTGAAAGAACCGAATTAAATTTGGAACAAAAAGATAAAGATATGTAAATTTATTGTGTGTGTATATAAGTTCTTATTAAATACATATTTATTATTTACGCTCAACAATCTAGCCATGTTGGATATGCAATATTTGAAGTAATTACAACATACGGCATACAAAGAGTATAGTTTAAAATACTGCCGTGATTCTTTAAAAGGCAGTCATCTGACAATTTACCGATTTTGAGTTTTTTATAAATTTGGCACTGGTATCAAAGCCACTTCCCAGCTTTTTATGAAAATAATATCTCAAAAGCTAAATAAGTTTCAGAAAAAGGGGTTAGATAGGTCGACTCGCCTTTTTTCCTGATGTAGCTCAATGTTTAACTCAAAATCGGTAAATTGTCAGACTGCCTTTTAAAGAATCACGCCAGAATAACACAGACATCTTTTTGTCTTCGGAATATCCTATTTCACGGAAATGAAGATGCGGGCCACAACTAGTATAATATAATGTAAAACAACATGTTTTCAAAATATTTTACCTTTTTATGGGGGAAAATCTTTAAATGACTGCTCTCGCACTGAGTTGAGCGCAAGAGAGTGTCTGACTAAAAACTCACCGTGTTCCTGTACCCTAATAATGTTTCAAAGTAAATAAACCAGATTAAAACCGGCCGTTGAACATTTTTTAAGCACATTTACTTGTTGACACATCCAAGTCAACGGCTAAATCACATAAAATCTAACTATATTAATAAAGAAATAGCAGTAAAGAACCTTAGACTTGCCTTGGCTTTGCTTAGAGATATCATTCGTTTTCTATAGAGAAACAAGCAGCTTCATCGAGACTTGGCTAGTTTTTTACAGGATGTTTTTGGTGGGATTTCACTTCTTTTTGCAGAAAGCTATTTTTACTTGATTAGTTTCTTAGATACACTCCAGACCATTCATTTTTATTAAAGTACTTAATCTAGCTTTAGCACATATTAATGTTTTTTAATACATTAAATACTTCAGACTAACAGATAGAGAATACATTTCATAAAATATAATGGACCCAGACTCAGACGGGAAATTCCACTCCTAAGCTGATTTGCCGGAGTGATGAACTCTGGAGAATTAGGGTGAGTTTTCTTCCACGGTTCATATCTCGTTAGCTGCTCTGGCGTCCATAAGCCGGGTTAAATATATACACCAGGCATCTTATAGGTAAATCAGCCTTCCAATATTCCGAGCCACATTTTACGAGTATGAGGATAATAACTCATGTCCTGATGAAAATTATGTGAGACAGTAGATCAAGAAGTTGTATCAGCATCGTTAAAATAAACTTAATAATATAATATAAACATAAAAATATACTTTTTGTTTTGCGTAAGCCGCAAAACAAAAAGTATATTGTTGTTAATAAAAACTTGGGGAATACATGCGATGGAGGAAACTGCCTCGAAGAAACTGCAATAAAAATGTCTTGTAACGTTTCTCGTTGTTTGTTCGCACAGCTACGTGAACAGACGAGTAAAAAACCACTTTTAAAATTGCGATGTATTTCTTCTTCTTCTTCTGTAGTTTGGTTTCCGCACTTAGTCTCTGCACGAGACCATTGTGCCTGAGCCATGTCGGCCGTCACTCCATCTAGCCAACCTGCCTCCAGAAGCAGATCAGGTCTTTCGGTCTATTCAGGATATCTGTAAGGGAATTTATGCATTGCGATGTATGCATTGGGAGTAGTTATAGATTAGAAAGTTCAAAAAAGTTGTCATTATTTAAATGGAAAAGTCACCTGATATATCTACTTCATAAGGGCCTCCGTGAATTTTTTGAGGTCGAAGATGATGCACGCTTACTAAGAAGTAAGATATTTACTCTTGACTTGAGGGTTCCCAGGCTATAAGGACAAAGACTCCGACAGGGAATTCTACTCCTTAGCTATGAAAGTATTCCAAAACATTTTATACGTATGGGTGGGATGTCTACCATGAAACGATGGAAATGTCATCAAATTAATGACTTTTCCTGCTCTAGGTGGAATGGAAGGGAGTGTCAGACTAAGCTACTGACTAAAAACCCATCTGTTCATTCATTTGACCATACGATCGGGGCTCGGTTTCTCGTTAGAACATTTCACATTCTCACGTAACGTAATTGATTATGCAAACTCAAGCTTAAGGGATTCCAACCCAGTTTATTGAAACCCTCTTACTCAATGCGCACGATCTTCTGAAGACCATTCATTGCATTCGCCTTCCTATCTTATCTGTCACAACCGGTTCTCAATCAAGATCCCAACAACGTGATCAAGTTGACATTATTTATCTGAGTTTAGACAGATTGATACATTGTACTGGGTTCGCAACTTGGTGTTCAGCTGTCGTGTTTTCATAACCGTGTCGTTAATTTATTAGATGTTCTTTAGGCTAAGTTTGTCAAAGCGATTACCGATTACTGTTTAAAGTTTTGTATAAGCACTTGAGAGAACACAGTTCTTTTTTAAATCACAAACATACACCTCTAGTTTATTCTTATTTAACGACGCAAACTAGCTTCTGCCTGCGATTTCGTTCGTATGGGAGGGTTTTCCCGCGTAAATCACGGTCTAGTGGGAATTCCGGGATAAAAAGTAGCCTATGTGTTATTCCAGGATGTCAACTACCTACTTATCCAATTTCATTCACATCCTTCAGTTATTTTTGCGTGAAAGACAAACAAACATACATATGTACATCCTCACAAACTTCCACATTTATAATATTAGTAGGATATCTGATCCTTGCATACTACAAAAGAGTTATACCCGATTTGTCATTGTTCCGATTCGTCATCCACAAAAAACGTGTTCCAGTTTGTCATCGCACAAAATATTTTATTTAGCATTGTTCCGATTCGTCATTAGTACTTTATTTTGTTAAAAGTTCTGTCAACAAGAAAAGCTTTACTACATTGTATAATATAGTTTTTTTAATGGGAATAAGATTTATAATTAATGTACACTATTTTATTTTGGAACAATTTAACTTAAGTATTTCTATACTTAATAAAAATATATACAGACGAAAATAAAAATAAATTATAGGGCATCGAAAAACTCGCCAACATCGCTATCAAAGGGAAAAGTGCCCAGAACACTGGCCGCATTGCCACGTTGAATGGCAATGCTGATTCGCTGTCCAAAGAAAAGGCCAGCCCTCTGGTCACCTGTGGAGTCGACTAATCGTTTGCCGATGTCACGAAAGAGTCGATGCGCACTCGGACCCCATGGTCCTAACGTTTCAACCCCAAACGGCTCAAACATATAGCACCCAATTAGGTTGTTGTATTTGCGCTGTTTGAGATTTTCGGCACCTGCAGCTGCCGCCCCAGCACAGCCCGCCGTACTGAGAAGATGGGATGGCGCAAGGCTGTCAACACAAGTAGCATCCCACACCAAAGGCCTACCCAACTTTCAAGGCATTATAGTCATCCCGTCTGGTCTCTTCCCATCGTCCCATGCCAAACCGTTGGGTTCTAAAACAGATGGTACACCAGCGGTGACAAGAGCCCGACGAATGATGTCATTTATGCTGGCATGCCGTGCTATCCGACCAGAGCTTCTGCTGCAGGAAAAGCCATGATGTCGGAGGCGGTCAACTGCTGCACTGCATTGACAGCGATGTGGAGCACCACCGGGAGCACCCAGACGTAGACATGTAGTGATCCGGAACGTGTTATCACTTAACATAGTACCTATATTAAGTGAAGGTAATGCTTGTAGCCAAAGGCCCGACTCTCATTCACCCACAGCCAACAGGCGCGAGCGCTCAGCAGTATTGGTTGACGTATTTAAAAGGTTATTCCGTACCAAACTGCAGAGCGGCTCGTCCCATTGTCTCTGGGAGGACGGGTTCTCGGGCAACGCTGTATTCGGGCAAGCCATTTTTCAGGCATTAACTGCATCGGTCAAACACGGCACCTCGTAGCTAACCTGAGATTGTGTTAAAATTTTCTTAGTTAAAGTCTCAGTGCTGCGGACCGAAGACAGAAAAGCCGGTAGACTTATACTGGAAATTTTGCGGATGCCGAGCCCACCAAAACGAATGGGTAGTGTGGCTTGTAGCCACGCTCGGTCATCCAGAGCCACATTTTAAATTGAAGTGTGTTTTTTATAATAAGGTCAATTTTGTCCAACAACTGAGATTGCTTCCATAGTGGAGAAGAACGGAGGAAATAAATAAAATTTGGACTAAAACAACAATATCTTATGAGGGTGTAAGCCGAATGTATGTTTATTTGGAAAAATCTTTCTGAAATATCATTAAAATGATTAATTTTGCTATCAATAAAAGAGGGAAAGCTTTCTTCTAAAATTGGGGAGCCTAAGAGGTGCAATGAACTTTTTTGCAGGATTTTGATATCAGGGGCTATTGTATGGAATTTGTTTAATGTCGCTTGTCTGTCAGTATTTTCACAGATATAGAGTTCACATTTCGAGAGGTTCAGGTCAAGGCCGATGGATTGGAATTGCTCTTTCAGGAAAATAAAATCTTTGAATACGGTGTCTACTTCACCTCCTAGAGTTCCGTCGTCTAAATACCACACGTTAAAGTTAGAATTTAGTTGTTGATTGATTGGATGGATAGCCAAGCTGGTCCGAGAGGGTCACCTTGTTGGCATCCAACTGCTGAATCCAGAACGTGGTCTTTATATAATAATTTGGAGGGGTGCCTGTAGCACTGCCACATAAAACCGTAAATTTCAGGTAATTGTTTTAACTTCTGCCAACAAAGTGTCCCTGTTCACAGAATTAAAAGCGTTTTTAACGTCAACCTTGAGGACGACCTCACCTTTACCTGAGGTCAAACATGTGGACAAGGCATGTACGGCAGCCTCACAGCCCCCTTTGGATCCAAAGCCCAGCTGCAGGGGCTGGAATTTATTGCTAAGCGCTTCACTATAAAATTTGCAACATATCTTGGCTGCCATACGCCTGTAAGTGCAACCGACGGCAATGGGACGAATGCCGCCGTCTCTCTTGTGCAGGGCGCATAGGTTGGCCCCGTACAAGACATCAACGACGGCTTCGTTCACGCCGCCGGAGAGCATCAGGTTAACTAGAGCCGCAAGCTCCTTCAAAAGAGACTCACCGGCTTCCCCGGCGCCTGAACACAATAGGCCTTTTAAATGTTGAGGAGTTAGGCCATCAAGGCCGCCAGCAGAGCCACTTCGGAAGGAGTTCACGGCTGCAAACAACTGCGGGGCTGTTAAATTTAAAACAGATGAGACCGAATCGGGGGGTCAGGAAAGGTGAGATCAACCGCAGGCGCTGGATGTTTACTCTCCAAGGCTGCAACAGTTTCTTGAGAGTAAGGCGCCACCACATCACTGCTGAATAACGGCCTGGCTGCTCCCCTAATGTCACCTTCACTTAATTTGGATTCCACATGTGAAGACAAGCTCTTCTGGGAAGGATTGTAGCATGTATGTAATTTTGAATCTAAAATAAAAGTCGAATTGATGCAGTTGTCTTTAATTTGGTTTGTTAATGTTTTTTTAGAAGCCAAATTTTTTTGCACATGTAGAATCCTATAAGGGAAAGTGAGTAAATCCTCCCAGGCACTTTGCGTATTTTCTTGGGTAGCAAGGCGGATACTCCGTGCCAAACTCAGCGCAACAGACCGCCTTGCGCCCCGGGGAACTCTTTTTAAAACAGGTATAGATTTTTTTAATTTAGATAATGTTGTCCAGAGTGAATCCAAATGTATTGATGTTTGTGGAGGGGTAGGGGGGCACGGAGGAACACTATGAGGTTTGTGTACCTTGCCAAAATGGATCCGTAGCCCTCGTTCGACCTTGAAAAAGCGTGCCTGAGAGCAACTGGGGCATCTCACAAGCTGGGTATCCAGGGACGTGGCAGGTTGACTGCTACAATTTCCGGAGTCGCTACAGCCAGCATTAATCATTAAAATTAAATTACTTACCTAATTATTTAAAAAATTGGCACTATGAACACAAAACAAAACTAATAACAAAATAAAATTATACATAAAATGTCACAGACGAAAAGTCAAATAAGTAAATAAAAATTTTGACGGCTGGATAACTGGCGAGCACGACGCAGCCTGCCTAAGGCACCGTGCACACAGGGCGCAGGGCCAGGGCCCTATTTCTTTTACCTATTTCTTCAGAATTTTAACATACGCAGTAGCTTTCAAGTACCAGTTTGTTTCGTATATTTCCATTGCGTCTTCTGAAATTAAGTTATGTATCGAACACACAACTTGCTTTGTAAGCCTTCGAATTGCTCCAACGGCGTCCCCGTCACGTCAGCCTCTTTTATGATTTTACAATGCTTTATCCGAGTATTTTTTTATTTTTTTATTACCGATGGGCCCACTCTTGACCTCGATCTCGCCTGATGGTAAGCGATAGATGAGGTCTAAGATGGGACGAGCGAGCCCAGAAGATGCCTATTTACTCGTGCTTTAAAGGCTGAAAGGTCATAAGTGGCAGGGAACACAGAAGCTGGCAGAGAATTCCACAGCTTGGCTGTGCGCACAATAAATGTGGAAGAGAAGCGCTTGGTACGACAAGACGGTATATTAACCAAGTGAGGGTGGTACCCAGCCGTGCGTCTGGTAGACCGGTAGTGAAAGGGAGATGGAGGAATCAGGTCATGGAGCTCCTGCGCACACTCCCCGAAGTACAATCTGTAGAAAACCGACAGGCATGCAACGGTACGCCGATGAGCCAGGCTATGAAGCTTGTCCACCAGCACCTCGTCGCCTATAAGCTTTTTAGCTCTGCGCTCGATCGAGTCCAATGCAGCAAGCTGGTACTTTGCAGAGCCATCCCACAAGTGGCTGCAATACTCCACGCAAGAACGGACCTGTGCTTTATACAGATTTAGAAGCTGTCCAGGCGTGAAGTACCGCCTCACCTTGTGTAGGATTCCCAGCTTTTATGCTGCAGTCTGAGCTCTGGACTCGATGGTTGAGCCGAAGTTGAGGTCTGACGTCAACTCCATGCCCAAAAGCTCCAGGCGACTGGTAACTGGCAGAGATGTACTTCGGAAAGTAGGGGTCAATTCAAAAGGGCTCCTTTTAGCGCTGAAAAGACAAGCCTGTGTTTTCAGAGCATTGAATTTGACCAGATTGTCGTCACCCCATTGGGAAACGAGATTTAAGATCAAATTTATGCGCTCTACCATGGCCTTTCTGAGAGTGGCAATTTCGTCCCTGTCAGCTCTAGAACTGGATAAGTATCTCTCTGAGACTGTGCTGTTATCCGCGTACCCAACTGCTCCCAGCTGAAGTAGGTCATTGATATGCAGCAGAAAAAGAGTCGCAGAAAGAACAGACCCTTGAGGAACACCGGCATTAATTGCCATAAGATCCGATGAGCAGCCATCGATGACCACTCGGATCAACCGCTCACTCAAGAAATCGGAAATCCAGTTGCATAAGCCAGCAGGGACACCGAATGCGGGAAGCTTGCTTAGCAGACTAGCGTGCCAGACCCTGTCAAAGGCCTTTGAGATGTCGAGGGATACCGCAAGGGCTTCACCGTGTTTCTCAATGGCCTCGCCCCAACAGTGCGTGACATACACAAGAAGATCTTCGGTGGACCGACCACGGCGAAAGCCATACTGGTGGTCACTGAGGAGCTCATTGTCTTCAAGGTATGCCAGCAACTTGTTGTTGAGTACCCTTTCCATTACTTTACACAGTATGGAGGTTAAGGCGATTGGTCTATAATTGGCAGGATCGGCACGGCTCCCCCTTTTGGGTACAGGTTGCACATTAGCAAGCTTCCAGGACACTGGCACCACTCCGGTTTTGAGGGAAAGGCGATACAGGCGAGTCAGTACAGGTGACAACTCTGGAGCACAACTTTTTAGGACTCTGGAAGGTATACCGTCCGGCCCACTGGCCTTGTTCACGTCCAGACTACAAAGGGCTTTACGGACCTCTTTAATGTGAATTGCGATTTCCGGCATTACGGAGTCGCAGTGAGGTATGTTAGGTGGTAAGTTAGACCCTGTGTCTAGACGCGAATTTTCCACGGAGAGGGAGGCAAATAAATTTGCTTTCTCTTGCGCGGTATGAGCCAGTGTTCCATCCGGTTTTACCATGGGAGGCAGCGAAGGACGACAGAAGTTCGACTCGACCGATTTGGCGAGGGACCAAAACTGCTTACTGCCCGAAGGGGGTTGCCAATTTGGCCCCAATTCGTCCAACATGGTCAAACCGAGCTTTCCGTAACACCCGTTTGCAGGCCTTAGCGGCAGAGTTAAATGCTGTCTTCAATGCGTGAACATCAACACTAGCGCTGCCGCAACTGCGGGCCGAGGCCTAGGCTTGGTAAGCCTGCTCCTTGCGCAATTCAGCTTGTGCACAAGCTGCATTATACCAAGGCCAAGCCTCAAAGCCAAGTGGGACGTCAGAAAATGGGATAAAATATTCCATAGCCTGACGTACCACGTCAACAATTGCATCAGCGCTGATCGATGGGTTGCACGATGAGAAACAAGCTTGCCGCCTAGGTATATAAGGTATCTATATGTATCATCTATGCTTTGTATTGAATAGACGCTGCGCACTTTTTAATTATTTTTTTATAATTTATATTGTTATATGTTGGTTATATTTTATCCGGATACGGCAAGACGCGGGTGAAATCGCGATTAGTAACAAACAGCGCACGACCAAAACCAAAATACCAGGATAGCATAAATCACATGAGTATACCAATCAACGAATGTCCACGCAACTGCTCACCATGTACTAGGACCGCATAACTTACAAGAGTATAGCAATCGCCGTCGAGAGTGTCATGATTTTACGAATTATTTATTTACTAATTTATTTATAGGTAAAAAATATTCACATGTACCAATTTACGCCATATCGATGAATTGTATGATATTAATTCATCTTTTGCAAATCCCCTTATAACGTACTTTTTACATAAAAAGTAAGAAATGTGTAATTAGCACGAAAATAACTTGCTCGAAAGTGACAGTTATTAGAGGGAGTTATGGAGGCTATTGAAACGATTGTAATAATGACGGGGGAATATATCGATCCCGTCCAAATGTTGAATATAACAGAAGCTGGTAATTTTGTGAGTCCATATCTCACAAAGCTCACCAAATCAGCGCTCATCCTATTTTATAATCTCCTCGCTAGTTATGGACTCTTGATACCTACTTCTGTTACCTATACAAAAAGTATCGAGTCACACTTTCGGGTGAATTCATTATCACTATTCTGTTACTTACTGCTTAGTCTCCTACATCAAATTCTTTCATTTAAAATTTCTTCTAATAGAGACTCTTATTTCTGACGGTACCCTGCAACGTGATGAATTTTGTGCTTGTGACGAATCGGAACTCAACATTTAAATATTAAAATATTTATTTTGCTCTTATGGCGAATTGGAAATTTATGTATGGAGAATATTTTTGATGACAAATCAGGAAAATGACAAACTGGGTATAACTCCTACAAAACAAAGTCTCTTGCCGCATGTCTGCCTGTTCGCGATAAACCCAAACTAGTTTTTCGATAGTAACGCATGGTAGAGATAAGATTTTCATGTAGTTTTTGTGTAAAGGAGTATTTACCTAAGAAGTTATTGTGTTACAAATTTGGATTACACTCAAAAACTGATAGAATAATATTGTTAAGTACTTCCTTATGAAAAGAGAAGTTTCTCCAAACAGTTTTCTCAACAAAGTAATAACAAAAAAAAATCATAAGATTCTGGCAAGCTTTTTTCCTTAACATCAACAAGCTCGGATGGTTTAACTCAGAACTGCCCAAAGCCTCCATCTACAAAAGATATAATCCCACATATCTGCACAGATTCTACTCAATGTAAATGTATAAGTCTCACTTTGGTACCACACATTAAATATTTAGGAGTCCATATTGATGAAAGACTTGACTGGGGACACATATAGATACTTTATGCTCCAGGCTTCGTAAGCTTATTTATTTGTTTAAAGAGCTGCGATATTCTGCGGACAAGGAGACAGCAACAATGGTATACCGCTCCTTATGTGAATCTATAATTACGTACTGTATTCCAGTATGGGGAGGGACGTTTAAAACTGTTATACTAAGAGCGGAACGCGCACAACGGGCAGTACTTAAAGTTATGTCGTTCAAAAATCGAATATATCCCACTGGACTGCTATACTCAGAGGCTCAAGTACTTACAGTTCGGCAATTATATATCCTCCGTACCACACTACGTAGACACAGGTTGTTACCCGTAAGCCCAGATTTAATAAGCAAACGCACTGGGTTTCCCGTTTGTCAAGTTCCCAAATGTCGCACTAAACTTACGTCTAGACACTTTTGGGCATTAAGTTCTAGGATCTACAATAGAACAAATAAAACGATTCCAATTTATAAGCTTACGTTACATAAGGTCAAACAAATTTTGAAACCATGGCTTCAGTCTTTAAGTTATGACGACACTGAAAAATTAATTTCGTCAGTACAGTAAATTAAGCTATTCAAAACACTGACTCATATTAAAGCACACGCGTTCAGACACATACATACACACGCACACACACACACACACACACACACACACACACTCAAACTTACACACACATACACGTTTCGCTTTTCTTTCAGTTATTCTCTATACCTTCTAATGTTACTTTTTGTTTGAAATTTGTTTGAAATTTATAACATAAAAATTAAAATGTGTATTCATGTATAGCGTAGGACACTGATTCCTGTAACACAGGTTCGCCTAGCACAGGAGTCAGGGGCTTCACTTGAAAGATGTAATATTTGTATGTTCAATAAATTATTATTTATTTTTATTTATTTATTTAACTTTTAGACATAGCGTCTCAGGAGACCTCCGTGAATAGTGACGTAAATTTGTGGACGCGAGCGTGCGATGCGTGCCAAGGTGCAACAACACACGAAGACACCTATTGCGATTTTCCCACAAGCTAACAGACTGGAGCATGTGCATATAGATATTGCTGGCCCGTTACCTATTTCTGATGGTTATCGATATCTACTAACCATGATAGATAGAGCAACCAAATGGCTCGAGGCCTGTCCATTGGAAGACAAAACTGCAGAAAGGGTTGCTAATGCATTTTATAACGGTTGAATCACGAGATTTGGTTGCCCAGTAACCATAACCACCAACCAAGGCAGGCAATTTGAGTTTGATGTAGTATGTTTGTAGTATGTTTAATAAATTAATGCAACGCATGGGAATCAATCGTACCCGCACCACTGCCTACCACCCGTAGTGTGACGGCGTGATAAAACGATGGCACCGCTCACTCAAGACGTCACTCACTGCAAGACTAAAATCAACAACTTGGTCACAAGAGCTACATACAGTACTCTTCGGACTGCGCGCTTCGATAAAAGAAGATTTTGGTGCAAGTACTGCTGAATTATTATATGGCCAAAGGCTACAATGACCAGGAAAATTTTATGAAGAATCTACAAGACATCGCGACACAATTTCAAACTTCATGAATAAGTTGAATAGAGCGTTAAAAAAGGCCCAGGCGCAACGTAAATCAAAGCAAACCCGAGCGACATTAATTCACGATGACCTACATAAATGTTCGCATGTTTACCTACGTAATGATGCATCAAAAAAGCCTCTGATGCCTATCTACAATGGCCCGTACGAAGTAATTAGTCGTAATGACAAGTATTACACTATCCTGCTATGCAATAGAAGCGCCAACATAAGTATAGATAGACTAAAACCTGCTTTCCGGATGAATACCGCGTCAGAAGCACCAGTCACAGATACACCCGCATACGTCACAAAATCAGGAAGGATATCAAAACCCTGTGTACGTTTCACTAGCGGGGGAATGATGTAGCAGCTAATACTTACGCATAGACATGCAAATAAGAGGAGCTCATACGATCGTCCTGTGCTAGGCTAAGCTAGCCGAGGTTTAAGGAATGCGGACTGGCCGTCCGCATCATTGCGCTCGTTCCATGAAGGGAGCGCGGCACAAGTACCTATATTACCGAATTGTGTTAGATATATTTATTTTGATTCTCAGTGACTGTCATTGTATATAAGGAGCGCTTTCAAATAAACCATACAGATCGTTATTCGTCTTCTTACCTAACACATCCTAATACATAAAATACCTAAAGTATCTAAACTGGCAAGGACAACAAAAAGCCACTTTCCCTAAACTAGACGTTTAATGACTGTGTTCTATCTTAGAGACTAGTTTGTGAAATTAAAAAAAGTAATATTATGTACCTTCGTGTGATACTGATTACTTCGGCAGACACAGGTCTTCTTCTTCTCAGTTGTCTCACTCTTGCCAGAGTGGTCATGGTCAACATGTTGTAAATGCTGGAGTGGCGAATGTAGCTCGCCTCACGATGCCCCGCCATCTCTACATTTTTTCCTAGGCAGTAGTTAGGTGACTGTTCCCATAATTCTACTCTACTGCTGTCGGAAAAAAAGTACTCACAGTTCTAATTAGAATAAAAAATACGTCAGACGTGCGAATTAAATTGGGTATAATATATAATTGGGTAAAATATATAATACAACTTAAACCTGAAATGAAAATTTGAAGTACATGATTTTTTATGCATGAGACATTTATGAGTCTATTTCCTCCTTATTGTAAAGTTGTTAATATGTATTTAATAAATATTCTACCGAGATACCGCGGCCCTGGAACGCAAGGGCATCTGAAGGAGCCGGGTGGGTTTTAGTCGGTGGAAGTCTGACACTTCCTTCCACACTTAACCCAGAGCAGGAGAAGTCATTTGATGAATTTCCCACCGGAAAAAAAAACAAAGGGCAAAATAAAAAAACGACGGGTTGCACTCCGGGAGTGCCGGCAGAAGTGAAAACTTGAATATTAACGTTGTGCATTTTTGATATTTTGGAATGGTTAGGGAATAATTTTGCACGAATTGCTTTAATTATCAGTATAAAAGTACTATCATTTATGTGGTAGAATACAATATTTATTTATTGCGCTATCGTACACAAACATTTTGCGGCGGTAAGACCCCTCTTTGAGGAGTGGCTAGATCGGCGTCACAGCGTCCTGACCTACCGCATGACGCAGGTCCTCGCCGGACACGGAAGTTTCGGGAGGTACCTGTGTCTGATGGGAAAGGAGGAAACGCCTGGGTGTCACCACTGCGAGGGTCGCCCTGAGGACACCGTAGAGCACACGGTGCAAGACTGCCCCGCCTGGGCAGAGCACCGACGTGTCCTCACGGCGACAATAGGCGGAGACCTCTCGCGCCCGGCCTTGGTCGAGGCCATGCTGCGGGGCGAGAGAGAGTGGGAAGCGGTCGCCTCCTTCTGCGAAGCAGTCATGCTTCCGAAGGAGGAGGCGGGCCGCGTGAGGGAGAGGATGGCGTCCTCCCTCCAGCCCAGCCGCAGTGGTAGACGCCCACGGCGTCGGACGTCGGCCGACGATCTCCGGCCACCGTAGGCGCGGGCATGCGGACAGCGAGTAAAGGGCAACTCGCTGTCCGACCATGGACCATGCCCGTGTCGAGGGCGCGTCGTGTTCCACGCGCGAATTAAGTAAGCGACAACGGAAGTATTTATAAAAATAACTTTATTTGGACAGAGTTACAGCTTAACAGTAATTAACTTAATCTAAACAAATCATAATCTTATATACTAACTTAATTGCTAGCGTAGTACATACATAGCGTGATCAGGTATGACGCACGTCCTAGATAATTAAGGATGCTGATCAAGCAATGGAACCTTTTGGAAATAAATGCATGTAATAGACTTATTAGCTGACAAAGCTAATACTTGTGGATTGGGGTTTCTTTATCTCCTCCCCCCCCCCAAGAGAGAAATTATCCGAAGATGTCGCAGACGGTTTCGGAGAATTTCGACAAAAATTTATAAACCTAAATTTATACAATATAAAGATAATTATTGCTATTATAATAATCACATACTCGAAGATGGTCCATATACTTATTTCTATTGTCACTGTTTGCGTTGTATCGCCTATTTCACTAAATTTTGCACTTTGTAACACTTCTTTCACATCACTGAAGTCCACATTTCTTAGATCCACTTTCTTTGATCTTCTCTGGATGTCCTGTTGCAGCTCTGGCATCTGAATCAATGGTAACTGGAGACTAGTAACTGTAGTGTTTGTGGTAGCGGCAACGATGACTTCGCCTATTTGCGTCTCGCATTGTTGACCAGGAGTCACGATGTAGCTCCCAAGGACAGTGTATTTTAGAATTTCTGTATTGCAATTCTCGGTGATGATGAGATTTTCTTCTGAATAGACTAACCATCTTAGTTTTCTCAATTTCAATATGGTTCTGTATGCAGCTTTTGTAGTTGTTCTTCATCAACATTATTTGTTCAATGCAAGTCTCAGTTGGATACTGGGCAATATTTGTTTCAGAGCAAAGAAATTTGTCGTTTTCAATCTCAGCACATGGGCTTACCACGGGCATGTATTTCAATCTATTCACCATTAGGTAAGGGTATTTAGATATAATAGTAAAGGTATTTGGGGAATGGAATATAGAAATGGGTATAACCTTGTAATAATTATATGTTTCGTTATCTATTATGGGAACTTCTAAAACAAAAACTAACTTGTTGTTGTTTATGTATGATTTGAGTATGATATTACGTTCTAATTTTAATAAATTACGTTTACTTACTGGATATATTGTTCTAGCATGTTTAGCAATAATTTCTAACGTATTATATAATTCTGTATTGTTAATAATGGATTGGTGCAATGTGTTTAATTTGCTAAAGGCTATGGCCGTCTCAATCTCTTGTATGTTTTCGTAACAAGTTCGAAAGTTACTTAAAATTTGATACATAGTATTCAATATTTGGAAAAGATTGTTAAACCTCAACTCATGTTCAACTAATTTTTCCATTTCATTGGTATGTAAACCCATGTTTTTAACATTTGAATTTATTATTTCAGAGTCATTTACTAATTTATCAAAAGCCTTTTGCATTGATGAAACTTTACGTTCGACTACATGCTCTTTATTTTGTATCATTTGAATTTCCCTATCATATTTAATTGCATCATCTTCATCTAAATTTCCAGAAATTGCTTTTACAAATGATCCTAATGGATTGAACAATGCTCGTTTATTTCTATAATGAAAGGGTAAGATTTGAAAAAATCTGTCCTTAGTTTAACTAGATATTCTATTTGATTTTCTATTCCTACGGTTTCATTATTGACTTTATTTTCCTTAATTTTCGTTTTTAAGTTATTAAAACCCCGAATGTTATTATCTATTTGTAATCCTAGTGATTCTAAATCTATTGTTTTATATATAGTCCAATAACTATTCCTCTTCACTGCTACTCCCTTCTTTATCGCTGCTATCCCCGGATTCTGACCGAGGTTTCGGAGGTCCAGCGTGAATGTTGGCACTATTAGTACCAGAAGTACCAGGCACGATCTGTGGAGGACGTTTTACATTCTTTAACGCTACTCTTGTTTTCCTTTTCTTTACTTTTACTGGCACTACATTTCTTTCAACTTTACCTATTACTTTCGCTTTTTCGTATCGCGGTTTTTCTTTAGCTTTTCTAATCCTAGTGTCTTTCATATAGATATTATCGTCTATCTCAAGTACCGGTGTCGCTTCACCACCTTTTTTATTTATCACTTTAATTTTATCGGCTTCTAATTTTTCTGTTATGAATTCATAAAGTTTTTTAAGGCGTTTTCTATGATCTAGTAATAGTTTTTGAGTTAAATTCTTTTCTCTATCCACGTTAAATGCGTTATCTGAATAAGTGTGACCGAATACTAATTCAAAAGGCGTAAAATCTGTTGCTGAATGAATGGTGTTGTTATACGCCATGATAGCATAAGTCATAACGGATGCTGCATCTATATCGCTCTTATCGTATTTTGCTATACGGTAAATCTCAATAATGGTAGAATGAAACCTTTCTACTATTGCCATTGAACTGGGATTATTTGGAGTCCCTATGTGAAGTTCAATTTTGTATAAGCATAGCATTTCTTTAATCAGAGCATTATTGAATTCTGTACCGGAATCACAACTAATTTTCCTAGGTACCCCATACATGCTAAAATACTTAATTAATGCCCTAACTATCTCCGGTGTACTCCTATTTGGTACCTCTATGGCTTGTGCTATCTTACTAAATGCATCTACTATAGTTAAATAATATTTCCCTTCTATATATAATAAGTCCATAAAAGCTTCCTGAAAAGGACCATCCTGCGTTTGTGCTAATTGAATGTGAGGTTTGATCGGTTTTCTATCGTATTTCATGCGTTTACATGTTTCACAAGCGTTTATGATTGCCGTAACTGTCTCCTTCATGTTTGCCCACCAGTAGTGTCTTTTAAGTTTGATTAAAGTTTCTTTAATACCTCTATGACAAGTGTTCCCGTTGTGATATTTCAAAATAACTTCCTTTTGATCTTCTTCCGATTCTGTCAACTTTACAACTCTTTCTGTACACTCTATTAACTGAACTGAATCCTTTTTAAATAGTTTTAAAAAGGATTCAGGATAGTTGTAATTACCATGTTTGAAAATGTTTTTCTAAAAGATGGATGTTCAAAGTATATAAAGTGCTTATGTTTTGGATCTATATACTCTTTCAAGAAGTCTTTAACTAATGTATCATTATTTGTCGGTAAGTGAACTTCGATAATTCTCTGTTTTTTATTAGAAATATCTTTTACATCTAATTTATTTTTAAACCATGAATGTACTAAAATCTGTTTCGGTTTCGTATCGATAGCTTCGTTTAGAATAGGAATACCTTCGTGTTCCCTATTTGAAACCGAATTGGCTGTGACCCCATCATCAGAATCCGAAAGTTCTATCGTTTCTATTGGATTTCCGAGATCTTGCAATTCATTTTCTATTATTTTTTGTATTTGCTCCTGCCTGTCTCCTACATTTACAAATATTGAATCTAAATCGTCGTCTAGATAAAGCATCTGCATTCGTGTTTTGAGGACCTTTCTTATACTTAATTTCAAAATCGTATTCTTCTAACCTAAGCCGCCATCGCGTGAGCTTACTATTGGGCTCTTTTAATGAATACAGCCATGCTAATGGTCTGTAAATATGGTAAACTTATTACCATACAAATACGGTCGAAAGTGCTTAACTGCCCATATTATGGCTAATAGTTCCTTTTCGATAGTGCTGTATTTTACTTCTGTATCACTCAAAGTCCTACTGGCATATGCTACAGGCTTATCTGAGCCTATTGTCCCTTGTGATAGTACAGCTCCGATTGCAAAATTGGATGCATCGGTGGTTAAGATAAAAGTTTTACTAAAGTCAGGAAATTGTAACAAAGGTGCATTTGTTAAAAGTTTTTTACACGTCTCAAAGCTTTCTTTATATTCTTCGTTAATAATAATTTTACGACCTTTCTTTAAGCAGGCTGTTAATGGTCTAGTTATTTTGGCAAAATCTTTGATGAATTTCCTATAATATCCGATAAGCCCTAAAAAGCTTTTAATCTGTGTAACCGTTTCCGGCATGGGATACCTAAGAACAGCATCTATTTTATCATTATTTGGCTTCAAACCCTCACTCGTAATAGTATGCCCTAAGTAAAGTACTTCCTTTCTAAGAAAATGTGATGTATCTAGTTGTACTTTCAAATTTGTTTGACGGAACCGGTCAAAAACTGCCCTAAGTTTTTCTACATGTTCAGGCAAACTTTTAGAGAAAATGATGACGTCATCAAGATATACTAGGCAATGTAAGCCTTGAAGGCCTCGTAAGACGTTATCCATTGCTCTTAGAAAGGTTGCAGGCGCTGTCTTTAACCCAAATGGCATTCTGTTAAATTCGTAATGTCCTGAAGGTGTACTAAACGCGGTTTTAGGTCTATCTTGCTCCTGGACTTCTAATTGATGGTATCCACTAGCTAAATCGAGGGTTGTGAAGTAGGTACTATGACCTAACATGTCAAATAGATCGTTAATATTGGGCAAGGGATATTTATCATCAATTGTAATTTCATTAAGCCGTCTATAGTCGACTACCATCCTCCATTTTTGTTGACCTGATGCGTCTAACTTTTTCGGCACCAAATGTACAGGGGCACTCCAGGGAGAATGCGATTCCTGGATAATGTTATCCCTTAACATTTTCTCTACCTGACTCCTGATTTCTTTTGTTTGAATAGGAGGTAACCTATGTGCTTTAATGTTTATTGGATCTTCATTTTTTGTTCTTATTCTATGTTTAACCTGATTTGTGAAGGTTAATGGAATATTCTCACAATAAAATATATCTTTGTATTCCCTACAAAGTCCCTCAATAGCTGTACGTTCTTCTGCGTTCATATGATCTAACTGTAATTTTTCTAAATTTTTTGTTAATAATCTGTCCGCTTCGATATTATTATCCATAAAATTAATACTAACAGATGGGTTCTGTATATATGGTTCTACTTGAAAAGGCTCTGTAACTACTAAGTCTCTAGTTTGATTACTATAATTCTGAATAATAGTTGTTGCGTAGCCTTTAACACACGTAACTAATGCGGCGGGCATTCGAATCCCTTCCGTAAACTGTGTAAAATCTAACACGGCTTCTCCGTCCAGTAAGTTAACTGGAAGTCTTACTCTAAGTTCACTACGAGATGGTAGATTATATACCTCTCTCATAGGTGGTGAATATACAATGGGAATATCAGTATTTTTTAAATGTAATATCTGAGTTTCCATATTAATCTTTGCCTGTAATTGCTTCAGCAAATTACTACCTATTAACCCGTCATACCTATCGTCAACACTGTAGACATAAAACTTATGGAACTCTTTACTACCAAAGGTAACCGGTAATGGGATAATTGCCGTTTCACTATGAACGCTCGATGCGTGAGTGCTAACAACTTCGAAGGGTTCATACTGTAAATAATTTTTAAAATATTTGTTTGCTACATACGGGCTTATAAATGACCTAACACTCCCCGTATCTATCATAAAAACTGCTTTTAATTCTGGTATAACTATATGTGGTAAATTTAAGCGTTTATTACAGTTTATTTTTATTCGTTCTCTAGTGTAGAGGCCCTTATGCAAAAATTTCCCGCCCCGGTTTCTTCAGGGGGAAATTCCTGACACTCGTATGAGTTACTTGCACTTTGTTCATTATTAGTAGAACTATTTGTGTAATTAACGCGTCGCGAACTTGCAGTACGCATGGTGACGTCAGTATTCGTACCCGACGTAGATGCTTGCGCTGCAAAAGTCGGCATGCCCGGTGCATTTGCCGCGAACTGTTGGTTCTGTTGTGCAAGCGGAAAAGATGACCTACTTGACTGTGGTGACGAATTATTGTTGTTTATACGATTAAAACTATCTTGATTATTTTGAATATTATTATGTTGCTTTAAATGTCTGAACTGACGCAAATTGTTCGGTGTAAATATGTTGTTTGTCGCGTTATTCGAATTCGAATGTATTCGCATTTTTTTATGTATAACGGTAACATTCTAGCATCGCCACTGAATATTGGTATGATGTTAACCATTTCCTGTGGGACACGGGTTACGTTTTCCATTGTAAAAAGTTATCAATAACAAAGAGAGAAAAAAATTACACCAATGTGCTGCTAAAATAACACTATTCTAAAATATTAATACAACTAAAATCTATGGAAATATTATTACGGCGTTGTCCAATCCCTAATAATACACACACATAGACTTATTACAAGGTTGGGATGTAAATGGAAGAGCTGAGAGGAAGGTGAAAAAGATCTACTCACAATTCCGCAGCTAGCTTCATGCTCCCTGAATTACTGCTGTGGCTGGTCCTCCTCCGTAACTCGAAGTGGCTTCTTAATGAATTTATTTGTTCGGTGATCTCCGCTAAACCGTAGACACGGACGTCGGCTGCTTCTCGTAGAATTGTATACACGGCAGACTGACTACAGAGATCCTACCGGCTGCGCCAATTAAGTAAGCGACAACGGAAGTATTTATAAAAATAACTTTATTTGGACAGAGTTACAGCTAAACAGTAATTTACTTAATCTAAACAAATCTTAATCTTATATACTAACTTAATTGCTAGCGTAGTACATACATAGCGTGATCAGGTATGACGCACGTCCTAGATAATTAAGGATGCTGATCAAGCAATGGAACCTTTTGGAAATAAATGCATGTAATAGACTTATTAGCTGACAAAGCTAATACTTGTGGATTGGGGTTCCTTAACTCGCGCCTCAAAGAGCGTCAGCAACATGACGAGGCCCCCTCTGCAGAGGGCCGAAGCCTGCCGGGGTCGTGGGACTCATACCGTTACCGTGGCCCCGGTACGTAAAGGGCTATTGAAGGAACACCGTGGATTTTAGTCAGTAAAAGTCTGACAGTCCCTCCCACTCTGCCCGGAGTGGGTGGACTTATTTGATAATTTTACCACGTTAAAAAAAAAAAAAATCGTACACAAACATGACAATCTATATTACATTAAAAAATTTATCTCTTAGACTCTCAGTCCGTCTTACGAATTTTCGATCAGGTCACGTGTCCTGACGCGAGTTTAACATTTTTTACCCATTACAAAAAAAGTGCACAACGCCGCTAAAGAAGTTTTCACTTCATAAACCTGACTTTCGGAGTTTATTACCGGTCAACGCTAATTTTGGGCCTACATAAATTAGATAGCAATAAAAAACTTCGTTCTTTCGATATTAAAATCTTTATTAAAATTCATACAACACCTATTCATTTCGTTAGGCAGTGTCTTTGGTTTTGTATTTTCATTTTTGGCACCGACTATCGAAATTAAAGTAATTTTTCACTGTAGTGTTTTTTTTAAATCTGTTTAATTTTTAGTTAACAAGTTTTTATTTCTCTCTTTTAGTTACCCGGTTTGTCATTTACCTAGTTCATGGGCGAGCACAGGATTATGACACTGGTAATGCGGCTAGGATTGCCAACTTTTTTTGACGAAAAAGATATACGTCTACATACCTGTTGTCATTAAAACTACTTCTTGCACAGGTGTTGTAGTCGGTTGGGTGCTAGATGGGCCGGGTTCACTTAACACTTCCTGCATCAGTGTGTCTTGGCACTCTTGAATGAGTTGGGTTCTTTGTTTTTTAACAAATACATGTCTAGAAGTACTAGCATCACTCATCCTTTTTCTGCGGTCTTCCTGGCAATAAAATTTTGTAAGCACAACTCCATCTACCATGATTATCCTCTTGCTTAATCCCATATTATATTGATAGCCATATCTTTCTCAATCTGAAATATTTTTAAATGTTATTTTAAAGCCATAAATTTTGATGTATTTAGTGGTAATAAATATCATAGAATATTAAAATATTTTGGCTATTCAGGTATAATACAAAAAAACATCTCAGTTATCTAACCTTAAAAACAGTAGAATAACCATATTGTAAAAATGTTTTAAGTTAGTAATAATAACATGTTTACTTACATCAAAATGATCCTGACAGAAGAAAATTACCGAACTATCCTTTACTTCTTTAGTATTTCTGCGTGTGTTAGAAGTGATAGATATATAGATATAAACATATATTAAACATGATTACTAGGTGTTTTATAGAAACAATTAGTAGTCTGTATAGCAATATCAGTTTATTAATTTACCACCAGTTCGGAAGGTAGTTATCTATGGAGAAGAGCCGGCAAGAAACTCCACAGTTACTCTTTTCAAAACATCGTCACTTTCACATAATTTCAAGTAAAAATTAACAAGAAAATATTAATAAAAGTTAGAAACAACACAAGTTCACTTAACTTAGGTCCGTTTGGTGTGACTGCTCCAGAGCGACTGAGAGTGACTGTGTCTAGAACGACTGAGCGGCGGCTTTTATACATAGTGGTAAACAAGTGACGTCACATCGTACGATTTTAAAACAGATTTGTTAACCTTTGTATTTTAACATTAAGCTATGATTAAATGATATAAAAATACAGTAGATATGTTGAAATTAATTAGTTCAATTACATATTAGACAGATGATTCAACACACAAAGAAGGGTTATTTCTAAGTAACAAATTAGTGTTTTATACAATAAAGTTATTAGATTAATGTGAATATCTTTAGCAAAATATAATATTAATTATATAATATAATAATCAGTTACTATTATCTAACACGGCCATACTGACATGTACTTCGTTCTCGAAGTACAATTATAATATTCTAACACGATCATTTCAACGTACAATTTAGGTACATATTATTAGAATAAACCAATAAGTAAGAAAAAATAAATTAGCAACATCTGCAATGCTACAATATTTCGTAATCATTATTACTTCGCAACGTCTATCAATAAGTCATAATCACATTAAAAATCAATAATAGACAAAGCTAAATCACCCGCGTTCAGAGAATGTCAGACAACAGTTAAGGCATTTCATCGGTCATAATGATTACGAAATATTCATAATACAATTCACCTGAAATAATAATAACAGCATAACAAAAACAGTAGTGTTAAACTTTTCATACAATTTTCTTTACATTATCGTGTTTACATCATCTCATCTTACTGTGCCTCATCAAACACCCGCCATCAGTGAAGCTCAATCACCTGCGGTCATGAATGGCATACAACAGTCAAGATAAGGATCTCTCATCATTTCATTTTTCATTTTCATCATACAATATTTCGTTTTCATCATACAATATTTCGTTTTCATCATACAATATTTCGTTTTCATCATACAATATTTCGTTTTCATCATACAATATTTCGTTTTCATCATACAATATTTCGTTTTCATCATACAATATTTCATCAGTATTTCATCGTACAATAATCCATCAGTATTTCATCATACAATAATCCATAGGTATTTCATCATACAATAATCCATCAGTATTTCATCATACAATAATATACATAAATTCTATAATTAAAGTCTTTCATTATACAATTATTTTTCTTCATTTATATCTAAACAGTATACATTATATAGAGATTTTATAAAATAAAACAGTAACATTCAAATAAAAAAAAAATACATATCAAACAAGTTTAAAGTGATAATAACCCACATTCAATGTAAAAATAATTAATAGTACAATAAAACAAATAATCAAAATAAAAAGGAAAATCGAAAACCATATTGGTATGAAAAGATCAACATCAGAGATTTATGAAAATCTTAATTTAAAAAAAAAATTAGGCAATAAAATAATAAATAAAAAAAATCCATAAAAATATCAATATATAAAAAGAAAAAAAGAATCCAATTTAGAACAATAATTTAAATGTCTTCAACATCTACAATTTAGCCATCGTTATTATTATTTATCACTATTACTAATCAAGTTTGTATGGGTGGAATTAACGAATGGTAGCCTCACTACGGTCAAAAATCAATTGCTGAATTACAGTATTCATGGATAGTTGAACTTTCCACGCACCGCTCGGCCAGTCTGATACATCAGTACAAGAAGTGTTTATCATATTTGTAATCGTGGACACATTGTTTTACTTTTCCATTACTTTTAGGGATTCCTGAAGTTATTAAGTGGTAAGGTCCGTATTACAGTACCTACGTGACTCTGGTTCAGTACCAAATTTTTAAGAATAAAATATATGTATTGTACAGTTTCACTACAGAAATTAATTTTTAAGAATTTGTAAGAGCAAATTCTTGAAGGTAAGTGATATTAAGGATTTTTTTTCTAGCATATGAAAATATAGCAAGATTAACTTGTTTTTGGGACGGAGTAGATCCTAAATAATATCTATGACAGTGCTGTTATAAATTGCTCACTGATTATATACTTAATAGTATTCAAATAAACATTGGAGAGAAAAAAAAAACTGTCAATAGAAATATTAAAAGAAAACAAAGTTATAGTTAAAACTAAACAGAAATGCATTTTTTTTTCAAACAAATATTGGTCAATATATGGTGGTGGTATTACAAATTGTAAATTGTATCACATCTTGTGAAAATCTATACCATTCCTTAAACTTATTAGCAAACTTGTATGGGATGCTGAAGTTCTGTTTTTCTATTCAAATCATTATTGAAATAAATAATTATTGTAATCAATTTAAGTTTAGGAAACACAGGATTCATCTAGTAACTGAAAATGGCCAAAAATTATGGAACTAAGTTCAATGAATCTGTACTTGAGGAACATTTTAAAATTTAATCTCGACTCAAAACTAGTTCTAAAGAGAGATCAGTGCCTATGTGACCTAATTTGACTATTGAAATAAATTATATGGCAACATTTTAAAAACCATTTCTGATTATTTAATAATTAGCGACTATGGAACCCATAATGAATTTTGTTTTCAATTGTGATAAGTGTAAGTTTCAAAAATTCAAATTAAATATTCTCTATACAAATCGTGTCGCATTACTACCTCACTAATTCGTCAACAAGTGAACAGACATCAAGTTTTCTAAATGATATAAATTATCATCATTCTGAAATTTATTTGCGATTTCTGTATAAAAATGAGTTACAAATGGTGTACATTATCAAAACGTATAAATACTTCAGTAAAAACCACACAAAATTTATTTAATAAAAACAAACCGGTTTCGGATTTACACTTCTCACAATCAACGAGAAATCAAGTAAATATCCAGAAAAAATATCTTGGACTTTGGCTGAACGATAGGCTCAATTGGAAAGTACACATTGATCGTGTTAAAATAAAATTAAAAACATTGATAGGAGCGTTATGCAAATCTACAGAATATCGAAAACAAAGAAGAGCCTGATTCTTAAAATTTCATGTTGAATACTTAATCGAGACATAGGGATCAGCTTGTAAACCTAATCTTAACCCCCTACAAAGAACACAAAAAAAAATAATCAGAAAATCCTTATTTCACTATCAGTATCTTCATCCAACATAGAAAAATCATTAACAACATCACCATTAATTCATTACAACTGAATATTAATAAGTTGCAGCTAATGATAGACTAATTACGGGAAAAATACTAAATTGTTTGTGTACGGCTGTACTTTGGTCTGCCGGAGGATTTGAAGCGAACTAATAGCGTCCATAAAAAATAAACTGAAGAAGCATGTTCGAACAAAGTAACATATCGCCTCCAACTTTTTCAAGAGTGAACACTACTTTATAATTACTATTCAAATATATACAATACTTTGTATCTGATTTTAAGTGAAGCATAATGTTCTTATGAGAAGTATATGACATACCTACACAGGTTCCAAAGAACTTTCCAAGAAACTTTCTCAGAGAAATTGTGATGATATAAAGCCGAAAACAATTTTTTTTTTTCATGTTTATATCAAGACTACCATTATTTGAACAACCCATGACAAAATTTAAGTTAGTCAGTAATTGTACTTAGTAGGAAGTATATTTAATTAATTAATATTTAATATTTTTCAGCTCAGGAGCATAAAAATCCAAATTATTTTTGAAACATACACATATCATTATGGAGTCAATTTAAGGCATATTTTTACCGTGTGCTATGACAAAATTAGTATCCGTTATCATAGATCTCTATCGAGTACAGTGTACAATTGTAATAAACCCTTTAGAAAATAACACATTCCGAAAAGTTAACGAAAATAAACACCATAACAGTAGTAACGAAGTGACATTGAAAAGTAGGGTTTGGAGAAAGAGAAAAAAAAAATATCGATATTCTTTTATAAAATAATCGACTATATAGAAAAAAAAATTAAATCTCAATTAATCTATAGTCAATTTTTAAACAAGAATATGCACAAAACTTACGAAAACAAAAAAAATATCGATACTTATTACATTTCCTGGATAATAATCGTTACAGTTTTAAAAATAATGATTTTATATTTACCGATATATTTCTTTTAGTTAATTTATATGGATTACTTATAATAACACTTTTTTATATATAGCTTATTGGTCCAATGTTATTTTTCTTACTTGACTCCCGTTATGATGTTGGTCCATCCAATTTCTTTGCAAAGGCTTTTGATTCCATAGCACCATCAGGCTGCACCGCTGTCACTGGACTGGAAGCGCCGCATAATCATCTGAACGGCGGCAATAGCTCGAGATAGCATCACGGATGAAGAGGCCTTCCAATATTGCAGGATTCATTCTGAAACTTTCACTCCAATGCATTAGTATTTGGGCAAGAGCGATATACATACATGTACCTTCTACTTGAAATAAAGGCCTAAAACAAATGTACAGCTAACCAAAACTAACTTGCAAGAAAAGTAACTGCAAAACAATCTGACAATAGTGAATGGGCTATGAATCTAACCTCAATACCGAAACAAAATAAGTGGGCTGTGAACTATCCCACTTCTGATGTTAGAAGTGATAGATATATAGATATAAACATATATTAAACATGATTAGTAGGTGTTTTATAGAAACAATTAGTAGTCTGTATAGCAATATCAGTTTATTAATTTACCACCGGTTCGGAAGGTAGTTATCTATGGAGAAGAGCCGGCAAGAAACTCCACAGTTACTCTTTTCAAAACATCGTCACTTTCACATAATTTCAAGTAAAAATTAACACAATATTATTAGGACACCGATACAACAACATAATTCTATATATAAAAATATTAGAAAATATTAATAAAAGTTAGAAACAACACAAGTTCACTTAACTTAGGTCCGTTCGGTGTGACTGCTCCAGAGCGACTGAGAGTGACTGTCTAGAACGACTGAGCGGCGGCTTTTATACATAGTGGTAAACAAGTGACGTCACATCGTACGATTTTAAAACAGATTTGTTAACCTTTGTATTTTAACATTAAGCTATGATTAAATGATATAAAAATACAGTAGATATGTTGAAATTAATTAGTTCAATTACATATTAGACAGATGATTCAACACACAAAGAAGGGTTATTTCTAAGTAACAAATTAGTGTTTTATACAATAAAGTTATTAGATTAATGTGAATATCTTTAGCAAAATATAGTATTAATTATATAATATAATAATCAGTTACTATTATCTAACACGTGCAAGTTGTACTTATTACGAACTTTAATTTTTTTGGAATGGTTATAAATAGCTTCTCTTTCTTTATTATTACTTTATCGTTGTATTTGTGCACCTGATACACCATTTATAACTCATTTTTCCAGTATATTACAGCCAGAAACTCTATTAAACTACATAAAACAACAAAACTCTCGATTTGACTTTGACTTCTCCAATGTTGATATACAAACGTGTGACCACAGAACACATATACTCCTAGCGGAGCGTGCTGGTTTTGACAGCTTATATAATCACTATATTTTGTAATGCTTTTTTTTAAACGAAATATTTATAAAATATGAAAATAAATATTATTTGTAGGGTCCTTATACACCAATAAATAATATGAGACGGTTTTTAGAAACCAGTCAAATAGCCTATTCTGTCTATTATTTTTACTCGGAACGCAACGAACATTTCCGAACGTTTGTATCATGCATATGTAGTATCTCTATGTAGTCTGTGGTATCATGCGGCAGGCCGCCCGGCTTTGGACATTCATGGGTGTGTGCGTAGGCGACCTGTGCGCAAATAGCAAAAGTACTGCTCACATGCGAACAAAAATCCTGCGGTAAAGGGCGGATGGACTTGAGAATAGATACGTTAATTTGCAGCGCCTGGTAAACAATGTTTGTGTGCTTGCAAATAAGTGCTATTTATAAAATATTAGTCGTTTTAAGTTATTATATTTTGTTTATTAATTTATTTACTGTTAATTAAAGTCATCTAAAACGTACGAACGTTTTATTAAAATATCTGTGAATGGCAAGTAAAGCACTGCATTTCTGCATTCAAGGAGCGCACGCCCCTGACCTAGTTACAAAAGCCTAAATATCAACTACTTATAAATTTTTACAAAATATTGCTTTTCCCGATGCAGGGCCGTTAATTGTTGAGGAGTTCTCCTGGCACCACATGCATTGTGACGAGTAGGTATATTGTGCTTAGTAACCATATTCATGTATTCGAATCAGAACCCATGCCACCCACTTATTATTGAGTAGTTTCAGTGGCCATCCGTGGTCTTCATCATCGGTTCTACTTCACTAAACGGTGCTTTTCGAAAGCAACTGCACAAGTTACTATAAAAATACTGAAATTGCTATAGGTGTGCCTATAATATCATCAGAGTCTGACTTGATAACAATGGGACCACCTCTAAAGACCCCTTTCAAACAAAAAAGATTTTTCCAAATCGGTTCAGCCGTCTACGAGTAATCGGCGATATTACATTAAAAAAAATATATGCGTTAATTTGAGAACCTCCTCCTTTTTAGAAGTCGGTTAATAATAATCAAATTTTATCGATTCATTTAAAGTATAAATAAATTGTATGTCATCAGGAAGCCAACAGTTGGTTACATCTTATTAAAAAATCGAATTTGGCATATCGATGTCGCTCTATTTTTTATTGTGCGAGCTTAGCCGGCTCTTCACGTTGGCCAACATAGTTGCGAATGTGGTGGCCAATGCCTATTGGCCAACGTATTGAGGGGGTGTTTGTGCATTTTGGGTTGTATTGCACCCGCTCTACACGTTGGCCAATAGGCATTGGCCACTATATTCGCCACTATGTTGGCCAACGTGAAGAGCCGGCATTAAGCCGGCTCTACACGTTGGCCAACACAGTGGCGAATGTAGTGGCCAGCATATTGGCCAAGAGTTCGTGATAGCGTCCAAACGTTGGAAGGTCGTTCAGTTTGCTACGGTTCAGGCCAATGTGCGGACGTATTTATTAAAATGGATATTAAGGCGCTAACTGCTGCTTCTTGGGTTCCACAAACAATTTATGACTTGGTAGAGCTCTATAAACCGAAAAGTTTCTTCGGTATTAGTCATTACTGACGTTTTGTTTACACTAGTTGTTACCGACGCGTGACTATAAAAACTTTTTAACAAAAAAACTTTTTAACAAAAAATTAAACCGTCTCCCAAAAAACACTGCAAAGTGAAAAATAACTTTAATTTCGGTAGTCGGTGTCTTTAGTTTTGTTTTTTCGTTTTTGGCACCGACTTCCGAAATTAAAGTTATTTTTCACTTTGCAGTTGTTTTTGGGAGACGGTTTAATTTTTTGTTAAAAAGTTTTTATTTCACTCTTTTTAGATGGATGATTTTTAATTTACCTAGTTACAAGAGCCTAAATGTCAACTACTTATAACCTTTTACAAAATATTGCTTTTCCCAATGCTGGGCCGTTAATTGTTGAGGAGTTCTCCTGGTACTTCACCATCAGCTCTACATCACCATATGCATTGTGACGAGCATAAAGTGCTTAACATCCATATTCAAGTAATCGAATCGCAATCCACTCAATACTTATTATTGAGTAGTTTTGGCGGCCATCTGTGGTCTTCATCATCAGTTCCACTTCCCCAAATGGTACTTTTTGAGAGCAACTACACAAGTTACTATAAGAAATACCCAAAACGCCATAGGTGTGCTTATAATATTTGAAGAGTTCCCTCGATTTCTCCAGGATCCCATCATCAGATCCTGACTTTGGTGATAATGTTACCAATTTCGAAGTATACCCATTCGAACAAAAAAAGAATTTTCCAAATCGGTTCAGCCGTCTTCGAGTACTCGATGATCATACATAAAAAAAAAAAAATATACGTGTCGAATTGATAACCTCCTCTTTTTGTCGTCGGTTGAAAATAAAACCAACTTCCATATCAAAACACTACAACGCCAAAAATAAAGTTAAAGATTAAAAAAAAAAACACGTTTTTTAGTGGGTCGGTTTGTAATTTATCTAGTTACAAAAACCAAAATGTCAACTACTTATCACCTTTTACAAAATATTGCTTTTCCCAATGCTGGGCCGTTAATTGTTGAGGAGTTCTCCTGGTACTTCACCATCAGCTCTACATCACCATATGCATTGTGACGAGCATAACGTGCTTAACATCCATATTCAAGTAATCGAATCGCAATCCACTCAATACTTATTATTGAGTAGTTTCGGCGGCCATCTGTGGTCTTCATCATCAGTTCCACTTCCCCAAATGGTACTTTTTGAGAGCAACTACACAAGTTACTATAAGAAATACCCAAAACGCCATAGGTGTGCTTATAATATTTGAAGAGTTCCCTCGATTTCTCCAGGATCCCATCATCAGATCTTGACTTTGGTGATAATGGTACCAATTTCGAAGTATACCCATTCGAACAAAAAAAAGAATTTTTCAAATCGGTTCAGCCGTCTTCGAGTACTCGATGATCATACATTAAAAAAAAAAAAAAATATACGTGTCGAATTGATAACCTCCTCTTTTTGTCGTCGGTTCAAAATAAAACCAACTTCCATATCAAAACACTACAACGCCAAAAATAAAGTTAAAGATAAAAAAAACACGTTTTTAAGTGGGTCGGTTTGTAATTTATCTAGTTACAAAAACCAAAATGTCAACTACTTATCACCTTTTACAAAATATTGCTTTTCCCGATGCAGAGCCGTTAATTTTTGAGGCGTTCTCCTGGTACTTCACCATCAGCTCTACATCAACATATGCATTGTGACGAACATAAAGTGCTTAACATCCATATTCAAGTAATCGAATCGCAATCCATGAAATACTTATTATTGAGTAGTTTCGGTGGTCATCTGTGGTCTTCATCATCAGTTCCACTTCCCCAAATGGTGCTTTTCGAGAGCAACTGCACAAGATACTATAAGATATAACCCAAACGCTATAGATGTGCCTATAATATTTGAAGTGTTCACTCGATTACTCCAGGATCCCATCATCATTTGCAAAAAACCGACACCACACGGATCTCGCGCCAACTCGTCGACCATCATTCCAATACAACCCAAGATGCACAAACACCCCCTCTACACGTTGGCGAATAGGCACTGGCCACTACATTCGCCACTGTGTTGGCCAACGTGTAGAGCCGGCTATAAGCCGGCTCTACACGTTGGCCAACACAGTGGCGAATGTAGTGGCCAGCATATTGGCCAAGAGTTCGTGATAGCGTCCACACGTTGGAAGGTCGTTCAGTTTGCTACAGTTCAGGCCAATGTGCGGACGTATTTATTAAAATGGATATTAAGGCGCTAACTGCTGCTTCTTGGGTTCCACAAACAATTTATGGCTTGGTAGAGCTCTATAAACCGAAAAGTTTCTTCGTTATTAGTAATTACTGACATTTTGTTTACACTAGTTGTTACCGACGCGTGACTATAAAAACTTTTTAACAAAAAATAAAACCAACTTCCATATCAAAACACTACAACGCCAAAAATAAATTTAAAAATTAAAAAAAAAATTCGCGCTGTTTAGTGGGTCGGTTTGTAATTTATCTAGTTACAAAAGCCATAATGTCAACAACTTATCACCTTTTACAAAATATTGCTTTTCCCGATGCAGAGCCGTTAATTTTTGAGGAGTTCTCCTGGTACTTCACCATCAGCTCTACATCACCATATGCATTGTGAAGAACATAAAGTGCTTAACATCCATATTCAAGTAATCGAATCGCAATCCATGAAATACTTATTATTGAGTAGTTTCGGTGGTCATCTGTGGTCTTCATCATTAGTTCCACTTCCCCAAATGGTGCTTTTCCAGAGCAACTGCACAAGATACTATAAGATATAACCAAAACGCTATAGATGTGCCTATAATATTTGAAGAGTTCCCTCGATTACTCCAGGATCCCATCATCAGATCCTGATTTCATAACAATAGGACCAACTAGAAAGTATACCATTTCAAATGAAAAGAAAATTTTCTAAATCGGTCGAGCTGACTTCGATTTATGAGGTAACATACATAAAAAAAAATATCAAGTCGAACTGAGAACCTCCTTCTTTTTTTTGAAGTCGGTTAAAATGTTTAATCAGGTGCGTGCGATCGTTCTGGGAGCTAGTAGCATACTAAACGTTGGCCAACGTGTGGACGCGGTAGCCAATACACGGCCAACAACCCTTTGATCTTTTGCAAAAAACCGACACCACACGGATCTCGCGCCAACTCGTCGGCCATCATTCCAATACAACCCAAGATGCACAAACACCCCGTCTACACGTTGGCGAATAGGCACTGGCCACTACATTCGCCACTGTGTTGGCCAACGTGTAAAGCCGGCTATAGCGTCCACACGTTGGAAGGTCGTTCAGTATGCTACGGTTCAGGCCAATGTGCGGACGTATTTATTAAAATGAGTATTGAGGCGCTAACTGCTGCTTCTTGGGTTCCACAAACAATTTACGGCTTGGTAGAGCTCTATAAACCGAAAAGTTTCTTCGTTATTAGTCATTACTGACATTTTGTTTACATTAGTTGTTACCGACGCGTGACTATAAAATTTTTTTTAACAAAAAATAAAACCAACTTCCATATCAAAACACTACAACGCCAAAAACAACTTTAATTTCGGTAGTCGGTGTTATTCGTTTTGTATTTTCTTTTTTTGACACGGCCTTCCGAAATTATAGTTATTTTTGCCTTTGTAGTATTTTAATATGGAAGTCGGTTTTATTTTTTGTTAAAAAGATTTTTTCTCGCTTTTTAGTGGGTCGGTTTGTAACTTATCTAGTTACAAAAGCCAAAATATCAACTACTTACCACCTTTTACAAAATATTGCTTTTCCCGATGCAGAGCCGTTAATTTTTGAGGAGTTCTCCTGGTACTTCACCATCAGCTCTACATCACATATAGCGCTTAACATCCATATTCAAGTAATCGAATCGCAATCCTCGAAATACTTATTATTGAGTAGTTTCTGTGGTCTTCATCATTCATCATCATTCATTAGTTCCACTTCCCCAAATGGTGCTTTTCGAGAGCAACTGCACAAGATACTATAAGAAATACCCAAAACGCTATAGGTGTGCCTATAATATTTGAAGAGTTCCCTCGATTACTCCAGGATCCCATCATCAGATCCTGATTTCATAACAATGGGACCAATTAGAAAGAATACCATTTCAAATGAAAAGAGAATTTTCTAAATCGGTCCAGCTGACTTCGAGTTATGAGGTAACATACATTAAAAAAAATTTCAAGACGAACTGAGAACCTCCTTCTTTTTTTGAAGTCGATTAAAATTTCTAATCAGGTACGTGCGATCGTTCTGGGAGCTCGTAGCATACTAAACGCGCGGCCAACGTGTGGACGCGGTAGCCAATACTCGGCCACAACCCTTTGATCTTTTGCAAAAAACCGACGCCACACAGATCTCGCGCCAACTCGTCGGCCATCATTCCAATACAACCCAAGACGCACAAACACCCCCTCTACACGTTGGCGAATAGGCACTGGCCACTACATTCGCCACTGTGTTGGCCAACGTGTAGAGCCGGCTTTAAGCCGGCTCTACACGTTGGCCAACACAGTGGCGAATGTAGTGGCCAGCATATTGGCCAAGAGTTCGTGATAGCGTCCACACGTTGGAAGGTCGTTCAGTTTGCTACGGTACGAACGTGAACGACCTTCCAACGTGTGGACGCTATCACGAACTCTTGGCCAATATGCTGGCCACTACATTCGCCACTGTGTTGGCCAACGTGTAGAGCCGGCTTTACACGATTACGCCACGGGCGGCGCATGTCAGTCGAGCCTCCTCGCTCGTGCTGTTCAGATGTGAAAGAATTCGTGCACGCTCTCTCCAAATTTACGTCTCTCGTAAAATTGAAAATGCACAGTTGGATTTCAGTGAAATGATAGAGTAGGAAGATATAGTTCACAAATGTAAATGTTTTATGGAGTTCGATGTGTGATTAAAATGTTTTATTGTGAAGATATTATGTGAAAAAAGATCTCAGTATAGGAACGTGTGTGGTTTGTGTTTGAATTATTACTGTACGAGAATTCTGGGAATTTGTATCAGTGCAACATAACAGGTAAATTTGCTTGATCATCCTAATAACTTGTCAATCCGAAAGTTCTCAAGAAATAAGCCTATCTGTGGTATTGCCCGATAACAGACGGGAACCAAGATTGTAGGCGTTATTTTGTTTGTTTATGTACTTAGGTTAAGTTGCTCAAATTCCCGCTCAGCCTCGCTATTCACTTTAGATTACACAACAAAAGTAGGGATATTCAATTACAGGATTTTAGTAATTAAATTAAATGGTACAATTTTGGACTCTACCAAGTTAATCCGATCACCAGGATAACAAATTATAATAAAAAACGATTAGCCCTACAATTTCATTCTTACCGGATGCAAATAAGACAAAACTGTTCTAATTATTTACGATTTTGATAATTGTTCTCCCAATTCATCGTAGACATGTATGCAAAAATATAACCGGAAAGGTTAATTTATACAACGTGTAACAGATTAAGCGCAATACCTCAGACACCTCAATTAGAATATTGTGAACAAGGGCAACGACCAAGCAATAATAGGGTGGGAGCAAGCAATCGTTATTATCTGTAGATAATAACGATGAAGTTACCATGTACCAGTCTGTCATATATTAGCTCCTCTGAAGCAGCTTTGCGTATTTTAAGTTTTCCGATACTGAAATCTACATCTCGAAGGTGGACAAAGGGTGTACTTCAACCCTGATAATGTGAAAATTTTACGAAAATCCTAGTCGAACCCCACGGCTCGCATTCTTTCAACTTTGTGAAACAGATGCATTTGCCAAGACACAGTTATACCACGAAATTCCAGCATATTACATCTATAATAAACAACAAGGTATTTTTAACCGCAGAAGACGTGGAACAGCTGTACATAGTGAACTAGGTATTTTTAAAGGACACGTTATTGCTAGAGTTTAAACTCTGCATTCAAATAACTCGGAATGCTTTTACCTGCGCTTGCTTCTGCACTCTGTTCGAGGTCCTATCTCTTTTGCCGAGCTCCGAAAGGTTGATAAAATTGTGTATAGGTACCCTACATATAGGGTTGCCAACTATACTCTTAAAAACAGTATTATACTGTTTTCAACCGACGACAAAAAGAGGAGGTTATCAATTCGACGCTTATATTTTTTTAAATTTTTGTTTTTAATGTATGATCATCGATTACTCGAAGACGGCTGAACCGATTTGGAAAATTCTTTTTTGATTGAAAGGGTATACTTTGAAATTGATCCCATTTTCATAAACGTCAGGATCTGATGGTGGGATCCTGGAGAAATCGAGGGAACTCTTCAAATATTATAAGCACACCTATGACGTTTTGGGTATTTATTATAGTAACTTGTGCAGTTGCTCTCAAAAAGTACCATTTGAGGAAGTGGAACTGATGATGAAGACCACAGATGGCCGCCGAAACTACTCAATAATAAGTATTGAGTGGATTGCGATTCGATTACTTGAATATGGATGTTAAGCACTTTATGCTCGTCACAATGCATATCGAGGGGTGAAAGGCTATTTGGCTTAAGCGACATCTAGGGCGATATTGAGTTATATATATATTCGGAATCAGCGAATTTTTCTACGTCGAATGATGTCGGATTCATTAAAATCAGAGCACTTTTTTGGCGTTTGAAACAATACTATTTTTGGGTTGTTTCCAAAGTGGCAGTGTATTAACCGACGTGGATTTTGCATTTTTTTTTAAATTATGTACTTGAATCATACATTCATATTAAAAACCGAGACATAAACCAGTTACCCTTTCCCAGATAAATAATTCAATGAGAGTCAAAGCGTTTTTCCTGTTTCTATTTTTTATTAAGACGTAATTTGAATCATTTTGACTTCCACCAATTACACAGTGTGATGTCACTTAAATCATTTGTCCGTCTCCCATATACAACATGGAGCGTCGCTTAAGCTCTTTCAGCTGCATCTATTTTCCACGCAGGGTGCTACTTAAATCAAGTAGTTGTTTTGTTTTAGATATTTCGTTCATTTGTTAAAACATTTAGTCCTATTATTTTTTTAAATGCATGTCGTTTAATACAGACGCTAAAACGGAATGATGAACATTGAAACATTTTTCTAGTATTAATAAAAATACGAGTCGGTCTTTCAATCATTAAATTTTAATATGATACATTTCATTGATGTCATATGATACCATATTTATTTCATCTCCTGGCTGTTAAAAATCGTGAACATTCAACTGGACTGCCGCGCGCGGGCGCTTCAAACGAACTCCAGAGTGCATCGAGGAGTGACGTGACGTGCAGTCACCGCCAGTGTTTACGTAAAACGCTCTTCGAAATTAAATCCTAAGTAATTTAATTTCATTATTTACGTAAAATTTTGAACTGAGATGAAATGTTATACTTAAACTTATTTATTTTTATTTATATATTATTATTATTATATTTATATATATATTTATATTTATAGAGTAGGTAGTTAACTCATTATATTTTTATTGAGAAAATCTTTAGAAGATGATAATGCTGATGACAATGTTCAACTAATCCTAACAGCGGATGATCATCCAATACGAAAGAAAAACAAACGGGTTGGATTAAAAAAAAGCTACGTTGACTTTTTAAGTGAACATGAAGATTTTGCCTGGGACTCAACGTCGTGAAAAGAAACAGACGAGTCTTCAAGTGATCAAGATGATCAAGTACCAACAAAGAAAAATAAAACAAGCATAAAAGATAGAAAAGTAGGAGATGCAGGATTAAAAAGAAAAGAACAAATAAGAAAAAGGTACAAAAGGATGCTAGATCAAAGGGCGTTCAATATGTTAAGGCAGATGGTTCAACTTTTAAAGAAAGAAATATGATAGATAGATAGATATATTCTTTATTGTACACCATAACAGTAAAACAATAACGTCTTTACAACTAAAAAGGGTGATACAATGGCTTATCGCTAAAAGCGATCTTTTACAGACAACCTTTGGATGGATTTGACACATTGGAGAAAATAAATACGTGGGTAGTCCACAGTATACTATTTATCTATATAAAATATAAAAAACAATAAATAACATTCTCAAAACTTATATATACATATAAATTAATATATAAAAAGAAAGAAAGACATACATAATAACAACAATTTAAGAAGACAGATGAAGATCCTTTACCAAGTTTTTGAAAGACGATAGGGTTGTGCTTGTCTTACTGGCACTGGTAGATCCTTCCACAGCCTTACTGCTAGAGCTGCGAACGACTTACCATAGTAATTGGTGGCGTGACTCGGTACCGAAAGCCTTAAGTTTTCTGATGATCTCAGAGATTTTGCATGTGTGTCATGAAGGAACTTGAATTGTTCTTTAAGATGAATGGGGTTTTAGGATTAAACAGAACACTGTAAAGCAGAGACAAGATGTGTAAGTTCCGGCGAAGACGTATTGGAAGCCACTTGAGTTTCGTACGAAATTCGGATACTTATTATCTTAACCTTCTCGCTTAATGGAATAGCAGTGCCGTTGAAAATAACCTGAGGAAGCTGCGACCATTTTACCTTAGATATCAACCTGGAACTACCAACCACCATAACCTGGGTCTTTGACGGGTTAACCTGCAAACCATGTGCCTCACTCCACTCGCAAATAGAAGCCAAGTCCTGGTTTATGATATCAATAGCAGCATGCTAATCTGTATAGGGAGCTTGTCTGTAAATTTGAAAATCATCAGCATAAAGGTGGTAGGAGGACTGAAGTATTTTTTAAATAGAATTTATGAATATTGCGAAGAGTAAAGGAGATAAGACGCCACCCTGAGGAACACCGGCTGAAGTACTACACCAAGAAGAACAGGACTCATCTATGCAAATAACTACGAAATCAGTCAATCGCTGTTGGAGATATGTTAATAGAGCGAGGTATGCTGAGCATGATTTCGAAGTTTAGAAAAAAACTGACCCTACAAGAGTCAAGAAATAAACTCAGAAAAAAGAAGTGCCATATTAAAACAATTTTGATTATTCTAAATAAATACTTTAACTGATGTTGTGTTGTGTGTATTTATTTATTTATTCAATATGAGCACCTGAGATTTTCGGTGATTGCGATATATCCAGGTTGTTTTAACAGCCATTGATAGTATTAGATGTAAAAAAAATGTAACATCACACGTAACAATTTCAATATTATATGTCACATAACTAAATTTGCCTGCCATTAATTTTAGTCTAAATTGGTAGTTGAGATAAATAGCTTGCTACTATTAATTTTGGGCTATGTCACTTCATACTTTTTGGCTTACTCTGAAAATATACTGCGTCGTCGCTTAATTTTTTTTCCCTGTAGCCAATTGTAGTTATGAAGTCACTTTAATCTTTTTTCCATGCTCTGAAAAATAAGGGCTTGAGGCAGTTTGTATTAAGCGACATTTATCTTTGTAATTAAAGGTCCGTTTTATTTGGTAATAGCATCAACAACTCGATGTTTTTAATTAAATTTCAATCAAATTTACCCCATTCAAATAGCTGAAGAAGTTTTTTTGTTGTGATTTTTTTTCCAAAATTTCAAACTTTAAATGGCTCTCCTGTAAAGTTGCAAAAATGTCGCTTAAACCAAATAGCCTTTCACCCCTCGATATGGTGATGTAGAGCTGATGGTGAAGTACCAGGAGAACTCCTCAACAATTAACGGCCCAGCATTGGGAAAAGCAATATTTTGTAAAACGTTGACATTTAGGCTCTTGTAACTAGGTAAATTAAAAATAGACCAACTAAAAAGGGTGAAATAAAAACTTTTTACCAAAAAATTAAACCGACTCCCAAAAAACACTGCAAAGTGAAAAATAACTTTAATTTCGGAAGTCGGTGCCAAAAACGAAAATACAAAACTAAAGACACCGACTACCGAAATTAAAGTTATTTTTCACTTTGCAGTGTTTTTTGGGAGTCGGTTTAATTTTTTGGTAAAAAGTTTTTATTGACTGCATTATACGTTTTACTGTTGAACAAAAATAAAGTATACAAAATACTGTTTTCAGCATCCAAATGCTTAACACTATATGTGTAAGACTTAGACGCTCACACATTTTTTTTTGTTTATTCATGGCCATGAAACAAAAAAGTATTATAAACTATTCCAGAGTCTTCCCAAGAAGTTTTTAATAGAACTATTAATAAATTCAAACTTTTTATTGATAAGGCTAATCTGGGGCACGGCAGTGCCCCCGCCAAGTCGAGCAAAAAAGCGGCACGGCCCGTACTATTCTTTTCTCGAAGCAATTTAGGCCATTTTCGACCCCCTATAACTTCGTTGTGGATAAAACTAGAAGCCTGAATTTTCAGTAACCAAACAGGCATTGTATAAACACGATATATTTCAAATTTCATTCAATTTGAACCACTAGTTTAAGAATTATAACGAGTCAAAGTTCCTTAATTTTGTTAATTTTGTCACTCACTGACTGACCACCGATCATCAAAAGTCTAAAGCACTTCTAGCAGACATAGAAGCTTCAAATTTAGAATACAATTAGTGTTTAGTATCTGAATCAAGGAAAAACTATAATATTTTTCAATTTCGTTCCAGTTTTCTAGATACATCAACTGCATAAATAACTTTGTAATCCCATATAAATATATAGGATTACAAAGTTACATTTGCAGTTAATTAATCAGTGTCAGTCGTCGTGTGTCAGTCATTTTGACGAATAACGAAATCATTATTAAAACCAACTGTGATGTACCTTCAATACAGGACCTGATTGTGTAACAATACCCAACACTGTAAGTAAAAACAACAACAACTTATTCCCGAAATAGTGAATCAAACAATTTGTTTACATTACATTCATAGATGACAAACAAATTTCGAGTTTGTATTACCGATTGCACTGTGCTGCCAAAGTCAAAATAGTGTTGCCTTACTATAAAAGTCAATATCTTGAAGACAACGACATCTCTTAGCAACTCAAGGAACCAGACTCTTAAGACATAACGGAACGAAAATTTCACATAATCTCCTAATGGTGTTCATGGTCGAGTGGATTACGAGCAAGTTCATAATTCTATCATCGAGTGACGCAGGTTCCAATCCTACCAGATACGACTTTGTGTAATGTTAAATTTTGGTTTTTTTCACTATAAAACGAAAAGTGATAGGATCAACATAATATCACACTATACATTCGCCGAAGGGGCCGATAGAGAAATATACTTTCTACAGTATCGGAAGACTTGCTGGGCAGAAGTTTAGACCTGTCATCCAACGTACAAAACTATTGCACAGAAGAAATGAAAAATGAGTTAAAACAGTTGAAGTCAAATTTAGCAAGCACCCAAAATGAGTTGGATAATATTATGCTGGAAAACCAATGGAAAACTCCGATCTAAAAAAACAAATAAATAATCTGACACAAGAAATGGCCATACTAAAACAGTTATGCACTAGTCCACTTTCATCACTGTGGAAAACATGGCTTCGAGTTCTTCAAAACGTGCTAGGCGGCGACTCACTGATAGTTTCTCTAACAGTTCTAATAGTCCCATGACGTCCACACAAAAAAAAATGAGGATTCCCTGACCAAGATATGTAATATTAAACCACAGCCGAACCTTACGCTAGAAGAGGAAACAGGACGTGCCATCCAATATGGCTCTAACACAAAAAACTCGGCCAAACCTATATCTAACCCACAGTCTAAGTCCGACTACCAATTATCACCGCGAACGCAAACAGAAACCACTTTTGAATCACAGCCTGATCCAGTGCCTGTTAGACTAAAATCAATGCCTATCAAAAGAGCGTTTATATTTGGCAGTAGTCAATGCGCGGGACTGGCACAACACATCATAAAATCAAGAAAATACAGCCGCTACAATAGATATCAATTCATTTCAATAATAAAACCTCACGCTAATACAGAGGAAATATTAAAAAGCGCAAAAATGTTCGAGATATCCTCTGAAGACCGTGTTATACTATGTACTGGCGAACATGACACTAACCCGTTTCAAATTATTACAGAATTGTGCATGTTTCTGAAATGTATAAAATGTCCTAGCCTAGTATTAAAAGTATTTAAAACTAATCACCTAAATGAAAAAAGAGTTAATGATACTTTAAGATTAATTTGTAAACAATCGAGCGATTGCACATTTGTGGACTACAATGCTAAAGGACATGGCCAATTTTACTATGGACGTCGGCATAGTTATCGAATTTAGTGTACACCAATGATTTTTGGTGTTTTATATTCGTGAATATTGACTCATTAAATTGCTATAAATATAAAACTCGGAAATCTTGGCATTACACCAGATTAGACAAAAAACAGTTACAGTAAACCTTTTAATCAGATCGCTAGCAATAAGGTGTTTAGATTATAATTTCGCTATTAAACACTTAAAGGCGCTTTAAAATAGTGAACAGTTGTGAATTATTGCGTATAACTGATATAGTTTTAGTATTTAACTAATAAACAAAGTAAGGATTTTAAACTGAATATTGACTAACATTTTATTAAGCTGGGTAATAGTCTCAAAAAATGTGACAATAATAACAAACATTAACATAACACGCCTGTATTATACACACATCGCGCCTGTATTCCCCGAAGGGTTGGGCAGAGGTGTACCTATAGTACACCCAGATTTCACCAGTTATTTTGAGTACCATTTAATAGGGAGCGAGTCTGTTTCTATCAACCAGGCACAAATCTAGACTCCGGGCTGCTACTGAGAAATTCCTGATGAATAAACCCAATATCACTTTGCTTGACCTGGGAATCGAACTCAGGACCTCATGCTCAGCAGTAGCGCTTGCGACCATTACACCAACGAGGGAAACACAGAATAAAACAAAGGAGTAAAAATTATTATTTATTTACTTATTAGAGAAAATAAACAAAAATATTTTGACATATTATAATTATTATATCTTAAATGCTTACGAAGATAATATACATTAGAGCAATGCAGCAATAGTGTTAATAAAGAGACCTAGGGAGGTCAATCAACCAGCTTAGATAGAACAGAGCATTTTTATTTCACCAATACACTAACCTGGATTAAGTGTAAATATAGGGCTTCAGTAATTACATAAATAACTGCTTTAAATATAACCAGACTTGTTAAAAAAAATACAATCATAGATTTATTTATTATTATTTTATAATTGTGATTACAATAGTAATCCACAGAAACAGAAATTCTCTCACGGAACACCGTGAGAGAATTTCTGAGACATTTTCAAAGTTCAAAATATTAGCTTTTGACTTCATAATATTAATTGTCTTCTATATGGATAGCACTAAATGTAGAATGTGTCTCATTCATTTGAGGTAATAAATGCCATTGATTGCTGTACAAATGTGTTTCACACACTCTACAGCTGCGAGGAACATAGAAACTATGTTCCTGCAAAAGCATTCTTTTGAGGGATTGCGGGACCAAATGTACCATTCTGTTTCTGCATTGTTGAAATATACTGTGAACAGATGTAATCGAAGCTCGCTTGTAATTAGGTAATGATATGGTATTACTTTCCCATGGCCCTCTTTGAACAGGGTGCAACGGTGGTGGCTCTGGTGGGCTAACAACTTGGCTAACATTAGGGGCTGCTGCATCATTATCCAAAGCCAATTCTTGCATGTCTCGTGATGAGTCATGCACTGCCTGTCTATTTGCTCGCATCCAACACACATGGCAAACATAGTTGTTTCTTGAAGGCTGAAAATAAACCACAGTTAGAATAAACACAATAATAAATTAATTCAATCATTAGATAATTCTTATGTTTATATAATTTTTAGTAACAAGGGTATCTTTTTAAATATCTCTTTATGTTTTCAAGTACTATGTTATAGTAAAATGAGCAGTACTATGTTACACATGCCTACTTTAGGCAAGTATATTATGTTAAAGATGAAAAATACATAAAACACAGATATAACAATCATACATACATAGTATGAAAGCTCATTTTTTTATAGATTAATACAACTAGGTATTTATAATAATGAAAAACAAAATGCTTACCACATAATTAGTATTTTGTGATAATAGAACAGCCAGCAACGGAAAACCATGTTATGCCCTAGTAGTCTCTCTTGTTCACCAGTTTCGGTGTTTAATAATAATAAGCATGGATGACAAATAAATGTATCAAGAGGCAACTGAAAATAAGATGCACTGTAAGATTTCGCATACCAGAACTATATAAAAATAAATCAGGTTAAGTTTTTTCTAGTCCAACTACTTACCTGGGTTGGGCATTGGTTATCCAACGCGAGTCTTGTTTGATTGTGTGCAGAAAGCGAGGATATGAGACGCCTCTGCAACCTTTGCATGGGTATTCCGCAGTTGATGCACCTCATATTGATCCACAAAACAAATCCACAACGCAATGTAAATCAGAGTCCAGTATTAATAGCAAGGTAATCGGGTGGTAGAAGGTATCAGTACGTTGAAATAAGCAGAGGTCAAAAATATTAGAAATAATCGCAAAAACAAACATAGGACGCAATGTAGAATCTGCAATTAATATGTATCATCTATGATCTGATTCTGCAATAACATAATATTGACATTTGACATAGACAATGACACATTGTCAAACAAGTAACGCGATCCGTTTTCCGATTTTTTTTGTGTGAAATATTTAAAAACTGTCTTACGCATCAACATTATGAAAAGATAATTTTATTAAATGCCAAAAATACCAACGAAGACAGTTTCGTATAAATAAAATGTTTTTAATAATAGCGTTTTGTCGTCCATATCACACGTCTATGTGATATATGCAAGTAGTATGCTTGATGTGGAACACCCATTATTATATTTATCTTACTCTATGGTCCATTATGGCGGACGTTGACAAATGGTACTTTGAATTCATCTTGATTACTAATTATTTTGAAATAAACACTGACGAGATCAGAGAGGTTAAGAACTACGTATTAAATCATTTTTCTATTTTTAATATACAATATTATTTACTATGTATGTGTACATGGAATGTACTTTTTTGTCCATGTCATTTAATAAATTTAATGCTTATGGATTATGCGGCAAGATTAATTCAATTCTAGATCAAATTGACTACGATTCAAAATTCTTACATTTTTATAAAAACCCTGACCATATGAAGCGATTATTAAATTTTAAAAGATATCCCCCCGCTCCAACCCGCGACCTACTGGTACTAAGACGCATTACGGAAACAAAACCTATATTAAAAGACTCTAGTACGCAAACAAATGATACGAACTCCACCGAGGAAGTCGTACCAAGTACTTATAACAGCAATCACGTAAGCATGTCCTAAAATGATGACCTCTGCGTTACAGGCACACAGACGTTTTTTCGAGACTAAATTCTTAAGAATAGTTCACCAAAACATCGCCGGTTTATTAAGTAAAATTCATTTAATAGAAATACATTTTTCAGAACTTTCAGAGCTTAAAATCAGCCTGGATATTATTTGCTTGTCGGAAACGTTCATAGATAGAGGTAATGAAAATCTTATAAAATTCTCTGACTATAAATTGGCAACCTCTTACTGCAGGACAAAAAGACAAAAGCGTGGTGGAGTCTCTATACTCGTAAAAAGGGGTATGTTATATAAGGAAATAGCATTCTTAAGTCACCATTGTATTGATAATATCTTTGAATGTTGTGGGATTGAGGTTATGAACCAAAATATTTTTGTTTTGTGCGTATACAGAACTCCCACTTCTAATATCACTAAGTTTTTCGAAATACTTGAAACAGTGCTGCAATTTTTGACGTGTAAATTTAAGAAAAAAATTGTCATAGCAGGCGACTTGAACATAAACACGTTGCAATTAAATAGAAAATCTAAAACGTTAATCGAAATTGTTCAAAATTATGATCTAGTGCTCCACATACATGAACCAACATGACAAAATTCTTGCATAGATCACCTAATCAGCAACATCAAATTGGCTAAAGGTGAACTTTTACATCTGGGTCTTTCTGATCATAACACAGCACAATTATTGAGTATACCCGTGAAAAAGAAGGAAACAGCTTTGACAAGTTATTCAATATTTAAGAGGGACTATAATGAACATCACATTGCCAAATTTAAAGAATGTATGTCTGAACTATCGTTCTCAGAAGTATTCAAAGAAACCAATATTAACAGAGCCTACGAGAAGTTCTACGAGATAATGTCTTTTTTATAAATTATATTTTCCTATCAGAAAAATAAAGATTTCAAACAGGAAACGAACACTAAAATGGATATCTAAAGGTATTAGAGCAAGTTGCAAAACCAAAAGAGAACTACGAATGACATACTACGCTAACAAAACTGTTGAAAATAAGACAAAGTTTAAAAATTACTCTAAACTCCTACGACGCTGCATACATGGGTCAATTAAAAGAACCCATGATAAATTTATCAGTAGTGCAAAAAACAAATGCAAGGCAGTATGGCAACTGATAAAAAAAGAATCCAGCTGTACTAAGAGCAAATAATTCATACAAAACATAAGAAACAAAGGTACTGTAGTTAAGAGCCCTAACAAAATTGCTGAAATATTCAACGACTACTGGATTAATCTGACAAACAATAACCAAAAAAATACTCGTGTTAACCTCAAACAGTCTGTTAGTGATACTATTTTCCTGAATCCATGTGGATATGAAGAGATACACAGAATTATACTAGCCTTGAACAACACAAACTCAGTAGGTAATGATGAGTTAGCAACAAAAATTCTAAAATGTTGCGCAGTTGAATTAACACCAGTCATATCATTTTTAGTAAATCTCTCTTTTGAATCGGGATGTTTTCCTGATCTAGTTAAACAATCAGTGGTGAAGCCTCTCCACAAAAAAGGTAATAAAGAAGATCTAGACAACTACAGACCAATTACTCTCATACCCATAATCTCAAAGATATTTGAAACTGCAATGCACCAAGCGCCTTACTCACTTCATTAATAAGCATACTATCATAAAGGACGAACAATACGGTTTTCAAAAAGGAAAATCCACAACATTAGCATGTTTTAACCTAATCCACACAATGATTAGTAAGTTAGATAAGCGTATCCAAACAACGGGCATATTTTTTGACATGACGAAAGCCTTCGATTTCGTGTCACATGAATTATTAATAAACAAACTAGACAAGTATGGGATACGTGGCCCAGCACTCCAGTGGATTGAAAGTTATTTAAATAACAGAATACAATGTGTAGAAATCGAAAAAATTGACAGCAATCTAGAACTAAAAACATATAGGTCAAAGTATAAACATAATAAGTCCGGTGTGCCACAAGGCGGTATCCTTAGCTCCCTACTGTTTTTACTATACATAAATGACCTTCCGGAAGTTACTAATCACCCATGTGTTCTGTTCGCTGATGACATATCATTCAAATACATCAAATAACCCTGACATTAATAAATATACAACTGACATAAATAACACAATTGAATCAATAATAACATGGCTTGACAAAAATAATCTACGCGTGAACCTTACAAAAACTAATTTTATGCAATTTAGTACGTACGGACAACAACATAAGACATTAGACATTAATTATAGAGGACTTAAACTAAACGAAGTCAACGAAACGACATTTCTCGGCATTACAATTGATAAACACTGCAACTGGAAGGCCCACGTCAATAAAGTATGCAGTAAAATTAATAAATTCGTGTACGTTCTATACGAACTCTCAAAAACATCAGCGTTAAAAGCAGTATTATCCGCATACTATGGTTACGTTGAGTCTGTGTTGAGATATGGTCTGATTACATGGGGCTACTCAACGGAAAGTCATAGAGCTTTTAAAAAGGCTCATGAATTGTATCCAAAAAGTTCTAGGCACAAAAATAGAATTGTTTTGCCCATAATTCCTAAAACAGCACTATATAACAAGAATAGCTATGCAATGTGCGGTCGTATATTTAATGCCATACCTGACAGCATTAAAATCTTACCAAATACTAAATTTATAAGATGTCATAAAGCATGGCTTAACGAAAAGACTTTCTACTCGGTAAGCGAAATATTTAATAAGACATTGAACAATAATTAACAATTGTAATAATTTAACTATATGACATAATTCTAATAAAAAGAATAATAATATTGCTATTCAATTGTAATTTTAATAATTAATTTAATAGAATCATAGATTATTTTGTTAACAATTATTAATTAAGTAAGATTATTAATTAAGTATAAACAAAATGTTTGTATGTCACAGTCATTTGACTAAGTGTTAAGGATCCATAATAATAATGTTATTATAATATATGTTAAGACCGACATTGTACCAACACTTATCGCAAATAAATAAATTGAATTAAATTGAAAAAGTGTACCTGTATAATATAATGAAATAATAGATGTAAAAATGATGAAAATATCATCGAATGACTTCTTCCGCTCGGGTGTATCAGAATTCTACTGAATAAAAACCCACCCTGTTCCTTCGTAAGCCCTAAAGTTCCGGGGCCGCGGTATCTCGATGGAACTTTCCCGTAAACCCCGACAGGCAATGGCCCTATGAGGCCCCGTCACTGGTATAACAGCTTTTTGAGGCGCGCGTGGAACACAACGCGCCGCCGACCCGGGCCTGGTCCTTACCGGACGGTGAGTGACCCCTGCTCGCCATCCGCAGGCCCGCGCCTACGGTGGCCCGAAATAGACTCGCGATCCACGACGCCCGGGGCGTCTCCCTCGGCGGCTGGGGCGCGAGGAAGAGAGTTGCCTCTCCCTCGCACGTTAGGCCTCCTCCTTCGCTAGCATGACTGCTTCGCAGCAGAAGGTGACTGCATCCCATTCCCTCTCGCTTCGCACCATGGTCTAAACCAGAGCAGGGCGCGAGAAGTCGCCGGCGCCGATCGCCTCTATGAGGATACGACGGCGCTCCACCCATGCAGGGCACACCTCGACCATATGCTCCACCGTGTCTTCCAGTGCAGATAGGTACCTAGATATAATAATTATGCTCAAAGGTAACTTGTTAAATGGTCAACGGAATAAAAAAGCAAGAAGTATTAAGAGTATTGGGGAGTATTTAGTAGAGTAAATTGCCCGAAATTGCATAATTACTTACTTATGGATTAACTTTAACCGAGACGTTTGACGAGTGCGGCATTAATTATTACTAACTAATGCAACAGACGTACGTGCGTATTCATATGTGCGTATCAAAGCATCCGAAAAAAACCCATAGAGATAGGGAGTGGGCTTTGAAAAAAAATTTAGCTGAAGTTCAAGAAGTAGTACCGGAAAATAAAAAAAAAAGGCTACCTACAAAAATAAGAAAAGCTCATAAGACAGAGAGAGGGCTTTAAGAAAACTCGTTGTTGGTATACAAGAAGTAGAAGGTACCGGAAAGGAAAAAAGTAGGACTTTCTACAAAAAGCAATGAGATCCCATAAAAAACAATACTTGTCAAAAACCCAAGTCTCGCAACTTAGTTGTTCTACCGTAAAAAGTTGTGAGATCCATGTAATACCAAGTCGGTTATTAATTTATTCAGTCCCTACTTAAGGGACCTTCTGTCTTAAGTTGTTACGTAATTATCTAACCTAACGACATCTTATAGTGACCATATCAATATTAAAAATCTTTACCGTTTTAAATAAATAGATTGACTTGGCAATCGCAATAAACAATTTAATTTATATATGTATTACTTGTGAGATATATTGTGTTTTCATGCGATGGCCGAGTCAATCTATTTATTTAAAACGGTAAAGATTTTTAATATTGATATGGTCACTATAAGATGTCGTTAGGTTAGATAATTACGTAACAACTTAAGACAGAAGGTCCCTTAAGTAGGGACTGAATAAATTAATAACCGACTTGGTATTACATGGATCTCACAACTTTTTACGGTAGAACAACTAAGTTGCGAGACCAAGCCCGTTCCATCATCGGACTACGAGACAAACGGCGAAGTGCCATCGTTACATGGTGGACATCCCACCCATACGCACAAAACGTTTTGGGAATACCTTCATTGTGCGTACGGCTAAGGAGTGGAATTCCTTGCCGGAGTCTGTGTTTCCCGATAGCTATAACCTAGGAGTCTTTAAATCAAGTGTGAATAGGTTTCTTTTAGGTAAGCGTGCTCCATCTTCGACCACATCATCACTTACCATCAGGTGAGATGGTGGTCAAACGCGAACCTATTTTAAATAAATAATAAAATAAATAATAATAGTAGGCAGTCCAAGGTTCCATCAGCCACCTTTCAATTCCATCGTCAGACCAGCTCGATGGTACCATAATATTATATTGTCGTCTAATCTACATATAATTGCTAAGTTTCATGATGATACAACAATTAGAAGTACGTTTAATTCAGATTCTTAGATTTTATTGCATATTTAGTTCGTTACAGATCGACCTAATAATAAATCTGTGGATTACGCGGTAATTCAAAAAGGGTTAAGAAAACCGATAACGGATTTTATTTAGGTTTGTTATAACCTTGAAACCTGATCGTGTTCAAAGTCCATTACGTAGCCTTTCTCACAAGTGCAAACACGACTATGATACGATATTCCATCATGGAATGCCATTGCCTATCTTCCGGCTTCATCATCAGACCTTGAAACCTATTCGTGGTCAAAGTTCATTACAAGACTATTCTAAGAAATCCAAAACAACTATGATACAATTTTCCATCATGAAGTTCCAGTTCATATCTTCCGGCTCCATCATCAGATCAGTTCGACAGTACCATATTATTGTATTGTCATCAGAACTACATACAGCTGCCAATTTTCATTACGCTACGACCCCTGGAAGATGGTTAAATTGATTAACTTAGATTTCATTACATAGTTAGTTACATACAGGTCGACCTAATAAAAGCGTGTTAATAAATCCTTAACACAACAATTAGGTATACCTATATAAGTATTTACAAACATTTTTAACTACATTCTTAGTTAACATACTTATCACCAGATTCCAAAGGTAAATTGAACACTTGTATAATGTGCAAATTCATAATAAGCAAATTGTCATTGTTTTATGAATAAACCGATTGAAAGTGTGCACCACTAAACTCAATCAATCAATAACTTTATAAACACACACAGAATAAAACCTTACTAAGTGAAAAAAACTATTGTAAAGAAAAACAGTGGAATTGGTTTTACAGTCACAGTACAGATCGCAACTGGCATCTTAGCTAGATTACCAAGTAACCTGTGTTAAGATACCAGTCCCTTTCCCCGAAGTGTTACTAACTAATATCGTGTTTGTATTAACAATGATTAAATTATTAAAAATGGTGACAAAAAGTGACTATACTAAAAACGAAACTTTCCATACTCTTAATTATTAACCTGTGTGTGGGTGAATGGATGTGAATGTGAATGGGTGTGTAAACTAAATAAACAAACGTAATCTCTCCTCAGAGTCCCTTCTCTGACTCCGAATCCAGTCCTGACTGAAAGCAGCTTTTTTTTTTTTTTTTTAGCGTGGTAAAATTATCAAATAAGTCCTCCCACCCCGGGCAGGGTGGGAGGGACTGTCAGACTTTTACTGACTAAAATCCACGGTGTTCCTTCAATAACCCTTTACGTACCGGGGTCACGGTAATGGGATTAGTCCCATGACCCCGGCAGGCTTCGGCCCTCTGCAGAGGGGGCCTCGTCATGTTGATGACGCTCTTTGAGGCGCGCGTGGAACACAACGCGCCGTCGACCCGGGCATGGTCCATGGTCGGACAGCGAGTTGCCCTTTACTCGCTGTCCGCATGCCCGCGCCTACGGTGGCCGGAGATCGTCGGCCGACGTCCGACGCCGTGGGCGTCTACCACTGCGGCTGGGCTGGAGGGAGGACGCCATCCTCTCCCTCATGCGGCCCGCCTCCTCCTTCGATAGCATGACTGCTTTGCAGAAGGAGGCGACCGCTTCCCACTCCCTCTCGCCCCGCAGCATGGCCTCGACCAATGCCGGGCGCGAGAGGTCTCCGCCTATCGCCGCCGTGAGGACACGTCGGTGCTCTGCCCAAGCGGGGCAGTCTTGCACCGTGTGCTCTACGGTGTCCTCAGGGCGACCCTCGCAGTGGTGACACCCAGGCGTTTACGCCAATATTAGTTTATTGTATCGGCTCGATGTTAACGGTATAAGCTTGTAGGCCAACGTACCTCTTGATTAACGAACGCACCATTTGTGTCGACGGCTTATTCGTCTATACCGGGCTCTTGGTTTAGTTCAATAAAATGCTTGGCAGATAAAACAATTGGCGAGGAGTGGGTTTATTGAGTGACATTGTTTGATTTTTTCATATTAATATGTATTTAGTAGGTAGGTTTTGCTTACTGATTACGTACTGTATAAAGTCATTCAGGTATTTTGTTTTCCTTTTTTCTTACAAACATAGTGTTTTCATTTCTTCTTTTTACTTTCCTTTCGAAAGTATGCGGGAAGAGATTCATTCCTCTTTACAATCTTCTTGTCTGTATGTTAAGTATATCTGTGTACATTAATTTTTAAAATAAGTAATTAATGTAAATGGTTCTGTGTGTGTGCTGTAAGCTATCTATAGATTGTGTGAAAGAATATGTAATGGCAAAAAAGGACATAGCAAATAGTGTGTAGCAAGACTTCACGAATACAAAACAAATAGGATCAATATTTTAAAGTTAGGAGATACTGAAGATTTATTTATGTATGCGATTTTCATATTGTGTACAAATTGCATCAGAATGTGCTGCTTTTGCAAATTTTGTGCGCTATGGAAAGGTGGGAATCAAATGAGCGGTATTGTAACACTCTTGCGCAGTATCTTCAAGACATTGCTGTGTAGGATTACAAATCGAAAATATCGAACTACATGTAGACTCGCTATATTTCTAGATGATTAGTCAAATCTGTTTTTAACCAACTTCAAGTCGGGAGAGATTTTATTTTTATAAACTAGTTTTAATCTATATCAATGCGATGCTCTTGCAATTCGTTCTCGTTTTGTTTTTGTTTACGATGTCTCTTACGACTAGTTTGTTAGAATAATTAGATTTTTATTCATTTCGTGTACAATCTGATCAGATTGTAAATTTGCACGAACCTTAACTAATTTAATTTTATATTAATAGCCATCTATCATAGCGTGGCCAAAACCTCCTCCCCTTCCTCTCCTTTCATTTTTCAAAGCTAGAACTAAATTGGTGTTCACGATCATGGTATCCAACCTTAAACATGTAGAACAAACCTGTATCTTTGTATCTTGAGAACTAATACATTATTTTACATAATTTAACACAAATATTCTCTTTTATGTAAATAGCAATCTATGATAGATTATTATTTATGTAAATTGTAATAAGCTAAAAAGGACCCATTCTCAAGCCAACGATTACCTCGACCATCTTTCAAAAATCAAAAACTAACTTGTTCTTCTGTAACTTACCTACACAGCGTAAGTCCTAAATGATTAAAACTCGAGTTTTGTTGTTCAAGACGAATATCATCCGCAGATTGACTTCATAGCCTCCGTCTTTGTGACGTGTGATAAATAAAGCCAGAGGAATTTACTCTTATTTAATATGATACTCTTATTTCTTGGAAATCGTTTATGTTAAATTGAATCATTTCCTACTAATATTATAAAAGCAAAAGTTTGTAAGGATAACAATCTATTGAACGGAACTGAATGAAAGTTGGTATGTTAATAGCCTTTAGCCTGGAATAACACATACAATTTAACCTGGAATTCCCAGGTCGTAGTTATTTAATTATAATAAATTATATTGCAGTTATATTTATCTTAACTAACTTTTATACGAACAAAACTGAATTCAAATTTTAAAAATTCTTCAAAGAAATGTTCTAATAATATCCGCCTACGGCGGAGTTCTACTTTGACCCAGTGTAGGAAATACGTTAAAAATAATAACTTTTTGTTAAACCGGGCCTCTGGACGATGTAATATTATGTCAATTTTGATTTAAGTAGTTGTTACTTTCAACTTAGTTTTATTGCCGTCATTACACTTCGGGGACAAGGTAATTCAGTTTGGGGACTCTTTAAATCAGTTTGGAAGACTTTTAAAGTTGTCTTTAATTATGTATTTTTAACGTAAAGTAAATAAAATACTCAAAACGCACTGGGGCCAGTTTCTAAATTTTGTCATGACATTTTATATGACCCATAAAAATACTGTGGCTCGCTCGGAGCCAAAAACACAAAATATTACCTGTGCAATTAAATTGTCTGTCTTCGGACGCGCACTGGTTTGTTTGGGGAAAAATAAAGTAGAGAGCGCAAAAGAATTACAATGTCAGGACATTAATTTGGGCAGCATTAGCACTTCGTTTCACTTACAAGCTTAATGGTTTTGTTTTCCTCAACGCTATGCAATAATCTTTGGGGCCCGAATAACAGCGGGACGATAACTAATGTTATAATTAAGGAAGCTTGTGTTCTACTATTGTCCTATACGTTTAATAATGTACATGGGGTTATTGCAGATGGTGCAACGGCTTCGGGTATTCGTATATCGGAGTCCAAAATGTATTAGATAAACGCCTCATTTTATTTTATCTTATTATTGCCAATCGTTACTGCTAATTATGTTTAATACATTCTTTGTCCAGAGCTTCTGTTTAATATAAACGAACCCGCTATAATTTAGGCGTGGAAATTTTAATAATATACAACGTGTAACGGAAACCCCATATCTATCCAAAATGACTGAAGAGAACATCTGATATGGAGTCTCTATGCACAGCTTCAGGTCAAAATGAGTGACTCAAAGAATTGATACCAAATTATCGGTTTCACATGTTTCTTGAATACCATACATAACAAACGTGTCACAGCACTACGAGGGTCAATAACTTCCACGTCACTTGCCAATAACACGATAATTCTCTTCGTTCTTCTTCATTTGAAAAAATGGGCCTCTGGTATCAAACTATTGAAATTTCTAATAAGTTCCACACATGTAGACATAGGATTACAAAAACCTTGCCAAATTATTTGCTATCGTCCAAAGAAGGCGTGCGATAGTTATGTATATATACCCTTCATGTTACACGTTGTATAGGTAGATACATATTATTAAAAACACGAGAATAGTGATTCTTTATTAATTGGAGATAAAAAGCCTGCTTATGTGCTATTCCAGAATACTATGTAAATCTCTGTGCGAGATTCGATCTGCAATTTTGGCGTGATTTCGTAACAAGTGCATACAGTTACTATCAAATCACAGACCGACACGCCAATTTTGTTTTAGTAAGTATATGTACTCGTAGGCATAAATTTAAAGGTGTAATTCTTCGCAAGTCGAAGTTCACACCTCAAGCAAGTCCACCTGGACGTGCTTGAGGTGTGAACTTATTGCATTGTCATAGCGAGACAATGTTTCTAGGATTTCTGCACCTGTAATTACGTAGCTGTCATTTTAAACTGAAACGAAGGAATTCTATTGAGTGGAAGATATTTGAACTGGGCTAATATTTCCCATCCTTTCTAGTAGAAAGTTAGGTTTTCCACCATACTTCTTCATCACGGTAAAAATGCTGAATTGGTTAAAAGAGGTAACTTTTTATCCATTCCTTTCAAAGTGTTTTCGGTCTTCTTCTACCATCTTATGGCATCTAAATTTTTGGATTTACTTGTCCTTTAGTTTGTCTTACGTTCTGGGGCCGCAGTACTCTATTAGAATATTCCCGTAAGCCTGGCAGGCATTGCCCCTATCTGGTACCGTCATTACTGCTGACTGCTCTTTGGCGCCCGCGTGCACCAAGACGCACCGTCGACTCGGAATTGTCTAGAGACTTAGGTTATCCCGCCATCTCTACCTAAGCCGGCCTCCACCACCTTTTTTGTGAAGCCAGCGAGCGGTCACTATAAATGCGGCTAACGTAGTCCAACCAATACACTCTCCGGTATTTGCTCAAGCCAGTCCCCGTCAGATCCATAGGATGCAAGTCATTCAGAACCGTTTTCTCCGAAATGCCACGGGCGCGCCCTGGTTCTTGAGGAATGTGGATCTCCATGTAGACCTCAAACTCCCGACCATAAAGCAAGTGTTGAAACGCATGTCAACTGTCAACAAAATCGCGACGTCCGCGTACTTGTAACGGAAATCCTCCCCGACCTTTGCTAAACGAGCCAGCCCGCGATACTGAGCCAGTAGCAATAAATACTCCCTTAAATAATAATATGACCCAGCCTGTCCCTTTGCTGCCCTCCCCCAATGACCCCGCTATGCCGAGGCCCGTACTCCACAGGGAGTGCCCTTAGCGTGCGGTCATTAGCTGTAATTTTATTTTAGTTTGTAAGCTCTGGCTGGGGGCCTTTAATTTATTAGAGGTCACCACAGGATAAACCAGTTAAGTAGTACCCAGCCTTAGTGAGCTGAACTACGAGTGGCCCTAACTAAAAAATAAAAAAAAACCAACCAATACCATTCTATTCTCCTGAGATAAAAACGGGCCAATCTTAACCGAAATAAATCAAATCCCGATAGAATAATTTTCTCACTACAACTGTCGCTACCCATAAAAGATAATTAATAGAACATGTAAAAACGGAACTGAATCAACATCAAATGTTTTATGCTGAGTACTGCAACTTAAACTTAATTGCATAGTAAGTTTTACAAACGCAGCTATAGTTTTTTTTAAGTGTGAGAGATAGGATTTTATTTAAGCTTGCTAATTAAAATACGTGTCACGGTGGGCTTTCGAAAAGGTAGAGTGTGATGTGAAAATTGAATTTAATTACGATGACGATCATACCGAGAGGATTCTACATGCAAAATATATAATGGATATTGATAGCTGTATTGATTACAAAAATACTTATGTCAGCTCATATTTTCAAGTTTCAAGAACAATAGTAGTAGTGGTACTATTGTTGATCGAAGTATTTAATGAATATTTTACATTTCATCGTCGTTTGATAATTCAAACTTAATTAACTTAAAAACACTACAAAGCCAAAAGTAATTTTAATTTCGGTAGTCGGTGTTATTGATTTTGTATTTTCTTTTTTTTCACACCGCCTTCCGAAATTAAAATTATTTTTGGCTTTGTAGTGTTTTGATATGGAAGTCGGTTTTATTTTTTGTAAAAAACGTTTTTATTTCACGCTTTTTAGTGGGTCAGTTTGTAATTAATCTAGTTACAAAAGCCAAAATGTCAACTACTTATCACCTTTTACAAAAAACGCAATGCAGAGTAAACGAAAAGATCGTCAATGTAAATATTTTTTTTAGACTTTTGTTGATTTTTCAGAAACGGCTTGTCCGATTTCGATAACATTTTCATGGGACCATTTGGAAAGTATAATCTTTTCAACAAAAAAATATTTTTTCAAATCGGTTGGCAAGCGACGGAGCTATGCCCGAACAAACATAAAAAAAACTAATAAACATCCGAATTGAGAACCTCCTATTTTTTTTAGAAGTCGGTTAAAAAATATTGTTCCCAACTTTTACTCCCTAATTTGACTCTTTCAAGTTTTATTTTCGCGACAAAAGGTAGTATATGACCGTAACCAAGATTCTTTCTATCTATTTGCTAAAATAGACAATTTTTTCTGCAGTTTTAGCGTGAAAAACCTGTCAAGTGCGTGTCGGGCCACGCGCAGTGAAGGGTTCCGTAGTTTTTCTACTACTACTGATCGTTTCGTACCATGCTCTAACTAAAAGCCAAACGTGACTACCTAACTAATTTGATTTCCTATATAAATCGTCACCTGATCCGACAATTTTGCACGGAAAGTTTAAATTTTTTTTAGAGATTTGTATAAATAAAACTTGTCATAGCCGGTGTTTTGAATTTAAATATATTCTATTATTACTATTTCAATCTCCAAATTCCTACACTCAACGTGACTTGATTATGAATTTCACAATTCAACTATTTCAATTTTATCTCTACTCTCTACACACAATCTCAAGAACTTATTTTTTTTTTTCTACACACAATCTCAAAAACTTAATTTTTTTTAGGTAGGGCCACTCGTAGTTCAGCACACTAAGGCTGGTCACTACTTAACCGGGCGATCAACAAAAACTCAATTTCTTTTTTGATAGGGCCACTCGTATTTCAGCACACTAAGGCTGGTCTCAACCGGGCGATCCTGTGGTGACCTCTAAAATTAAAGGCCCCCAGCCAGGGCTTACAAACTAGCATTACATTTTAAACAACTGTACGCTAAGGGCACTCCCTGTGGAGTATGGGCCTCGGCATAGCGTGGTCGTTGGTGGAGGGCAGCAAAGGGACAGGCTGGGTCCATATTATTTAAAGGGTTATTTATCGCTACTGGCTCAGCATCGCGGGCTGGCTCGTTTGGCAAAGGTCGGGGAGAGTTTCCGTTACAAGTACGCGGACGTCGCGATGGGCCTCGTCGGCGAGGCCGGAATACGGAACGCGTTTTATTTCTGTATTTTCTAAGAGTGCTAGTTTCCCTACTAACAACTTAACAAGCTCTGCTTAGTTTGGGACTAGATGGCGTTGTGTGAAAAAGTTGTGGAATACCATTACCATTACTGCTCTCTTGTCGGATGGTGGTGGGGTCGTCGGGCTCGTCTAGGACGTTACGCGGGCGACGAACCCGTGAAATATTGGAGGGTCTGTATCGGTCGGCCGATACAATCAGGGGGTTTGTGTGGTTTTCAGCAGAGTTGAAGTAACGCACTGAATAGCGTTTCAGCACTTGCTTTATGGTCGGGGCAAAAACTTAATAGTTGTCATAACTACCTACTTATAGTTTTGGCGATAACGAAACCATTGTGACATATAATTCGACGACAACGCCATCTAGTTAGAAAAGAAGTACTAATTGTTACACAAAACTGAAAAATGAGACTGGTTTGACACAATCCTCAACTAATTTAATTACTTAAACACGACTAACTATAATTTTACTGGACAGAAACTGTTTTTTAACCGACTTCTAAAGAAGGAGTAGGTTATTAATCCGTCACGTATATATAATATATTTTTTTTATGTATGTGCATCGATTACTCCGTCAATTGTGGATCGATTTAGAAAATTATTTTTTTGTTTGAAATGGTATGCTCTCGAGGTAGTACCATTGTCACCAAATTAGAATTTGATGAAGGGATCTCATGGAAATCGAAGAAAATCCTCAAATTTTAAAGGCAATTGTATAGCGATTTTGGTATTTTTTATAGTAACTTGTGCATTTGCTCTCAGAAAGCACCATATGGTGAAGCGGAACTGATAAAGAAGATCACAGATGGCCACCGGAACTACTCAATAATAAGTATTTCTCGAGTTGTGGTTCGATTACTTTAAAATGGTTGCTAAGCAATTTATGGTCGTCACAATGTGCATGGTGAAATGGAGCTGATGGTGAAATACCAGGAGAACTCCTCAACAATTACCCCTGCATCGGGAAAAGCAATATTTTGTAAAAGGTGATGAGCAAGTTGACATTAGGCTATTGTAACTTAGATAAATTATAAACAGATCCAAAGACACCATCTTCTGAAATTAAAGTTATTTTCACATTGTACCTAGTGGTTTTTTGGAAGTCGGTATTTTTTTGTTAAAAAGTTTTTTTTTATAAAACTTATTTAAATATGAAACTAGTGCGATACAACGGACGCTTAGTGCCATCTATCGACATTTCTATGGAGTTGTTCGAAATTTTCGAGTCAAATACAATTGGTCGACTATTACTCGTAAACTTGTAAAGCCCACTCATGTGTGATAGTTTTCCTTTAAACTTCGTTATATATAGGTACCACTGCCATGACATTTGAATTTCTAACTACAACCGTTTAGTTGATAGAGGGGGCGGACACTTGACTCTAACGAAAATTGGTACTTTAAAGCTTGATAAGTCACGAGCGGTTTACTTAATCAGAAAACGGTTCTCCTAAACCCCTAATATTTTTGAAAGACCTATCAAACGATATCCCACACTATAGGAAGGACGAAAAAAAAAATTATCATCTCACTTTACATGTAGGGGAGGTACCCTAAATAATTGTTTTTATCAAAATTTTATTTTACTTCTTTTTTGGCGTCATTAACGTGTATACTCATGCCAAATTACAAATTTCTAGTACCAATAGTTTTTGAGCTAAACCGCGGACAGACGGACGGACAGACGGACATGGCGAAACTATAAGGGTTCCTTGTTGACTACGGAACCCTAAAAAGGATCATACATTCGCTCACGTGAAATGATTTATTAATTCAGCGAAATTAAAGTAGCCTATGTTACTTGCTGATAATGTAGCTATTAATATTTTTTTATTGGTAACTTTTATAGTATGACATAATCACATAATATGTATATCTATTACTTACTTGAACGAAAACATTGAAATCTTTCCCCTTTATAATACTAAAGAAGATATCATAGTAGAGTTATTACGTACAATAGCTAAAGTTATATTTGTCAACAGAGTACTACTAATCGAAATTTTCTAGAACTCGGGTGCGGGCGGACTGTTTCTGGAACTAAAAATAACCCTTGACATATTTCCTTAATTCGATGAAAAACAAATATGTCTTGCTGTTCTTAATTTCTTCGAAACGGTAGATGATTTTACGTGAAGTTTACTTTTACGTTATTAGAATTTATGATTTGACGTGTTGTCATGAGGCAATTTGTATAAATAAATAGATTCTGATTCTAACAATGAGTAGGGGTTTCACGGTATATTTTACTTTAAACAAAGTTTTACTGTTAGAAAGTTGCATAGATATTTTCGGCCTTCCGGCGAAAACGTTTTGAAATTCGCCATAGCAAAATGTTACCGTGGCAATAGCAGGAATTGACAATTCGTCATCTGCTTTGGCTTTTCCCTACTATGAAGAGAACGGCTTCCAGTTATGCTAGGAGCCTCCTCCTCACCCGGTCGCAGCTGAGTATCAGTAATTTACATGGAGCGACTTGAACCTTGACTTGACCTGAACTCTACAGCCTACGTACTGGATGATACGATACTTCTGACTTCCCGTAATGACTGCCAAAGATGTATAAATAACATCCGTAACCAACGGCCTAGCGTGCTTTTCGCGGTACTGAGGAATTTCCACAAGTTATGATAACCCATCCACGATTCGACCTTGCCAGGCGTTGCTTAAACTCGAAGATCGACCCATGCTGCTGATTATTATATAATCACGAGGCAATTTTAAATTCGAACAGACTTTTCTATTCTGTATTAAATGAAACTTATTGCCGATCTAAAATGAAACTTCGTAAACAATGAATGTGGCTTAATTTCCCCTAAACATTTCAGAAAGGGACATTCCTGTTTCCATGTTTTGAAAGAGACACAGATTAGCAGGTCACGATTGTTAAAATTCCACAGTCATTGTATAGACATACTTCATTCTTGTCAGTCGGCTGATAGTCAGAATTGTCAGTTTGTTTGTCGGAAGTTGCATGGAGATTTGACAGATGTAGGTTATGTTTTGACTTGACTTTTCTAATTGGATACATTAGTGTTATAATTATGTGATCAATATTATATAGATAGTAGTATTTTATTTTTGTAGAGCACGTAACCATATAGGAGCTTGTACAAGTGGCAACACAGAATTGTCAATGCCAAGATTGAGGGTTCGAGAGACTTTTGAGAGAGTGATGATTGGAGAGAAAAAAATCGAAAAATTGAAACAACACGTAACCCAAAGAGAATGTAATACACTATACGTAACCTTTCTGACCCGTTTAATAATAACTAACCGTTGCAGATAAAAAGAAAGATTTGCGTGTCTATAACGTTTCAAATAAAAAAGCTTAGGTTGTAGGACTCTGTGATTTTGATTAAGTGATTTAGAAACGAAAGCGTTACAGACAGACAGTTATTTTTGCATTCATAATATTTGTAGAGATTAAGCGGGCTGAAACAATAATATTGATTTGTCCCGTTAATTATTCTTGATTTGTATGATGGTGTCTACTGCAACTTTAACTAGAAATCGAAACCTAGATCTGTTTCTGAAACGACACGGACAAATCGTGTCGTTTCGCAAACAGATCTAGGTTTCGATTTCCAGGTCAGGCAACGTGTTATTGGATTTTTGGAGTATGGATTTGTCTATTCTTGGTCGCAGGCACCATTTATAGCCATTTTGGGTACAGTCTTGGACGGTCTCTTCAAATAACCTCCATGACAGGCGATCTTGTGCCTACAGCATCGTAGATTGTAGGCATATTGGCCACCGTAGATATAATATTGGCCACTCAATATCCCGGGCTTCCTAAAGGAATGGGATTCACGCGGGAAAAACGTCCCACATGTAGGAAGTTACGAAGTCGCGGGCACAGCTAGTATTAAATAGGTATGAATAAGAAGTTAAAGTAATAATGTCCTTTCTTTTTGAAGTCAAGCAACTAGTTTGATTTGGGGCACGAGGGGAGCCTCCACCTAAACTTCCCAGGAAAACCCTAAAGTTATTGCTGTACAACCGGTCATGTTAGAATTTGGGGTTTCGAATGAAAGACTGATAAATAAACTTTGGTTTGAACGTTAAGCTCGGCTATTTTTAATCCTCTAACAATGGGTTCCCTATTTGGATTTTGTTACTTGTGTTAGTAATGTCTGTTTTTTTTTTGCTATGGTGAAAGGATCGAATAATGTAGATGTTGATTCATCGCGATTCCTTATTGTGACGTAGGTAATTTGCCTTGCTGTTATAGTTATGAGAAGTTCTTATTTGTATACTAGCAGATGGTAGTGTCTTCGCTCCCGTGGACTTTTATCAAGATAAAAACATAACCCTCCTTCTTTTGCAGTCGAGCAAAATGTAGCCAATATCCTTTCTCGAACTTCAAACCACCTCCATAATAAATTTCATCCCAATCCACCCAGTACTTTTAAAGATTACAGTGCTTTAACAGACTTTTTCGCTTAGTAATTAGTATCTGATAATATAAAACTAAATTTTTGATCGACGCAAACTCGAAGTTTAATCACGCATAAGTTTTTAATAAGTAGGTCGATTTTGAGCATTCTTGATTACCCCGCTCGTGCCCAGGAATGCGGCGTACGTAACCTATGTAAACGATGTGACTTAAGCACATGAGTAGCCCTTATTAAACGAAATGAGACAACCACTGAAATAGTCTTTAACGTTATTTTTCGTTTTAAGAGCAGTAGTATTTTTGTTTGTTTTGAAGCCGGGAAAATGTCAGCGACTTCTTTCACATGGGAAGTTTTCTCGCGTAAATCCAATCCCGCGGGAATTCTGGCATAACAGTAGGCTATCTGTTGAACTATAATCACTATCTTCCATTAAAATCGGTTCAGCTGTTTCAGATTTTAACCCGGACCAACAGAAAGATGGACGAAAAGTATGTTTGTGTATTGCTATCGTGTAAGTTTTTTTAGTAACGGGTGAGAGAGAACAGTTATTTTGAAATCAAGGACCGACACGTCGATTTTATTTATATGTATAGATTTTAGGTGTAAGTACATACATATATAGAACTTACTTTGACTCGATATATTTTACATACCTAAGTTTAACTTGTATGTTGAAATTATCAGACGACTCTTTTGTATTTGAACAAAAGAATATATGTACCTACCCAAATTTAAGACAACATTTTCTCTTTTGGCTCGGTAAATACATCTGTTTTGCGAAGCCGGGCCTTTTATGTCAACGTGAAAGGAGACGGGGATTTCTGGGCCGTTTTGCAATAAGTTGAGATATGGTTTAAAAAACGCGTCATATTTTTCTATTTCTAAATACAAAACATTTGCCTAATTTACAATCTAGAAGACGAGAAACCTTAAAAATAAGTTTTGAGTCACGAATAAAATGGGATATCGATTACTATACTTAATCGATTAATGTGAATGAGTTATTGAACACAAAACTACTTGCACCATATTTCTGATTCAATCAAAGTAAATAAATACATTACAATTAACATAATGTCAGTATTTTAAAATAATAAAATATCAACATATTATAAAGAAATCTTAAAGTCAATTCTCGTTTACAAATCGATTTATTACTTGTATTTGGCTACTGTATTTTTTAATCGGAGCTGACAGTGACAGTCACAGAATACCTTTTGACAGTTCTAGAATGTCAATAATCACTGATCACTCGTAGGGATGTGACATTGGACATAAAAAATCGATTTTTAATTAATCGTTTATTTATTTAGCATGAAACATCGATGAATAAATAATCGATTTTTCTTAAGAATTAATCGTTTCTTTTTCCTAATTTATACTAATAAACTAAACTGTTTCAAAATCACAGAAGAAATGCCATCATTGATGCACAGATAGTGTTAATGTAGTATTATGGAGATAGTATTTTTTGGCAGTTCGCGTTCCGGGCTCCAGGCCAGAACACCAAACTTAATGATGGGGAGTTGCAGATAAAAAATGGGAAATTGTAAGGAAGAGAGTTGCCTCTCCCTCGCGCGTTCAGCCTCCTCCTTCGCTAGCGTGTCTGCTTCGCAGAAGGAGGCGACCGCATCCCATTCCCTTTCGCTCCGCACCATGGTCTGAACCAGAGCAGGGCGCGAGAGGTCGTCGCCACCAACCGCCTCTACGAGGACACGGCGGTGCCCCGCCCAAGCAGGGCACACCTCGACCGTATGCTCCACCATGTCCTCCAAGTGGTCCTCACAATGACGACACCCGGGCGTGTCCTCCCGCTGTATCCGAAACAAGTACCTCCCGAAACAGTCATATCTGGTCAGCACCTGTGTCAGGCGGAAGGTGAGGACGCCGTGGCGTCTCTCCAGCCACTCCTCAAAGAGGGGACTTTTCACCGCGATTGCGGCGTGCCCAGCTTTCGGTTGCGACAGCCGCTCTTTCCATGCTGCCGTGAGATCGCGCTGGAGTTCTATCCGTTGAGCCGGGACTTGCCGCGGTAGGGTATTTTCACCCCGGCTTAGCACTTCCGTGCGCCAATTATGCACGCGTGCGAGGGCTACCGCCTCCAGATCCCACGGCAGCAATCCGGCAAGAAGGTTCGCCGCCTCCCCAGAGATCGAGCGGTATCCCCGGGTCATCCGGATAGCCATGACCCTCTGAGACGCGTCCAGCTGGCGAGCTGGTCGCCGCTGCAGATTCAGTGCCCAGACAGGGACCCCATAGAGGGCCATGGACCGCACAATCCCCGCATATAGCCTCCGGCAGGAGGCGTTTGGCCCCCCTAGATTGGGTAGGAGCCGCGTGAGTGCAGCCCCCGCCCGGTCCAGTCTTGGAGAAAAACATCAGAAGTGTTCGAAACATCATCTCCCTGGGGTATCTCCAAATTATTTGGACATTAGAAAACTCATTAATACAACACAATTAATATAGTAAACAACTGTCTATTTTAACATAATAGCAATCATATTTAAAAAATCTGCTGTGTAGAATAGGTTGTTCCCAATTCATTGCATAACCTCACTTTTACAAAACCTCCTATAACTCTGCTCCCAGATTGCCAAAATTCGCCGAATTTTCAGTGATGCTTTGTTAATATATAAGCTGTTAATCGACACTAATTTCATCTTTTTACACCTTGGCCCAAGAATGTATGAAAGCGTTTCCGTCTCCTTTGCCGTTAAACAGAAAATTTCGTTGTTTTTCTGTGCATCGGAAGGCACGTTAAGCCATTAGTCCCGGCTGCATCAGTCATGCACACCCACTAATCCGTATTAAGCTTGCGTGTGGGTTTTTTCTAGCCCGTTCTCATTAATCGTAAACACCTTACGTGTTTATCCGTAGGGTAGGTCTGTGCCTCAGTAGTGGAGACATTAATAGGCTGATTGTGATTGGGGATTTTAATTGAAGAGTTCCATTACTTATATCCTAAGATCTACATCAGAACCTACCTTGTGAAGTATGCATTGAAACAACGAAAACGCAATCAAAATCGGATCAGTCATTTTTGAGAAAATTGAGGACATACAAACTAACATACTGGTCACACACAAAAAACAAGATAACGCTTGCGACATTTCACGCGTATAACCTTTTCCTATCTACGTTCGGGTCGGCTTCAAGTCTAACCAGCTGCAACTGAGAACTGAGAACTAATGTTGTACATGCAGCGACTGTAGGGATGAAAATGGCGAAAGATACTCATTTGTTTTTTTCGCAACTTTGAATCTTTCCCGTGAAATACATGTAACTTTGGAATAATACAAATTAAGGGCTATTTGAAAAATACAAATTTACATGTATAATACGTGTATTAATCAATGTATTTTTCATAAATTAGAATGAATGAAAAAGAAAACAAACAATGATAATGGCACTGTTTATTATAATTATTTACTTTATTTATTATTAGGTATACTAGGAGAAAAGTGTTTTTATTTACAAAAAGGTTTCTACAATTCAATATCACTACTGCAATCGTCAACCTGAACCTCGTCTGGTTCGTCAATTGTAACATCATTGTTGATGCCGTCTTTAGCATTGATAAATTGGACATAGTTATGCAAAAAGGATCCAATTCACACTTTTACCGCCCATAAGACCGCCCATTGTAACACCCTTTGTAGTTTTTAAGTCCTTATTTAATTCTGTTATGGTGTACAATAAAGAGTATATCTATCGATCTTTTCCGAAATTGAGTTATTTATACCAAACGCATCTTCAGGGTATATTAAAGATATCAATATAACTCAATTTCGGAAAAAGTGTGGAAGGGATCCTTTTTGCATAACTACGTCCAATTTCAGATTAATTTATTCAATCGATCAGCTGTCAAACGGTTGCGATCTTTGGCGTGTGTCCGCCCAAACAAAGACCAATTTCTCTCACTAGCGGCTGATGATGGTGGATTACTCAAAATTCTTATGGCGACAGCAGACAATGGCTTTGAGTGACACAGTCCTAGCCACCAGTCACGTGGGTGAAGTTTGGTACGTGACGAAGATGAATTATTTTCCATATTCATAATAGGACTCCACAACAGCTCGTTACTCGAAAATTGACTTCGTGCCCTATATTCCACTAAATTCTGAAATACTAAAGTATTGTCAATAGACAATACATCCGCAACCTTTGATATAAAATGTGTAGTAGAGTAATATTTTATACAAAAATACATGTAAAAAACGGAAACTTGCGAAAGATACATCGTAAGAACTCATTGAAAGTTTCTGTATTTTATTGAAAAATAGAAAGTTCGTTTGATAAATACATGTATTTTACTTGTGATTTTCAACTGTAGTGTATAAGTAAAAGTATATTGGATCGATGTTATAAATAGATTAGTTCTTATTAAATAAAGTTAGTGTTTATCAAGCATTCACTCGTTTCACTTGTCCCGCCTTTGCATGGCGACCGTGACAATGGTGTCGTATTCGAACGTGGCGTTTCCGCTAAGCGCATCGGACACTCCGTGTGAAAGTTGGAAACTTTTTATATAAACAAAGTGTACCTTACTAACAGTGATGCGTATATATCATTCGAGATTATTTTCGTGGCTACGTACGTAGATATACTCAAAAAGTTTGATACCAGTAAGAGATGGGTAAATCACAATCAAAAGAAGAAGTTATAATAGCACAGAATGCGTCCGGTGGGGGCAATGAGGCCCACGCCCAACAATTGCATTCCCATTTAACGGCTGTTAACATTCTCCTAATGTTGATAGTACTCTTTATTGGGGTAGTAGTGTTGTACTTTGCGTGCCGTCTCTACAAAAAGTGCCACATGCAATGGATAACTAGGGAGTTCGACGAAAGAGCCTCACGTCGATCCTTTTTACGAGGCCGCTACTTGAGACCCAAGGTGGACGAGCAACAGGTGGCGTAAGAGAAAAACGACGGAAATAGTGGTCAGTGATACCTGTGTTTTTTTAAGTGCTATAAATTCAGTGCGCGAGTAAAAGTGCGAAGATAACTTTACACTAAGTACTGTATAATATGTTTACGGCGAAGGTATACGAATATGAAGTACAAGTGTCGTATAGGCCAGGTATGTAGCAATAAGTATATATTTGGAGGTGTAGTACTTCAGATCTTGTGTTTTATTTTGTATTAAAAAATAATGTTAGTATTTTAATGGCAGATTTTCTAAAGGAATTGTATGATGAATTATTAAAAATAAGAACCTACTTAATTACAATAGCACCAACTTTTCTTGCCTCCTCCAGGAAAAACATTTAATTTGTAACGAAAAGCGTGTTGAAGCCGATGTTTTGTGTAGGCAGTATAATAAGTATTTAGAGGATATCAGTAGAATTAAGAAATTTAAAGAGGCAACTGAAATTCAGTTAATTGAAGAATACTGTGAGAAGTTTAATAAAAGTTATTCAGAAATTGTTGTTTTGTGTCACTCGAGCAAAAAGCAAAGCTGTAACATAATGGAGAATTTTAGCTTAAAAGTAGCACTTAACTTGTTACCACTTATAAACGACGAAGAACAGGTCATAAAGCAATTAATTGACGGTATTGACTATTATAGTTCTATTTTAGAAGAAAGCTCTCATAAAAAGTTAATTGAGTTTGTCTTAAAAAGCAGATTATCACAGTCCGCGAAATTACGACTCGAATCAAAATATAATAATATTACTGAGTTACTTAAAGCTATGAGGTTGCATTTATTACCAAAAAAGTCATCTGCTGCTATGCAAAATAAATTACAGAATATTAAACAACATGAGAAAACAATTACAGATTTTGGACAGGAAATATCTAATTTATTTGTTGACCTCACGATTTCACAATCCGAAGGAAATTCTGAAAATTATAAATTACTAAACAGAATCAATGAAAAGCTAGCTATAAAACGTTTTGCCGACGGATTGCGAATTCGAAGGCTAAGTACAATTAATGCTGCTAGAAATTTCGAATCATTAAATGATGCTATACAAGCTGCAGTTGATGAGGATCTATCCTCACCTTCTACGTCTACGGATGTTTTCATAGGGCAACGTCATTTACATCAACGTAATAATTATTACAGAGGAAACTTTAGATTCCAACGTCAGGGATATCGTCGTTCTAGTTCTAATAGAGGGAACGGCCAACAAGGGCATAATGTACCGTATCGTGGTAATTATCGTGAGTGGAAACGTGGTGCTAAGACCCCACGTCAATCAGTGCCACCACAGAACAGAGGCAAGTTTTATAACAGTAGAGGAAATAGGCAGAATAAAAGAGAAGAGAATGTTCGCGTGATGGATGAAAAACCAGAGGAAAATTTACAGTTGAATACATTTTTTCGAGACTAATTTAGAACATACTATATTTTCTTATGACGAAGCATTACGTATACAAATTTCTGCGAATGGGCAGGAATGTTCTTGGCTACTTGATACCGGAGCTTCAATATCTGTGGTAAAATACAATAGAATATTGCACAAAAACATTCCCATCCACAACTGCAAAGTAATGATAAATGGTATAGGTGGGAAAATATGTGCAACAGGATATTTACATTTACAACTGTCTGTAGGTAATGTTACATTTACTCAGAAATTCTACGTGTTTGATTCTTTACCGTGTAAAGCAAATGGTATTCTTGGATGTGATTTTTTAAAACGGTATCATGCTAACATAAATTTTTCGCATAATTCGCTATCATTAAAAACATTATCGGGTGAAGAAGTTAGCATACCTTTATTGTCTTACAAAAACAAAAACTTCTTGTATATTCCGGCAAGAACTGAGTCTATGCATTTTATAGAGACATCATTTAAAAATGATGCTGTAGTATGCGCATCAGAGCTACAAAATGGAGTATTCATGGCTAGTAGTTTAGTTACACCCAGAAATGGCAAGATCCCAATTAGAATATTAAATACTACTGAGAAAGATTTAATGTTAGATAATATTCAGCCACTCATATATAATGCTAAGGATTACGATGTTTGTTGTTTTGATAAATGTAATAAAGATGCGCAAAGAGTTAAGCAGTTATTTTCATTACTGCAATTGAATCATTTGAGTTCAGAAGAACGAATATGCATAGAAAACCTGTGCGCTAAATAAAAAAAATATATAAATGTATTTTTTTTTCTCTTTGAATAGAGGTGTAGTGTATAAGTAAAAGTATATTGGATCGATGTTATAAATAGATTAGTTCTTATTAAATAAAGTTAGTGTTTATCAAGCATTCACTCGTTTCACTTGTCCCGCCTTTGCACAACCCTACTGCGTTTTTGCCCTCCATAACCCAGTAGCTGAGTGATACCATACTTCTTAAGCAAGACAAGTGTCTGGTTTTTGGCTTCGGATGTAATGACTATCACCAACTAATGAAAGCCGAGACCAACGGCTCGGCTTAATATTAATATGCTTACCAAGGCACGGTAGAATCTCCATATGTTACCCGTAACGACTTGCACAGATGTCCAAATAAAAGCCGGGATCAACAGCTTAACGTGTTTTCCGAAACATGGAGGAATCTAGATATTTTTTGTTAGGAAGGTCACCGACCCGTCCACGGATTGACCTCAGCAGACGTCGCTCAACCCTGAAGATGGACGCGTGTGGCGGTTTTTTAATTTTTCACAAAAAACTTAACAAATCTTTATATAAATATTTCAAGCAACACTGTATTCCAATGTTTACTCCCAAGACATTAACAGGTGTGTTATCAAAACATCAGCTCGCGTTTCCTGCCCTTATCTCAACATCCATTACATAACTTGTCAAACGAATCTGCCTCTTAATCCCTTAACCTAAATTCGTTAATCGCTTGACGGGATAAGCCTGTGTTTATGTTAGGCGCGTTCGCGGGTAAACATTTTGATTTGCTTTTTATATATGGAGGGTGATTTTAATTCTTATTGTGTGCATCATAAAATCATTAATTGATTGTTAATCTGGTAATCCTCCTATCTTGAATATGAACAACACAGTTATTGATCACCTACCTATTTGTAAAAGGTTATAATTGCTGTTTTGTGCTAATTTATTTAGGGCTGTTATTCGATTAACGACATTTCTTATATAGTTACTCCCTCAAAAATTCTAAAAAGTTCGAAACAAAATATTTTTCACACACTTTAGCATCAGGATTCAGGGTGCAAAAAAAAATTGTGACATTTATTTCAGTTCACAACGATTTGATGCCATTAGAATGCATAAAAAATGTTATTCGAGCTGTTTTAAAGTAAATACCCATTTAGCGCTAACATACCTAATTCAAAATCTCACTTATATTTTATAAACATTCATTGTTTTCCTCGTTAAGGATTTACACTAAGTAAAGAGTGAGTATTTAGGTTGACTAACTCGACTCGCTTGATAGCGCGTAATTCGATCGGTCTGGCTGAACTTATAAAAAATCAAAAAGGCCGACTTTGACATATTAACCTAACAAACAAAATAAACACTGTTTAGGCTTAAATTTTAAGTCTGTTTTAAAGATAAAATCTGCCATGACTGTAAAAAAAACCTCGATTAATGTTGAGTAATACTAATAACATCAACATGTAATTGAAATTGTTTGTTCGAGTGTAGGTCTTTTCCGCAACTCATTTAGCACTGCGAAAATTGCGCTTATTGTGTACACAGATATAGTGACGTCACCGTAACCCTTGTCTGTGGTATCCAGACTTTGTTCTCCTCACCCTTTTTGCAACCCAAAGCGGAAGGTACTCTATATTTACAAACAAGTTAAATATGCGTAGGATTTGAAAATTGAACCATGTTACATTTTTACTTGCCATGTCATGATGTTAGTAGCGAAATAATTATGGCCATTTTACGAAATGATTGCCGTGGTTTGGGTGAGCAATCTTTTTATTTGTGACCCATGATTCTTTCGTTCCTGATTATGTAGCTTGTATGCATGTTGCGGGATACCAAGTCTGATGATCTTCTACAATGGGAATGCCTTGCAACGGGGTAGAATTGTGATCAGTTAAGGGTCGTGGAAGTCCGTTGGATCTTCAGTCAGGACCAGTCAATGCTTGGAACAACAATATAGGTATCGAGCAATTCCTGTTCCAAGCGTCGACTGGTCCTGCGGTAAATATTATACTAAAGTATTCGGTTGAAGAAAGAAGGTACGGGTGGTGCTTGACTTAATGCTGTTATCATAATGACGATATTTCGAAGTTTGACTGTTTCTTCGCCATTGGGCTATCATGAAATTCATGATATCATAATACAATATCACGCCTGTATTCTACGAAGGGTTAGACGGGTAAACCTTGTGTATACCCCTGCTTTCGTCCATCATTCATTCATTTTTGTTCTCCAATGCCTAAATATTCGTCAAAAATAACTTTCGCATTCCGCTGTATGGTATGATCCACATTTTGTCATCCACTCCCATTCATTGAACCGAATGAAATTAGTTTCTATGCCATCAATAGACATGCAATAATGGGCCAAAGTCCACCATTGTGTGTAGGGCTCTCACAGTGGTAGTAAATGGCCTTGAATGAAAAAAATACAGGGTGGGATTGGTCTACCTGTTCGATCATATTTGTGGTCGAAGTAGTTAATGTAACTATAAGAGGTGTTAGGCCGGTAGGATGTTACTGCCGGCATATAGAGTGCTTTGCTGTATTGGCAATGTTACGCAAACATTTCATGAAACATAAATAATAATTATAATATAATCAGACGTTTATTATGCAATATTTAAGAAACTCCATGAATTGTTCGATGAATTTTTTTTTTAAACATTGCCTCACACTAGAACTTTCTCATGTATCAGGAGAGCAATTTTACCAACATCCAGAACCTCAGAAACTCTTTGTAGGTCATAAAAATATTTGTTCTGGTGCGAGAATCGAACCTAACCATGTCGTCAAGTAGTTTTGTATCGCGAGAAGATATTTTATAAGGAATCTAAACGGGCAACACAGCCACTCAAATAGTAACCTAAAATACTCTTAATAAAGTTTAAAGACGCAAAATAGGAATTAAAAGAACTTATAAGTAAAGTTCCTCTAACCTAAACTTCACTCGCTCCGCATATATCTGTGAAAACATCCTTAAAATCCTAGTTCAAACTGCGCCTGCTAAGACATCAACGAGCTATAGACTGTTAAACCAGTTGATTTTCCACTTTACTGCTACGAAGTTTAAGTTCACAACAATAAAATTAATTCTTCATTCGCGACATTGTGCTTTTTGCAGCCTACCCAAACGTCCTTACCTTGTGTTCGTCAAATCGTTAAGCTCCTTGTTCTAAGTTGAACTATACGTCATTTGACAAATGCTTGCACTGTATGGACAGACCTACTCAAATCTGTGAGCATCTTTCTTCAAAAGAAAAGAAAAGAAGGTCTGAGCTTAAATGGATGACCATTCGCCAGAGGAGAAGTTTGCGCGCTTTGACAACGCTTTTCTCTTTACTCAACTCTCCCAGCCCTCCTTCTTATCTAATGTCTCACTTTCAATTTCTATGTTCTTCACACAATAAGAATCTACGTTCATCCAATAATCTTCTCTTACTCTGTCCTACCCATTTTAAAAATAAAAAATAGATATATAGAATAAAAAATAGAATTAAAAAAATAGTCCATATAACGTAGATATTACATAAGTTTTGCCCTACATACACTTATCACATTCTAGATCGATCTTACCTTCCGTGCAACCTGCATTCTACTCCAAACAACACTAATTATTAAGGAAACGTGTGTTTGTTTGTGTATCCTGTTCTCAGAAATCCCTGCGTTTGACATGTTATTCTACGTTGACTGTCACGCGACATTTATGTGTTGTTTTACAGCCATTTATTTTGATTTATTACTTCTATTTTTAATTTGAGAGGTGTTTGTTTTTCCGACTGAATAGTGGTAATCTCAATAAACCGGTCAAGAGCGAGTTGAGCTCGGGCACCGAGGGTTCCGCACAAAATCAAGTAAGTAAGTATACCAGTTATCAGTGCACTAGAACCGAACGAACATTTTTACGGTTTTAACTTTTGTTATTTTCCTTTACATGTACTGTTATGCTTCTTGTCAAATTTCATCATTGACGGGAAGTACCTCATAGGGCTTTATTTCACAGCCGAAAGACGCCGTAAATGTATTTGATATTATTTCAGTTTGATTTCTCTGCATTCCTGAGATAAAGTGTCTTGACTGACAGTCGTACAAAATTACCCTTTAAGGGCCCCATTTATTTGGAGGTATGGAACCCTAAGAGTCGTTATTTTTAATTTGTGTTGAAGTAGGTAATTTATGAAACTGTCCCACATTAAGAAAAATGTTTAAGATGCGTGGGGAAAGCGATGACAAAATGGTTCCGTTTCTCCTTCCGTGGTATTTTGTGAATGTCACATAAAACTTTGAGGTCGGTAGATTAAACACTCACGCATTTTACCTTATTAATACAGGTTAGAAATCAATATTAAGTACCTATATTACGAAATCATTTTTAAAACCAAAATATTATTTTTTCTATGTTATGTGTAGAATCGGTGACATTATTTATTCGTCTATTCATATGGAACTCGACTTACTACGCACATGATATGGTAGAAATGTTACATGAGGTTCTGAAGCCTATTACAGAGTTTTACAGCATTGAGCATGCATTATATAAAAGTAGAAAGTGTTTATAAGTTTATATAGGACTAGCCCTTAAAGATAAACGTAGACTCTTTAAAGGCAAAGCGAACAATATTAAGTACTTAGTTCGGATTATAGCTTGCTAATATTTAACTTTCTGATGTGTAGGCACTTATACTGTCATGTCACTTTACATAAATAACTTACGTGTATTTAACATAAATATGTCTGTCAGTTGTACATCTTTGACAGTCCTCACGGATAGTCAGAAGTCAGCAAATCTGTAACCAGTCTCGTTAAGGGGTATACCTCATCTCTATGGAACGACTTCGGCATGCGGCTGTTATTATTTAACCATGGTCACCTTCCGATGACGAAGAGGAAATATGGTCTTACCAATTCGAATTTTCCATAAACTCAGAACACACACCTTTAGTGAATGATACACTCGGGGCCAGCCAAGATTTTTTAGTTAGCTCCATCACACCTCAATCAGTTCCCTACCAAACCTCGCTGACTTCTTTAATCCTTAAACTATGACACGAGTTTAACTCATGCTGATACGAGACAAGTCTGCAACCATACGAGATGCTGCAATAATCCATTAATCCTGTTTACAACTGAAAGGATTCTGCACATTATTTTAATGTGACGTCATTTGCCAGTACGCTGTGAAAGTTACTCAACTTAATATAATAGCTGTTGTAATTTTACAGCTAATTTTATGCTGTCCAAAGGCTATAAACAACGATTTGGTAAGTTGGCTTATTTGCATGAATTTTAAAACTGACAAAGTTAACGTTATCACTTCAACTTGAGAAATCTAAATAATTTCCCTAATAAAGAATTCCCTGCCGGAGTCTGTGTTTGTTTATAGGTTACTTTTAGGTAAGCGTGCTCCATCTTCGACCACATCATCACTTACCATCAGGTGAGATGGTGGTCAAACGCGAACCTATTCTAAATAAAAAAAAAAAAAAAAAAAAAAAAAATTTGACTCCTCAAAGAAATATGGCGTCTAAAATCTTTCTGAGTTGTATTAATCAGACCAAGTGGGCCGCGACAATTTCTAGATTGTGAGTAATTGGAGAGTCTTGAAGTTTAGCCTAGTCTCAGCTAAAAAGTTTAGTCCATAGAGTCGTCTCATAAACTTGAAAACAGAAAAAATATTTCGTTATAACTGTAATGTTCCGTAATCACATTTATTGTAAAACTACAGCAATCTTCTAATGATGGCTGTATAAAAACATGAATCATTTTCTTGTTCTTTCGTTATGAATGTGTTTGAGCATTATCATTTTGCCTACCTGGGTTCGTATACCTTTGTTTTTGGATAGGAAAACTATCGAATAACTGGGCAGCTGAAGCTTCTCCCACTCCACCCAGAGCGGGAGAAGCTTCAGCTGCCGTTGCTTTCCGGGGCCGTGGTATCTGGTTAGCATATTCCCGCAAGCCTGGGTTCGTACCTACACCCTTCATCTCGCATATCGGCCTGTAACCACTTGGTCATGACTGCTCCTAATGTAGGAGAAGATCACATAACTAATAACATAGATCTTCAGTTCTCATGAGTCAGCCTCGAAACCGTTTTGATCAATGTCTTTTATTTTGCCAATAAACTTTACTATTCAACATTACTCATCAGATAGAGTGGTCTACAAATGTCTCCGATAAATTGTAGTACCTACAATTTGTCAAATAAATTGTAGTTATTTAGTAAGGACGCGTAAAAAGAGACGAGGCCGTTTTAAATAAGTCAGTATTGTTATAGTCAGTAGACAGCTTTTCAAATGGACCAGCTTTTAGGATTTGTGAGGACAGATTTTAAATGCGTGCGTCGCATTTAAAATGCTGTTAATAAACTGTTTCTTTTCAGGTGTTGACGAATTTTGATAAAATGAGGCAGATGCGTTGACTGCATGAATTAGCATCAGGAATCTTTTCTACTTGGGGTAAAACAATTATTTTCCTTTTTAGAAAAGTCATTAAGTATTGATTTTTCGGTACGGTAAATATCCCGTTTTAAATTCTAATGACGCTTACAGCGTTTTAATATTATAGAGTTATAGTGTTTTTATTATGAAATAATAATGTTTATTTTGCAAATAGGTTATAAATAACACTTTTACACCTCATTTAGTTTTGTAAATATAAACTAGATGAGGCTGGTGTTTACTAACTGACTATCATGTGAAGAAACATCCAAAAAACTCAAAGGTCAACGTATAGTTTCGGGCACGGATGAACAGAAAAATCGGTCTACTCTTCTCCTTGTACGTTATTTGCGCTCGACTCTTTAGCATCTCCTACCTATGTTGGGTTCCGCCTTTAGTGTAACTTGTTGGAGCTGTGTACAAAATAAATTTATTTATTTTAATAGTACCATTTAAAGTCATAAAGCTTAGTTATTATGTAGTAAAACGGACAACAACGTCCATCCAAAAGTTCCCAACATACTTATATTATCTATGTTCGTTTTAAAGAGTAAGTGAAGATGATGCAGACGTATTTTTTGTGACGACTGCCTATCTGTAACCTGTGTATAAACGCGTAACAGGGTCACACTTGGATGTATGGATATGTGGATGTTTGTTATTAAATCACGCCAAAATTACTGCACGGCTCTTGATAAAATTTAACACATAGACAGATTATAGTTTGGAGTATGTACATAGGTTTTTTTTCCGGGAAAGTTAGCCTAATTTGCTCGCAAACCAAGTCGCAGGCAATGGCTAGACTCAAATAAATCTTAGCCTACACAAAGTTTGGACGCTAGTTAAAATACGCCTTTACAGGCCAATTCGTTAATATTAATTTCCAACGTCCTACAGAATAAAATGAATATTGATAAGTTAGTTACAAACAAGACAATTAATAATTCCGTTTGATACTCTATGTTTGTTTCGATGCAATTACAAGTTTGGGATTCTACGCGAAACAATAAGTTAATTTAGAATAACTTCTTTCTAGAATCTATCGGAACGGCTTTGGTTTAGTTTAGGGACAATAACTAATTTCACGTTTACTTAACTCAAGGCAGGTAAATAATGAATATTATTTTATCTAACAATCTATCTCAGAATAAAAACGGTGAAAGAAAACCTCACACAAAATTCAATTGGATTTTTATGTAAGCGCATCATCTCGGTTAGTTGAATACTTCCAAGGAAGTCCAATTTTTTGACTTTATACTTTTGACTATGGATAAAAATGTCAATAAAAATTATTAAAAATAAAAAAATCATTTAATTCAGATGTCCAAAGATTCATATACATAGTTAAGATTATAAATTACAAATTAAAAAATTATCAACCATTATCATTATTAAAAAATAGATTTCCACACACATACACATTACAACAACACATAAATTAAACACAGACTATAATTGCAATAAACTGTAATTTAATTTCTATTCTTTATGTGTTTTTTTTATAATTGACACTTTGTTTGACCCATGGATTGACTTTTACCTTGTATAGAGGTTAAGCATTGCTTTACAAAGTGGCAGTGCTTAATCTCTCTCGGCCCAGAGTGTTCTGTATGTAATAATTTCTACAAACAGAAAAAAAATTGCTAAATGAAGTTCCATCAAAACAACTTTTCAAACAAATAAGTAATTGAACTAAAATCAGTTCTTCAACTGCATCCGACTGTTTTTGTGAAATAAGTCATAGATTAATCATAGAAAATCAAGATGCCTTGCCATTTTCTGAATAATCACAACCTCCATGCATTACAAACCAATCTCCTTAAACACTAACTTAATCTGTATAAAGAAATATTAGAATAGGTAAAACAGAACCTAATTACTCGTTATTTGACAAAGTTTTTTGTTCGTACCGAAATAAACATGTAAAAACAGGGAACAAAAAATTACAACGAATTGCGCGATTCACGAGCTCTGCCTACGAGTTTATATTTAATTATCGCGTTCGATAAAAACTTTATGAAGGATTCCGTTTCATTTTAATAAATTAATTACCCCATGTTTACTTGTTCCCAAGAAAACAAAGCGGGAGAGCCGAAAATTTCCCGCGGTCCAATCCCGGTGTCGCGCGTCGGGGTCCTTATCACACGGGATAAAATTACATGCTATTGATGAAACTTTTTCAATTTATTTGACGCCAATCACTAAAGTTTTAATTACTTCTGCCAACTTGTTAAATGTCCAAGAATAGCGGAAAAAGTGCTGAGATAAAGATCCAAAAATAAGGACGTAATATTCTAATTAATCGTCGTGAAGTAAATTCATTGTATTAGGGGACAGGGGACGAATTCAAAGAATTGTCAAGCCATGTTTTATTATTTAAAGGGTAAATTTTTTACCAGTGAACTGTCTCTTTTATTAAAATAATGGGTTTTATTTTTAATTAAAGTTCTGTAGCAAGTGAATTAGATAGAAATTCTCGGAAAGTGGAATTCGAACGATTTGAGAGAGACGAGCGTGGAAGAAATAAGCAAGATTTAAGAGCATTTCCGAGTGAATGAGCATTTGGTTGGTATGTTTTAAGATTGATTCTTGATTTAGTAGTTTTGTTTCTGTTCGTAAAGAGTTTGAGAGAAGCTTTAGTGTGTGTAATTGAGTACCAATCACTGTTTTGAAGAATTCAACTAAAAAGACAAGACAAATGTTTGCATTAAGCTCAAGTTTTAACAAGAACCGCTATTTGTAAAATATCATGATTGTTTGAAAAGTTACTTAATTATCTTGTTTTTAATAATCGAGTAATGGTAACCGTGTACAAGTTTTTAACATTTCATAAGTGACACGCATTATTTATACGAATATCCTTACAATATAAACCGTCTATCGCCGCGTCATCTTTCTGTATGTTCGCGATAAGCTCAAAACCTACCGAACAGATTTTTACGCGGTGTGCACCACAGGATAGAGTGATTCATGAAGTAGGATTATGTTTTTTTTTGCTATGGTTTTATGAGAATTTAACAGAATGATCCCGTTTAAAGTTCTGCCGAGTCGCTAGTTGTAAACTAAAAAACAAACTCGTAAAACAAACGAAATCCGAATTGTGTTCAATAATTTACAAACTCATAACTAAACAATACGGGACTCTAAAATACACCGCCACGTTCCACACTCTACTCTTCAACCACACTGTGACGGTCAAATGATTTTAAATTCCACCCTTAAAAGCAAATCGCATGCTAATGTATGCGCCACTAATGAATGGCAGTAGGAAATAGGGCTCATTCTACATATGCATGTGATTTCCTGATTTATATGTATTTGACACAATCTACAAAGCTTTCTAGTAATAACAAACGTTTTTAGAGAGGAAGCGACGCGAAGTGGTTCTTCATAGTAGTTTTGCGGAAGAAAGATTTAATTCTTCTTGCCGAGTCCATGCTCAAACCTCTTGAGGCCAGTATGTAGCTACCTGAACAGCTCTTATATTAGCCTTTTTAAGATCCTGCAAGGTGTAGGCAGGCGCGTGCATAGGATTATGACAGGGCATGCGGCGGAGTAAAAACACACAAAAACTTCTTCTTTTATAGATTTTTAGCATAGCCACAGCCACGAATCGCCACCATGCTACGATGCGTTTCTGTGGCTATGCTAAAAATCTATAAAAGAAGAAGTTTTTGTGACCGATTACTTACAAAAACTTCTTCTTTTATAGATTTTTAGCATAGCCACAGCCACGCATCGCCACCATGCTACGATGCGTGGCTGTGGCTATGCTAAAAATCTATAAAAGAAGAAGTTTTTGTGTGTTTTACTCCGCCGCATGCCCTGTCATAATCCTATGCACGCCCCTGGGTGTAGGTGGCCGTGCACGATGGACATGACAAGAAGTGAGTCATACTTTATATGGGGCTCCACACTGGCATTGCGTATGTGATGGGTCAAGGATACCCCATTTTGCCAGATCATGTTTACAACGGCCAACCGGAGCCCGGGCCTGGGCCCGTGGAAAGTGTTTTCGTTTGGCAATTTACTTTTGCCATTTTGCCGGGAAATGACTATTCCCTAGATATGCCACGTCACTATTCTGCAGTTGTTAAAGTTTTGTCATGTTTGGCTGGCTGTTATGCGTCATTCATTATATCTCGATATCAAGACCACACAGTCAGTATGCTTTTAAACGTAAGTCGCAGACATTTTATTTGAACAAATAGAGAGCAGCAGAGTTGTTGCATAAGCCCCACAACATAACTTTTTTAACCGACTTCAAAAAAAAAGGAGGAGGTTCTCAATTCGGCTTGAACTTTTTTTTCTTTTTTGTATGTTACCTCATCACTCGCAGATGGCTGGACCGATTTCAAAAATTCTTTTTTTGTTTGAAAGGGTATACTTTCTAGTTGGTCCCATTGTCGTCATGTTTGGATCTGATGATGGGATCATGGAGAAATCGAGGGAACTCTTCAAATATTATAGGCACACCGATAGCGTTTTGGGTATTTCTTATAGTACCTTGTGCAGTTGCTCTCGAAAAGCACCATTTGAGGAAGTGGAACTGATGATGAAGACCCCAGATGGCCACCGAAACTACTCGATAATAAGTATTTCGTGGATTGCGATTAGATTACTTGAATATAGATGTTAAGCACTTTATGCTCGTCACAATGCATATAGTGAAGTGGAGCTGATGGTGATGTACCAGGAGAACTCCTCAAAAATTAACGGCTTTGCACCGGGAAAAGCAATATTTTGTAAAAGGTGTTAAGTAGTTGACATTTTGACTTTTGTAACTAGATAAATTACAAACCGACCCACTAAAAAAGAGTGAAAAAAAAATATTTTGCAAAAAATTTAACCGACTTCTATATAAAAACACTACAAAGGCAAAAATAACTTCAATTTCGGAAGACGGTGCCAAAAAAAAATGCGAAACAAATGACACCGACTACCGAAATTGAAGTTATTTTTGCCTTTGTAGTGTTTTTATATAGAAGCCGGTTCTATATTTTGCAAAAAAAAAATTTTGTAAATGTAATTATGCTAATATTATAAAAAGGTTAAATTTTGTATGCAGCATAATCTTAGAAACTAATGAACCGATTAAAATTGTTTTCATTAGTAGTAAGGTGCATGACGTGTGAGTGCTATATCGGCTATAAATTATTTCAAAATCTACGCGAAGTCTCGTGCGAAGTGCTGGACGATGTATTTATTACAGTTATTATACCTCCTATAAGCATTTTACATGAAATATTTTTGTTCTTGTTTATTTTTTAATGCATCTGTCAAGTTATATCTTTATCACCCATGGTTGACTTATACAGAATGCCTAATCCTTCCATGTCTTTTAAACCAAAATGAAGAAGGTGATAAAAATTATCTAAATTCCACACCTTTGTCAGATACCCATAATTATAGCGTACACCGCATATCACCGCATATCTACAATGTATGATGGGCGGTGGCCATAACAATTTTATAGGATATCATAATTACGCCACTGCACCGGCATGAGTTGTAAACTGAGACATCCTTTTTATAGGGTTTTATGGGCTCTCATTACGTTTACCACAAAAAACTGTAAAATTTATGATGACTATGGTTTTTTCGTTATTTTTTTTTTATTGAGTAGGTTTATTTATAACGTCCTTGGTGGTTCTAGAGTAGAGAAATGCTCGTATTAATATTTGGATAGCTCCATGGCAATTAAATTGATTTTTTTTTTCAGGAACCACACGATTATCCCTGTGGTTCCCACTTTTAGTTGCAATAAAATAGTTTGCTGTGTGTAAAAAATGCCTAAATTTTAGATATACCTATGTATGACACGCAGCAACATTGAACTTTTTTTATCACTGAGAAGTTTTTGAAATGTATCATAATTATAGTGATGAACGAATGACAGTTTGTAAACATTCACGAATGCGAATGTGATTACGCATATCTGCTACCGACATTCACGGATGCAAATGCGAATTTAAGTGGAATCTTAAGCTTTATTACCCAAAGTAGAAGTAAATAATACCAAACTATTAGGGTAAGTTGTTTTAATTTAAAAAAATACTAATTTTTTTCACCTAGGACAAATGTTTGTGTGATGAGCACGGTCATTTGTTCTTTGTCTGAGTGTAATTTATCTATAATATGTATGTATTTAGAAATATATATGTATGTTTATCAGTTGTCTAGTACCCATACCTACCACAAGCTCTGCTTAGTTTGGGACTAGATGGAGTTGTGTGAAAAGTTGTGGAATATTATTATTATTATATATTATTATTATCCTCAAACTGTATTTTTTTCTGATATTCATATTCGCATAACATTTGCACAAGCTTTGCGAATGCGAATGTTCGTTACTTCTCTAATATAATAGTAATATCATACAGAAACTAGAATACTAGAAGTGCGTTGCAATACTACGCAAAGTAATAAAGTGTATTTTTCACTGAATTTTAGACAGTCATATAAGTCAGTCAGTTGTACATCTTTAACAGAAGGTAGAAGCCACAATCTGACATCAGTCTTGCCAAGGAGTATCGTGTTACGGCTACTACATTGTGCAGGTCACATGCGCAGGCGCTCCATGTAAAATACTGTTGCTCAGCTGCATCTAGGTTTATCAAGATTTCTATATAGATTTATACTATGTTGATTATTTACTATAATTTTATATTATTAAAAATCGAATCACCTATAAAAACAGGCCTAGTTCCAAAAACAGAAGCCAATCCACACCATTCCATCACCGTCTTCTCTTGTTTTAGCTCAAAAGGGGCGCAACAAACTGGCCCTACATCTTATTCCAGGTGCTACCACCTTCTCTACCAACCCCTGAAATCCTTTAACAGCTTGAACATAAACAATAACACTAATGAATGACTTTCATTTATAAAAGCGCGTAAAAAGGCACCCAATGGGAAAGTCATAAATAATGTCTGCCCTACTTTGAACCCCTTGGCAATTTTTGGCTCGCTTGACATTACATCGGCTGGATTATAAGCTGCATTAATTTGGCTTTACATACCGAAATATTCTTTGGGAATAAAATGTATACAATGTATGGAATTAATTTCAGGATCGAGTTTCCACAACTTAAAATAAAAAAATATTAAACACGCTTGAGGGTAGAATTTGGTGGTTACTAAACTAAACAATATTGAAACCTTGTCTTAATCTCATACTTTTCTTACTTTACAGGTCGGTATCCTGTTCATCATTTTCTGCATAAGTCGACCTGTGAACCGAAACTCATGCACTTTACCAAATATTCTACCTACAATTAGGTAAGTATCACAAAAGTTATCAGCCTGTAACGTTCCCACTACTGACACATAGGAGAGATGAGGATTAAACTTTACGATGATATCTACGAAGTACTAGTGAATGTTGGAAGAACTGCTTTACCTTTCAATGTTCCCCTATTACTGGTTCCCAGGGTTGCCCTTTTTCAGAACAGTGCCCAGTGCCCTGATAGATGCCACATGGTTTTATTATTTGATTGTATTTGTCTTAATATCAAATGATGGATGAAAATTAGCTATTGTCATTTATCGGTTGAACAGGCCCAACAAAAGGAATATATTGCTCATTTATTTTCACGAATACTTACATTTAATTTTTCATCTTCATGCTCCGCATAGAAAACAATATAGGTATTTAAGATTTTAATTATAAAAAAAAACTCTATACGTTGGTTTTGGTAAAGTAATAAAATGGCGGTTTAATGATTTTAACTTTTCACTGTCAATAGGTATGTCAGTTCCTTCATAATGGTTTTCCACCACAGTTTGCACTAGTATCAAAATCGATATTAACCTAGTGTTCAAAGACCCTTGACCTGTCCCTGTTAATTGTAGAATCTAATTTCGCGGTTGACGGGACTTAATGAACTGGGTTCTGTTTTTTTCGCGACGTCACTTAAAATTGATTTCCTTTTAGATTTTAGTACTGAAGTATTTATAATCGGTTTTTGTTAGCGGTGGATGGCGTAAGCGGTGATTAATCATGGACGAGCGCTAAACGGTTACAAGCAGATATTATTGCCGGTCACCAGATATGCTACAAGTTATGTTCTCAGGGCTGAAATGCGTGTATCGTAATCGTGATCAGCTATGTAAACGTAAATCAAGTCAAAGGAGTTCGTTAAGATCTGCCGGGTTTGCGGGAATGTTCTAACCAGATACAGCGGCCCTGGAACGCAAGAGCAACAACACAGCGGGAGGAGTCATTACAAGATTCCAACCCCCCCCCCCCCCTCCAAAAAAAAAGAGTACATTAAACATTTTCTGCTTAATGTACTCCTTACAACACTACTTGTGAGCTGTCAAAGAGATACAAATTCAATCTCGATCAACGGCTACACGTGCTCTTCGAAGCTCGGCTGTGTACTGGTATGGTGGTCAGCCATCCACGGATTGACCTCGGCAAGCGTTGCTTAATCTTGACGTACAGCTGGTAATGATTAAGCCATTTTCTTTTGTTTTAATAATATCTTATCTGAAAATAGTCCCACATGAAGTTTCACGTAAAAAACAAACTAAAAACGCTATCCTTTATAAAATCTGGAAATCCAACGGGGGGTTCCAATTTGCTGCGCCATTTCAGGCTTCTTCTATTTATTGGTTATTTGATACTTTTGTTTCTCAGCTATCAAAGAGCTCTCGTAGCAATTACAATTCAATTTGTTCTGTTTTAGTAAACAGAACAATCTGATGAACTACCATTTTTCTTTGGAAAAATGGTAGTTGTAGTCAATTAGAGTCTGAAAGACCCTTTCGCCCACCTCAGGAAAAGGACATCTATGAGGATTTTGTACCTAGGTAGAAAATAAGTCTCTTCTCATCTTCTTTACCGTTTCTAAATGTGTTTTATACCATCATAACTAGATGATGTAAAATGTACCTACAAAGTAGTGTGCCTGCCTAGATTCCAACTAACGATTTACATGTCAAAAGTTGGGTTCGTAACCACTGATGTGCAGAAAAAAATATTGCAGAATCGAAAAACAAAATGATGCTATGAATCACTTTACAAGAAGTTTGTGGCCTTAAATCAGTAACTGAACTAAAGTATATGCGAACAATACGTTAGAAGTTCGATTTTCACGAACGAATTTGTTCATGTTAGCTTATGGGCATCGATTGACCTTTGAACTAAGTTGTTTGATCTTAAAACAAAGTAAAAGGTTGATTAATTTATCCTTTACAACTTATCCTTTAATAATGGGTATTTAATTAGGAATCTAATTTGCATGACACATTCAACTTCATTTAGAAATACCAGAATTTGTTAAAGTTTTACATTAAAAAAATTAAGTAATATAATAATATGTATTATGTAACCCGAGCATTACTCAGCTATATCTATCTATGTTTGTAACATAAGTTGTTGTTTGCTTTGTATATAATCCTAGTTGTTTGTCCGTTTAATTCCTGTAATTGGTTAAAATAAATTTAAAAATACAAAAAAAATTAAGAGGGTGACTAATAATACCACCAGAGTTGTTCGTCTCTCTGTGAGACAAAAGTGTTATGGTTTTTCTTTATATGATTAGAATAATAACCCAAAGATTACTCAATCTTTTATTTAATGTGCTAAAATTGAAATAACTGACATGGTGTGAGTTATATAAAGTATAGGTTCTATTACCTGTACTTTATATAACTCATATATAGATATTGTTATGCATGTCTTTTAGTAAAATAAATAATTTTACTAGGTTACTAACATTTTAAAATACAGATATAGATATTATAATTATACATTTTCAAAAGCTCATCTCAAATTTATTTACAACACCAAAATGTTGGGTGCTGTTGCTGTTCATCTACAGTTCCTTTAGAATCTCTAGTTAGCAGTTCGGATGTACCTGTGTGATTTCATACGCCGTCTGTTCCATCCAATCAGTGAAATAGACGGTTGTTGTTAGCAATTTGCAACTAGAAACAGGAAACATGGCCTTAAATTAGTGCGGCCATCTTGAAATTTAAATATAGGGTGTTCGATGTTTAAATCGTCCAGCTTCGGGGAATATTTTATTGAGAAGCTTATAATTTTACTTTTCACAAACAATATTGTGGATAGACGACTCTTTAACGACGCCTTTATGCAGAATTGTAAGTATTTTAACAACATGAATTTAAGGCTAAAAATACCTTTATAATGGATGTGTCGATGTTTGGTACACAATTACATCAAATGCCTAAACATATCATGATGAAATATCGCTTTGAGATAAATTATAATCTGACAAAAGCTGCGTATTATCTACGGAAAATATACAATTTCCATGGGATATAGGTTTTCTTAGACAAGGTCTACAAAGGTATACAAAAAAATCTGAAAACAATGCATAAACGTACCAAGATTATTACTGAGTACCTTTTGCTTTTAGCGGTAAGACAACCTTTTGACACTCTTTTTAACCGACTTAAAAAAGAAGGTGGAGGTTCTCAGTTCGTCGGAGTCTTTTATTTAATTTATTTTTATATGTATGTTCCCCGATTGCTCGAAGACGGCCGGTCCGATTTGGAAAATTCGTTTTTTGTTAGATCCTGACGTGACGAAAAAGGGACCAACTAGAAAGTATGCTCTATACTTTGGAATCGAATAAAAATGGAATCATGAAGACATCGAGGGCACTTTTCAAATATTATAGGCACACTTATAGCGATTTGGGTATTTTTATTGTAACTTATGCAAATGCTCGAAGAAGTGGAACTGATGATGAAGACCACAGATGGCCACCGGAACTACTCAATAATAAGTATTTCGTGTGTTGCGATTCGATTACTTGAATATGGTGGTTAAGTTATTTATTTTTTTAAAGTTTATTCTAGTAGGTCGGTTTTAAACTAGTTTAATTTTCGTTAAAAAGTTTTTTAGTTGTCAAGTCCTTATACAATTATGTTACAATATACAATAAAGAGTATATATCTAAACAACACAGAGTATAGGATTATAACGTTGATTTATCATACATATTGGGTCCTACATTTCGGGCACTTAGCACATCATTTCAGACACTTACGATCGCAAATGGCCTAAATGAACTATTTCGCTCTAAACTGCAGGCATACTTAGTCAGTGTTTATTGTTCCACCACGGCTATGATTCAGGGTTCTATTATGAGTGGATGTGGCGCAGTGGGGGTCGGTTGAAGTGAGATCGAAAAATAATTCAGACCAAAACTCAAAACGTGCGTAGTTGCTTTGCTAAAATGTTCGATAATATTTAAGAAAAATGTTATTTAAGTAGTTATGTGTTGGAATTAGGGTCCGCTAGTAATTTAATAACAATGAATAAAAAAAATGTAACCCTGATACAAATATCCTCTGAAAAGTAAAAAAAAGTTTTTAAGCTGAGCGTCGTAGTAGTCGTCAGAAGTATAGTAATAGTATGTTTTTTTTTATCTGAGAACTATTTTTATGTCATGTGCATATAATGAGTATTAAGTGTACAATAAAGTCATCATCATCACTTACCATCAGGTGAGATGGTGGTCAAACGCGAAACAATTTTTAATAAAAAAAAGTATAAAGTTAATGTTTCATTAAAATATTTGTTCTGTGATTAGGTGCTGTATTTACCTGAGATATTTCATATGAACCTTGAATAGTTTAAGTACAAGTTTCGCGTTTCAAAGCAAAATGAAATCAATAATACACATTTAAACACCAAAACCAAAACTAGACCAACCAAATAAACACATCATAGTCTAGTGTCCATAAATCTAAAGGCAAAACTCCTATGTGCAAATGAAATCACACACGGAAAATGTCACTTTAACCTAGTTTCGGGAGCAGAACAGAGAACTCTAAGATGGTTATTTTGTAATATTTACGATGTATGTTTTGCAGTTAAGTTGTACTTCACTGTAATGGCCGGCTATTAGACAATTATGGTAGAAAAATGTTAGAAATTAATGCACACATGACACAGAAGAAATACCTAGTGTGGAACAACACTATTCAATACAGAAGAAATCTGTGTGAAGTATACGCTATTGTCAATTATTAGCATGTAATGCGATTTAACATGACATGGTTATGGAGTATAGAATACTTTTGTTTAATTAAAAAAAAAAAACAGATACCTAATTACATTTGAAAGCAGTTGTTAATAGAATCTACTCAATAATAAATATATATATACCTCCCCACTGCGAGGCAAAGGCCTCCCCTTTATGAGAGGGCATGGGCCGTAATCCACCACGCAGTTCCACTACATGTTGGTGGAGGTCACTTGTCTTCGAATTTTGGCCCTAGCACGCCGATTTCCCCTTGATATTTTCCTTCACTTTATAATTATTATCAATAAACTGGCATCAAAGGCACACAAATAGTGAAGTTTGGTACTCAGCTGACCTCGCGTTATAATAGCGCCTCTATAGGCGAATTGAAACAGCCATCATTGTTTTGGTCCTCAATATACTTAATTAGTACCATTACACAAAGAAATCATTCTCCCAGAATGAACACAAAAGCATATAATTATCTGCACATTAGAACTCCATGGCCAATGCAAGTTACAAACTAATATAAGACCATTACATATACACAGATGAATGTTCAAACATGTCATGGTCGCATAAATGGCCTTTGATAGTTTGATCCCAGGCCCGGACCTCCTTTGACTGGGCCCACTTTGACGAATTTAAATGAACGATGGCCAACTTTGGAACATACATAAAGCCCTGTGCTGACAGAGCGAGACTTGCCTCAGAACGTGCTGACCAAAGAATAAATGCAAAATTGATGACGTGATGACATCCTCAAAATTAATATTGACCCGTTGCAAGAGTGACACATCTATATTATTATAATACCTACATTGGGAAAATATAAATCGTTAATCTTTTCGCAGTTGGATGATAATTATGTGCAGTAGTAGTCCGTAGAAAATATGTAGGTACAGTAAAAATAAAATAATGTATTTTTAGTAATTTAACTCTCACTCTATCCTGCTATTTACTAATAGCTTCTACCCGCAGCTTTGCTCGCGTGTAAAGGTTTTTTCCGCGAAATTAAAGTAACATTCTGTCAACTATCTTCACACATCAAACCGTTGCTCCGTTTTGACGTGAAAGATGGACAAACAAACAAATTATAATCGTGCTCAGAATACCCTACCAAAGTTGTAACTATAATCAATCGATGAAAAATGAATGGTTACGAAACGTATAGGTACAGGACAAACATACCAACATTGATTATTATTTTTATTCTAATGAAATAGAAGATAAAATATTGTTTTTCAGGTCACCTTTATTATTTGTCTCGTTAAATTATGAATTGCCTAAAAGTATACATGTTAAAAGTTTATTATGATCACAATAGAATACATTTAAAAACGGTACTTTACAATCCGTCCGTGTCTCCCCGTCAGATTTACTTCTATCAACATTTTTCGTTACGAGGACACGAATATCAACATTTAACCCCTTTCATTAATTCAAATTACCATTTCATTTAAATAGATCTCAAATTGCAGTCAAAAGAGCACAAAGTAGTGCCCCGACATTAATGGGTAGTATTCAAGATGATTCTATGAGAATTTATTACCCAGAGCTCCACGTAACTGGAATATTATTACACCAATTACGAGCCGGAGCTTCGTGCCTTGTAGACAGTTAAGCCTTTGTGTGTAAGGGTGTGGGTAGTAGACTAATTTAGGACGATGTCGGCGCTGAAAAACGTCGAGATCATTTCTATAACCTTCTTTTGCTATGAAAGAAGAAACAGCATGGAGGTATATAATAAACTAGCTGTTTCCCGCGACTTTGTTTGCATGCTTTTTTGGAAACTTTTATCCCATGTTTTAGCCTCTTATTGGTTGTTTTTTTTAATCAAAAAGCCAAGCCCATATTTTGCTCGGGAGCTGCAACTCCATGCGTCAAAGTCAGTTCAGTAGTTTACCCGCAAAAGCGTAGCAGATGGACAGACAGAGACACTTTTGCATTTATGCATGTATTTTGATTGGACAAAGACATTCATGTGATTAATTTTTCACTATAATTAACTTATAAAATCGTGTATTCATTCACAATCGGACGAGGCTTTGAATTATTGCTTCGTTTGTTCTATAAATTGTGGGTGCAATACAGGTATTTTTAAATAACAAGACTGCTATATCTTATCGCTCTCAGGTACAATTACAACGTTGTCATTGATTCTTAACTGATGATTATGTCTTTAGGGTTGGAATAGGTGGTTGGAGTAGGTAAATAATTTTTTGTATGATACAAAACAATATTATCATTTCTCCGATACTCGCAGCGGTTGCCGACGTCAGTCTTTGGATGGTTGACACCTTAATATAACAAAGTTGCTCCGTGTCTTGGAAAGCACGCTAAGAAATTGGTCCCGGGTGTCATTAATTTTTAATTTTAATTCATTCTTTTTTCAGTTTACTAACAGATATACAACGTGTAACGGAAACCCCATGTCTATCCAAAAGGGCTGAAGACAACATCTGGTATGGAGTCTCTATGCACAGTTTCAGCACAAAATAACTGACTCAAAGAATTGATACCAAATTATTGGTTTCATATATTTCTTGAATACCAATCATAACAAACGTATCACAGCACTACGAGGGTCAATAACTTTCTACGTCACTTGCCAATAACACGATAATAAATTCTCTTCGTTCTTCTTCATTTGAAATAAAAACTTTTTTTGCAAAAAATAAAACCGACTTCCATATCAAAACACTACAAAGCCAAAAATAATTTTAATTTCGGTAGTCGGTGTTATTGGTTTTGTATTTTCTTTTTTTTCACACCGCCTTCCGAAATTAAAATTATTTTTGGCTTTGTAGTGTTTTGATATGGAAGTCGGTTTTATTTTTTGCAAAAAAGTTTTTATTTTCGTGCTTTTTAGTGGGTCAGTGAATTTTCCAAATCGGTTCGTAAATGACGGAGTTATGCGCGAACAAAAAATGCAATGCAGAGTAAACGAAAAGATCATCAACGTAAATATTTTTTTAGACTTTTGTTGATTTTTCAGAAACGGCTTGTCCGATTTCGATAAAATTTTCATGGAACCATTTGGAACGTATACCCTTTTTAACAAGGTAAGAATTTTTCAAATCGGTTGGCAAGCGACGGAGATATGCGCGGACAAACATAAAAAAAAATACAAACATCCGAATTGAGAACCTCCTCCTTTTTTAGAAGTCGGTTAAAAATCGGCCTCTGTTATCAATCTATTGAAATTTCTAATAAGTTCCACACACGTAGACTTAGGATTACAAAACCCTTGCCATATCGTTTGTTATCATCCAAAGAAGCCATGCACTTGGTATGTATATACCCTTTAAATTACACGTTGTATAAGTCAAATTGTTAATAACACTATCATTTATGTGACTTAAGGTTGCTCTTTCGAAAAAAGCTTGAAAAAAGCATTCAGATGAAGCAACTTTTCGTCGGCAATTACAGAGAAATTACATATGAAAAAAATTGTTAGTAATCTACATGATATGATCCGTAATTTGGTTTAGCCACAATTTTTCTATCGGTATCACATAATAAGAAAAAAAAATGCCAAATCACCTCCAAATCATTGAGATGAAACCATTTTACTCCTTAATTTCTTATCTAAAGAGTATAAAAAATATACTACTGCTTTCCAATACAAATGAAAATAATTTGGTTTTGTTACTTTTTACAAATATGTATTATTTTTATTACAATAAATTAAAAATGCGTCCAATTAAAGACTGCGTTTACATCACCCCCGCACTCGTCCACAAATTCAGTGCGGGGCGCATCGTGTTGCTAGGTGGGCGTACGTCGCGTTGCGAGAGCTCAAGCACTACGAAATAATATCGTAAAATATTACTGCAAAAATTAATTTTGTCAATAGTGGAATAGCTTTTTAACCGACTTTAGAAAAAGGAGGAGGTTCTCAATTCGTCTTGAACTTTTTTTTTATGATGTTACTTCATTACTCGCAGATGGCTGGACCGATTTGGAAAATTCTTTTTTATTTGAAAGAATATACATTCTAGTTAGTTCTATTGTCGTCACGTTTGGATCTGATGATGAAATCATGGAGAAATCGAGGGAACTCTTCAAATATTATAGGCATAACTATAGCGTTTTGGGTATTTCTTATAGTACCTTGTTTAGTTTCTCTCGAAAAGCACCATTTGAGGAAATGGAACTGATGACGAAGACCCCAGATGGCCATCGAAACTACTCAATAATAAGTATTTCGTGGATTGCGATTAGATTACTTGAATATAGATGTTAAGCACTTTATGCTCGTCACAATGCATATGGTGAAGTAGAGCTGATAGTGATGTACCAGGAGAACTCCTCAAAAATTAACGGCTCTGCACCGGGAAAAGCAATATTTTGTAAAAGGCGATAAGTAGTTGACATTTTGGCTTTTGTAACTAGATAAATTACAAACCGACCCACTAAAAAGCGTGAAATAAAACTTATTATCAAAAAATAGAACCGACTTTCGATTCGTCAAAAAGTTTTATTTCTGATTCTTGTTTATAAGTTAAAGAGTATTCTATGTATCTATAAGTAGTGTTAGTGTTATAAACTCATAGTATTTTACAGTTTTAGTAGTGTTTAAATTTAGTTTGTAAAACATGGGAATAAGCAGAAACGAATGAAGAGAGGTCTAAAAAAATATTACAAACAAAAGGGTTATACATTTATTATTAAGGTAAGTTTAAAGTTTTATCTACATATTTCATTATAAACTATCGCTTTACTTACCTCGCATAAAAGTAGATAGCACAGAGTAAACGGACAGAGGGTAAGCTACATACAACTGCGCTATGATAGGTACACTACTACAAGCAAGGCGCGTGTGTGCGCTTCGTCTGAGCGAGGCCGAGCCGATATGCACCGGTTTCTCTTCGTACGGACGAAGCCGCCAGTTGAGATAGAGAGATAGAGTTAAGATAATGTACAAGAGAAAGAAGAAAACGATAAAGAGAAGGAAATAGAACTAAGGAAAGAAAAATAGATGGATAAGCAAAATGAAGAAAACGAGAACGAAGAAGGACGAAAAGAAAACATAGAACAAGATTTTATATGGCTATCAAAATTTCTAAAAATAAATATATGTGAACACGGAGAAATAAATGAGGATGAAGAAGTTCAACCAATCAAAAGAATAAAAATACTTGGTGAAAGAAAGTTAAATTTCAGTGAATTTTAGTTATAATCTATTTGTTTATAAAAAATGTAACAAATAATATGACATACACTAGTAATAATTATACTACCTATCTACCTTACTCTAAGTTCCTACCTACATACCTACCTTACCTACCTACCTACCATTTTTCTCTTAATAGAAACCTTCCTCAGACTATAACGAATATTCGAAAAAAAATCCGTATTGGTCCAGCCATGCCTGAGTTTTGCGCTTAGCAACACATTTAGCCATTAATTTTTATTTATATATAATTAAGTTAAAAAGATACATCAAGTTGTTTACCTCATGTTTCGAGCCAGGCTGATCTATAATAGAGGTATAGTTTCTACAGTACATACTCAAAGTGCATCTATATCAATAGATAATAAATAAAAACAAAATTTGACCACTTTTGATGCGGTAAAAAAAAAATGAATTTAACTTTCACGATGACTTGACCTTCTGTGATTTCAATACTCTGTGCCGAGACTAGGCGAAGCGACGACGCATGCTGGCGGCGGCGCAAGCGCGGGCCGAGCGCGCCTCTCTTTTCTGTTGCATGCGGGTAGCGGAGAGCTGCGCGGAGTGACGCGCGGAGTGGGGTCGTTAGCTCCGCCCAAATGGTCAAGGTTATTGGCATGAATACAAGCCTTAAATAAATAATTTAATTATTATTATTGACATTCGTTACGAGTAGTCATAAGCCAGACAATCTGGCACCAGCCTTGTCAATGGCTATCGTCGAACCCTGTTGTTGGCTTGTGGAGGTCAGGTAGGCAGGCAGTCGCTTCATAATATTGGTACTCAGCAGCATGCAGACTGATGACTGTAGAAGTATGTAATGATATCTATGTGCCTTCTGAAATCTTCCTATCTTATGGATAAGCCATGAAGGGGGCGTAGCTTATTAAGGCATACCGGCAACCCTATTACGGAGCTGCAAAAATGTGGATTGCGCCAGAATATTATACGGTTCAATTATTTTTTGTTTAGTTTGTTAAGACGTGCAAGAGAATTATTTTAGGGCCTTTGTTGGCTTGTTAAATGATATTCAAATTTGTCATAAGTAACACACATTTCAACACGTATTTTATTGCATGAATTTAAACTTAATGACATCATGTGCGATAGTGGTCAAACGCGAACCTATTTTCAATTTAAAAAATAAAGATATTGGCTCGTCGATCACTGAGGTGTACACTTGTACCTGATTGATGTCGAGATTCGAATAAATGGTGTCCTAAAATATTATTTTGAGTAGATAAACTTTACAGAACAAACAACAAATAATTAATTCTTTCATAAATCTTATTTTTTAATCTTTTGATCATATATCTTTAATACTTAGTGTATTTAAGTGCACAGTGAAAATAATTATATATCCCGCCATTTAATAGCCCCGATGAGTTTTATACGACATGGGTACGCACTACTTATATGATGTTATTTATTTTATGGCGTGTAATAGGTATTAATAATACCGTAATTATAGTGAAACAGTTTAATTATTAACTATTGATGGATGGCAAAATGGTTTTTAATAAGTAATAGGTATGCGTAATTATAATTGGAAAGAAGCCGTCTTGGAATGGACAGGTGATGAGGGGGCATGAGTATGACACGCATGTGTGTAACGAAGTGTAAAAACATGACATGACGTACCGTGTCTGTTTTACACACAATTTGGTTTTATCGCGAATCATAAATTATATGAATAAGGTAATAATTACTAAAGGCTTATTAAATGTGCTAACAACTTTGATGTATTTATAGACGGATACAGGTATCAATTTCATCGGTAAAATAATTTGCCAAAAGAACCTTTTTTTTTTTTTTTAACGTGGTAAAATTATCAAATAAGTCCTCCCACTCCGGGCAGGGTGGGAGGGACTGTCAGACTTTTACTGACTAAAATCCACGGTGTTCCTTCAATAGCCCTTTACGTACCGGGGCCACGGTAACGGGATGAGTCCCACGACCCCGGCAGGCTTCGGCCCTCTGCAGAGAGGGTCTCGTCATGTTGCTGACGCTCTTTGAGGCGCGCGTGGAACACGACGCGCCGTCAACCCGGGCATGGTCCATGGTCGGACAGCGAGTTGCCCTTTACTCGCTATCCGCATGCCCGCGCCTACGGTGGCCGGAGATCGTCGGCCGACGTCCGACGTCGTGGGCGTCTACCACTGCGGCTGGGCTGGAGGGAGGACGCCATCCTCTCCCTCACGCGGCCCGCCTCCTCCTTCGATAGCATGACTGACTGGCAGAAGGAGGCGACCGCTTCCCACTCCATCTCGCCCCGCAGCATGGCCTCGACCAAGGCCGGGCGCGAGAGGTCTCCGCCTATTGTCGCCGTGAGGACACGTCGGTGCTCTGCCCAAGCTGGGCAGTCCTGCACCGTGTGCTCGACTGTGCCCTCAGGGCGACCCTCGCAGTGGTGACACCCAGGCGTCTCTTCCTTACCCATCAGACGCAGGTACCTCCCGAAACTTCCGTGTCCGGTGAGGACCTGCGTCATGCGGTAGGTCAGGACGCCGTGACGCCGATCTAGCCACTCCTCAAAGAGGGGTCTTACCGCCGCAATTGCGGCGTGCCCGGCCGTCGGTTGCAACAGTCGTTCCCTCCATACTGCCCTGAGATCGCGCTGGAGCTCTTCCCGCCGCGCCTCGACTTCTCGAGGCAGCGGGGATACGCCCCGGCGCTGCGCCTCCACGCTCCATTCATAGACGCGCTGGAGGGCAGTCGCCTCCAGATCCCAGGGCAGCAATCCAGCAAGGAGGTTGGCCGATTCGCCGGCGATCGTGCGGTATCCCCGGATCATTCGGATAGCCATGACCCTCTGGCATGCGACCAACTTTAGTGGTCGCGTCCGGATGCACAGGGCCCACACTGGGGACCCGTAGAGGGCCATGGACCGCACGACGCCGGCGTACAGCCTTCGGCAGGAGGCGTTTGGCCCACTGAGATTAGGCAGGAGTCGCCTGAAGGCGGCTGCTGCCCGGTTCAGCTTTGGGGCCAAACTCAGGAAGTGCTCCCTGAAGTTCCACCGGCTGTCGAGGACGAGTCCCAGGTACTTCATCGTCCTCCCGACGCCGATGCGAACCCCCTCCACCGTTATGTGGGACTCAGACCGTGGCGCGTTCCGACCGCCATGAAAGCACATGGCCTCGGTCTTGTGCACCGCCACGTCGAGTCCCAACTGCCGGATCCTATGAACGACTGTCGCAACCGCTTGCGTCGCCAGGTCGGCCGCCGCCTGGTGCGACTCTCCCTGCGCCAGGACGAGCGTGTCGTCAGCGTAACATACTACGCTGACGCCGTCAGGGAGGTCGCCGCGCAGCACCCAGTCGTATCCGATGTTCCACAGGGGCGGCCCCAAGACCGATCCCTGTGGGACACCGCACGACATCTCTCGCCGGTTCCACTCTCCCCGGTGACCGGGGTAGATGACGGCTCTGTCCGTCAGGTAGTCCTCGACTATGCGACGGAGGTAGGTTGGCACCCGGTGATACCGGAGTGCCTCCCTGATGCAACTCCAGGGCAGGGTGTTAAAGGCGTTGGTGATGTCCAAAGACACCGCCAAGACGACCCTGCCCCGGGATACCGCGTCCCCCGTCGTGAGGGCTCTCACGCGCATGATGGCATCCACCGTCGAGCGCCCCTTGCGGAAGCCAAACTGGCACTCCGCAAGATCCGGGCCCACCTGATTCAGGTGCCCAAAGAGGCGGTCTGCAATTACTCTTTCCAAGAGCTTGCCCGCTTCGTCGAGCAGCACGATGGGCCGGAATGCGGACGGAGAGTCCGCAGGGCGGCCGGCTTTCTGGATCAGGACCAGCTTTCCCGTCTTCCAGCGAAGCGGAAACTGGCCCCTCTCCAGGCATGCGCTAAAGAGCCCCCCTAGTCGAGGCCCGAGAGTCTCCAAGGCCAGGACCCACGCTTTCCCTGGCAAGCCGTCGGGTCCTGGGGCGGTATTTTTGGTCTTGAGCCGTTGTACCGCCACTCTCAAGTCTACCTCGGTCACCTCTGGAGCGTCGTAGACGTCGTCGTCGCTGTGGTCCGCGTTTGCGCCAGCTTCAGGTTCCGTCGGAGGCGGAGCCATGGGCGGGGGAGCGTGCTCCCCTCGCGATGGGAACAGGGCGCTCACCACGTCCTCCAAGAACTGAGGCTGGAGACTCTGCGTCAACGGGGGAGCCCAGGGGCGGAGCTTCTCTCGCACCCACTTGTAGGGGCGGCCCCATGGGTCCCCGTCCAGAGTCGCCAGCATCTCCTCCCGGGCCAGTTCCTTGGCCCGCCAGATCTCGTCTCGGAGGACGGCCTTCGCTGCCCTGTAGCCCTCGTACAGCTCCGCCTCTACAGTTGCCGCATCCGAAGGTCGGGTGCGGCGCCTGCGGAACCTGGTGTACCGGCGTCGCGCCGCAACGCACGCTTCGCGCAGCGCTGCTAGCTCGCTCGACCACCAGTACAGCTGACGCCGGGCGCGTCCTTGCCGGACCCGGGGCATGGCCACGTCGCAGATCTCCGACATGGCCTCCCGGAACCACTCCGCCTCGTCGTTTATGTCGGCAGGCCTGTCCGGGGGTGACCCCCAGGCCTGCACGATCGAGGCTTCCAGGAATAGCTCCCGGTCCATCTGGCCAAAAGAACCTAAATCTAAATTTCTAAACAACAAAAATAGTTATGCAACATATTTTTATAAAGTCACATCTTAATTTTTGACATATTTTCAGTATAAGTGCAGTGAATCTCAAACGGCGCAAATGTAACAACTTTGTGGAGACGGAGCTATAATATGTTTGAGCCGTAATGTTTGTTTTTTTTTGGGGTTATAACATTATGCTCGTAGTGTGCTTCTACTTCAGTGTTTATACTAATACACTAGCAGTCGCGTGAGGCCTCGCTCCCGTGCACTTTATTACGATAAAAACATAACCTCCTTCTTTTGCAGTTAGGTAAAAATGCCTATAACCTTGCTCAAGCTCAGCCAAATCAAATTTCATCTAAATCCATCCAGTAATTTCGAAGATTAGCGCATTCAAACAAACAAACAAACTATTCCGCTTTATAAATTCTGCCATGTTTCTATAGTATGTGAGCCAGGAGATTTTACCTGATAAATCCATATTATATTGATAGTCACCCGTTTGATTATAAATTTACATAAAGTGACATAGATCGTTTGTCACTTGCCTTAGCAAGAAGGGAGGCGGTAGGAATGTGTGTATCCCTACAGATTAATATTATAGATGCAAAAGTAATTCTTTCTGTCCGTTTTACTTTCACGTCTGATCGACTTAACCGATTTTTATGATATTTGGTACAGAGATAGATAAGATCTTGGAAAAGGACATAGGCTACTATTTTCTTTCGTTTAAAAAAACTTCATGCGATCAAAGCCGCGCAGAAGGTAGTCCCTTATATAATTTCAATCGCTTATGAAGTGATACTTTGTCTGCCTCAAAGTACTTGAGGAAACTTCTTTGTTTTCCAGCTCTCTCACCATATCTCCACAAATGAAAATGTTACAAGGACACAACTCTTAATTAAACCTAAAAGAAAATAAACTATCGTTCCTCGCCGCGTTGATAAACTACTAACGCCGTGCGCGCACTGCGTTGCGTTTTGGAAACGCAAAATTTGTGAAGTATGGAGTGTCATAGAAGTGCGCGCACTGCGGTCAGTCTACCGGTGCGGTAGAACTACCGGAATTGCGGCCACCGCAAGGCAGTGCGCGCACGGCCTTATTGATAGTGCAATATTAATTACTGCCAGCACGTAACATCAAAGGAAATTGATTCAATTTTATTGAGAACTAAATGGCGTCTAGACGTTGCATTAAAACTTTATAGATACGGCTTTTCGTTAAAAGTTCAAATATTTCAAGTGTTTATAATGGCGACGTAAGTCATAAAGTCATAACTGACTATAGAGGAATCGAGAAAAGACTAAGTGACGGCATATAGAATTTTATATGGTACTTTCTAGAGGGCATAAAGTCACAAACTCAAAAACAATAATAGTAAAGCGCTTGTGCTACTTTGCACTAATGTTTATGATCTCTTTTTGGTATAAAACTTTGTCAGGGAAGGTGGCACATAACTACAGCTCTCGTCTAAACGTTATATATATCTTTAGATAAATATCTTTTTCCTATCTATCCATATAATTAAAAATAATATTTTGTATGTTTGTAACCTAGCCTAAGCTTTATCGGCGGTAAGACCCCTCTTTGAGGAGTGGCTAGATCGGCGTCACGGCGTCCTGACCTACCGCATGACGCAGGTCCTCATCGGACACGGAAGTTTCGGGAGGTACCTGTGTCTGATGGGAAAGGAGGAAACGCCTGGGTGTCACCACTGCGAGGGTCGCCTTGAGGACACCGTAGAGCACACGGTGCAAGACTGCCCCGCCTGGGCAGAGCACCGACGTGTCCTCACGGCGGCGATAGGCGGAGACCTCTCGCGCCCGGCATTGGTCGAGGCCATGCTGCGGGGCGAGAGGGAGTGGGAAGCGGTCGCCTCCTTCTGCGAAGCAGTCATGCTTCCGAAGGAGGAGGCGGGCCGCGCGAGGGAGAGGAAGGCGTCCTCCCTCCAGCCCAGCCGCAGTGGTAGACGCCCACGGCGTCGGACGTCGGCCGACGATCTCCGGCCACCGTAGGCGCGGGCATGCGGACAGCGAGTAAAGGGCAACTCGCTGTCCGACCGTGGACCATGCCCGGGTCGACGGCGCGTCGTATTCCACGCGCACCTCAAAGAGCGTCAGCAACATGACGAGGCCCCCTCTGCAGAGGGCCGAAGCCCGCCGGGGTCGTGGGACTCATCCCGTTACCGTGGCCCCGGTATGTAAAGGGTTATTGAAGGAACACCGTGGATTTTAGTCAGTAAAAGTCTGACAGTCCCTCCCACCCTGCCCGGAGTGGGAGGACTTATTTGATAATTTTACCAAGTTAAAAAAAAAAAAAAAAAAAAAAAAAAAAAAATCCTAAGCTTTATACTAACACAACTATGGTTTTTTTACCCGACTGCAAAGGAAGGGTTATGTGATATTGTATATCTAATATTCTTTATTACCTCATATCTCCAGAACCTCTGAACGGATTCACGCAATTGAGGTAGATAGGTGACATTTAAAAAAATTGAACATGGCGGCTGTGCGAAGCCATTATACACGGTGAAAAAAAATTTTTTTTTTTAAATACTACAATATGTGTATCAAATTAAAGGGCTTAACATAGGATTTCAAAAAGGTATATCATGTTTATCATTAGTGTAATACTAGCAAAATAACACAATGAGAAAGTTTAAAAATATGGACTCACTTTCTGAATCCGGTGGAGTGCCGATGTGACGTGACCGGGAAAACTAAAAAAATGTTAATTAATATTTTAACTAAAAAGTTGAAAAAAAAAACTAATTTAAAAATTCTAAAAAACCCAACTGCTCAACTGAAGTGTAAGAAACAAGCACATTTTTATTTTTAAAAGTGACAAGTAGGCGGACCCATCCCATTTTATTATCTGAAATAATTAATCTGAATTTGTCATCTATGCGTTCTTAAACCATCAATCAGATTCTGATGAAACGATAGCATTGTGTTCTGATGACGTTTCTACCCTCTCACAACTATTGTCACATGCACACATTTTGAATTTTTGTCGGGCTTGCGGAAATGTCTGCCGGGGTTGCGGGAATGTTCTAACGAGGATGGGTTTTGTAGTCAGTAGAAATCTGACACTCCCTTGCGGGTTTCGCTCCACACAGAGCAGGAGGAGTCATTTCATGATTATCTCACCTAAAAAAGAAAATCGTAATGCACGGCACCGCTAGTTATGTATAGTGTTCATCCAAATAAATTACGTGTCAGTTATTAATTAAATAGATAGTAAATATTAATAGTTTGTACATAACAGTTTCAGATGCCAATATTTTCTTGCCTCATAGTTTTTAAAGTGTGTCTTTTCAGTAAGCAGATTTTAGGTTTTTATGAAATGATTTGATTAAAGCTAGTAATTGGATTATTATCATCATCATTAGTCTTCAAGCGGTCACTGTTTAAAGAAGACTCGATTATCGGCTATTCTGAATCAGTTTCACCACTTTGAAAGGGTTTTCGCTCCATTCACCCTGCCCCCGGGCTACTCTCAGTAAACAGGTCATATCATGAGTGAAACAAAGTACTTACTACTTTGTTGTTGGTTCAATCTTTCTGCATTATCTCGGACAACGCTGAAATAGTGCAGCTGAGATGTGGGGGTGGCCGGATGTTATCACCGAATATCTAGACACGCGGGAGCGTGTCAAGCCAAGAACTGGCGCGCAGCTCACCGTGTGTAATATTATACGAACCATTTGGAGCCACTTTTGAGCCCCTCATAACTCAAAAACTATTTCACCTAAACTTGTCAAATTTGGCTCATATGTTGAGACTGGCGAGATACATATGTTTTCCAAATTTTATAAACATATCCTCAAACGGTTATTTAGATATTAACGTCCAAAAATCGTCATTTTTATGACTGACCTATAGATCAAAACTATAACCCAGTTCCAGATGACCTAGAAAGTTCAAATTTGGCACGAAGATAGGTAATTAGGTGAATATAAAGGAAAAAATCAGAAACTGATAATTTTTTATCATTTTATTATAATTTTCACTTAACTTATAATTAGAGCCTGTAAATCTCTATATGTGGATTTTAAGATCTTTACGTGAATATATAACGAGTTAAATACCACCCTTAATTTTTTTTAATCCAAATATTTCCCTTTTTATACTTATAAATAAGAATATAGTAAATTTTCGTATTTATTACGCGTAACTAACCGTATTCTACAACCACTAGCGCCACCTATTATCTTAGAGGGTCACTACACCATGGAGGCAAAACGCGTAAAAAGAATTCCGGATACTGAATGGGCAATTCATTCGAACATTTCAAAGGTACAAGAAAATATAGAAAATAACACAAAAAGGACAATTATACCCCGTAAACGTAGGACAATACAGTAGTTTAACAAAAAACCATTTAGTATTAATTTTGTTATAAGTAAGTACCTACTACTAATTTATGTACAAAAAGTAATGATATCCCATGAAAAACATGAATGTGAAATGAGAGCCAAGTTCAATATTATCATAAATGCCTTGGTTGTTGACTTCGACGATAAAAGAAGTGAAATCTAAATGGGTGAAGTTCAATGGTCTGTCCTGAAATTTATTTATAACAACATAAAATATCATTTATTCTTATAACTTAGGAGAATATATTGTAGCCTAAGCTCTGACTTGGCTAGTTTTCATATACGAATTATATTATAGCCTTTGCAAGTTCTAAACCTGTTACTTGTCGGTTCTTATTTTATTATTCCGAAAATTTGGCTTGCTCGTAGAAACTAACCATCGAACATAATAATTCGTATATAAGAACTAGCCAGGTCAAACCTTAGGCTACGATATATTCTCCTAAGTTATAAGAATAAATGATATTTTATGTTGTTATAAATAAATTTCAGGACAGACCATTGAACTTCACCCATTTAGATTTCACTTCTTTTATCGTTGAAGTCAACAACCAAGGCATTTATGATAATATTGAACTTGGCTCTCATTTCACATTTATGTTTTTCATGGGATAATGATTACTACGATAATTTTGAAAAATAACTCGACGATAAGCTACAAGAGTGAACCAGTGGGGCAAGTTAATGTGGTGTAACAGTCACTATAAGACAGTGATGTTGGTAAGCTTAGTGTGGCCGGCGACAACGTATTTGCTTTGTAGGTTTCATCTTCATGGTGCAATACTACTGCTGGCGTACCACAAGGGGGCGTTCTCTCTCCTCTTCTTTTCGCTATATTTATAAATTCTATTTCAAATGAACTTCTCTCATCCTATCATCTTTATGCTGACGACCTGCAAATTTATTCGCAAGCTCCCGTTGAAGAACTGTCTGAGGTGGTGAAGATTGTGAATAAAGACTTAGCGTGTATTTCGGATTGGAGTATGGATCATGGTTTGAGGGTTAATCCTGCGAAGACTCAAGTCATTATTGTTGGCAGCCCTAGGCTACGTTCCAAAATTAACTGGATAACACTTCCCCAAATCATTTTTGATGGAGCTGCTATACCTTACTGTGACTCAGTAAAATACCTAGGTATTTATATTGATAAGGATTTGTCTTGGGGTCTCCAGTTGCAAGAAGTAAGCCGCAAACTGTTCGCCTCTGCGGGGTCTTTACGCAGATTGCGCAATTTCCTTGACTGAAATTGACTTTTCTAAATGTATTTTAATTTAATTTCAATGTTTTTTTTTATTATTAATATTTTCAACACAATGTACATATATTGTTATGAAATAAATTACTTATGACTTACTTATGACTTATGACTGCCACTAAAATTGTGCTTGCCCAATCCCTTCTCCCTGTTCTCGACTGTGCTGATGCAAGTTATCCAGATCTTACTGAAGTGAATCTGGATAAGCTTGAACGACTGCAAAATTTTTGTATCAAATTCATATTTGGTTTGCACAAATATGATCATGTTTCTGAATTTCGCATTAAACTCAAGTGGCCGCCGATCCACCTTCGCCGGAATGCACATATTTTATCATTACTCTATAGTATTCTCTTCAATCCTACAACTCCGTTTTATCTCAAAGAACGTTTTAAGTTCCTTCTTGACCCACATGTTAGAAATTTGAGATCATCGGAGAATTTGAGACTTTCAATGCCTGCACATTTCACTAAATTCTATGGCTCATCGTTTACGGTGCAAGTTACTCGTTTGTGGAATGCATTGCCGGTGTCAGTAACACAAGCTCACACTGGCTACCTTTAAAGGCTCGGTTGCTAATTATTTTCTTTCCAATTTATGATTATTCTTTTGTTTTCTCTCCACATGATGTAAAGAACACATATGTATTGTATTATTTAATTACCTATGTATTGTGATTTTTTTTCTCTGTTTTTATGAGTAATGTAGTAAGTACACTAATTTAGCCCTAACCCACTTTAATTAAATATTTTAAAGTTCTTCCAAAGGTTCTCTGGAAGATATTGCTTTGAGCGATAAGACCGCCATTATTACCATAGAAAAAGCGATATTTTTAAATAGGTGTGTTTAAATTAGATGTACAATAAAGTATATTATATCTATCTATCAGTCTGTCATACATTAATTAAGGTTAGGTACAACAAACTTGTTTAGTTTAGAAACGTCTCAACTTCCAAACTTAGAAGTAAACTCATCCAGAACCTTCTCGACTTGTCTTACTTACATTCAGACGTAGTAACTCCACCGTCCCCTCAATTGGCTCTTACAAAGTTGCTGCCATGAGCTAGCTTACTGCTAATTAAATGATACAATGTTTCACCCACATTCTCGTGTAAGCGGTGACAGTTTATAGTAGAAATCTTGCATTTATATGTTTTAAGAGACATTACTGCACATGGTCTCGCACAGCTCTTATATAAGCTTGAGCGCTTGCAAAACTTGTGTATTCGCTTTGTTTTTGGTCTGAGGAAATACGATCATGTCTCTCAGTTTCGCAAGAATCTCAAGTGGCTCCCTATCCGTCTTCGCAGGAACACTCGAATATTATTCCTTTTGTACAACATCCTATTCAACCCCGCATATCCTAACTACCTGCGCGATCGTTTTTCATTCACTCGTCCTACTGACGCACTTTGTAGATCCCACCTTAAACTCTATCTCAATTTCCCATCCCATAAAACCCGTTTCTATTCCCACTCCTTCTCTTTTCATGCAGTACGACTGTGGAACTCACTTCCCGCTAAAATCCGGGAAGCTAAATCCATTAATATTTTCAAAAAGCTGGTCAAAGATCATTACCTATCTAACATCCCGTAATTTTATATATTTATTACTAGCTTCTACCCGCGACTTCGTACGCGTAGGAAGGTTTTCCCGCGTAAATCCCGATCCCGTGGGAATTTCGGGATAAAAAGTAGCCTATGTGTTATTTCAGGCTGCCAACTATCTAAATACCAAATATCATTCAGATCCATTCAGTAGTTTTTGCGTGAAAGAGTAACAAACATCCATCCATCCTCACAAACTTTCGCATTTATAATATTAGTAGGAGTAGGATAGGTATATATTTTTATAGCATTAATATAAATATGTATTTTAATTCTATGTAGGTATATATTTGTTTATTATATCATTATAGTTTAATTGTATAGCTAAGTATATTTATTTATCGTAACTAGTATTTATACACACTGTGTCTATCATCTCCTCTTGAACTCTCCTGTCGCAGGTCTGCTGGAAGAAATTTCTTAGGAAATAAGCAGCACCTTTGTGCTCTTTTGTCTGTATTTAATTTTTTTTTTGTAAGAGTCTTGTGTGTACATAAATAAATAAATGGTGATAGAACTTGGAAAATTATGGTTTTACTAAAGTAATTTCTTACCGAATAAATGTAGCCTACAACACTGTGATACTAATCAGAAACTATGCTGTAAATAAATCAGAAAGCGGTTAACAGAATACATCTACTTACCAAGTTTCATATGTTAGTCTTAATAGTTTTGGAGTAAAATGGCTGTGACATACGGACAGACGGACGGACGGACGGACAGACAGACAGACAGACAACATGACGAAAATATAAGGGTTCCTTTTTTTGCCATTCCGAAACCCTAAAAACCGGATCGTGGAGATGTACAAGAAAAAGAAAGGGTCATGTCCAACAGTGGACGAAGTCAGGCTGTGGATAATGACGATGCTAGCTACATGCTCTCATAACTATATATATAACTCATAATTCTAAGTTGAGCTACACGATAACTGACAAATGCTTGCACTGTCTGGACAGGTCCGCTCAAATTTGCGTGGTTATTTCCTCAAAAGAATACCACAGACATGAACCTACATGCTTCTCATATACAAATACAAATAGTCTGGACTTTAAAAGAGACTTTGACCTCTGAGTTTGTTTCGGTGTTTCTTCTCAGAGTAGACAGTTAGGAAATACCGGCCTCATCTAGCTAAACTAAACACGCAAAAAAACATGACGTGTAAAAGTGTTATTTATAACCAATTTACAGAATAAATATTTCATTTCATTTCATTTCATTTGCAGACTTTTCAGTAATTATGTAAACGTCTGGCATTTGATCTACTACTACTAGTTGCCGGTTTAATGATTATCTTAGTAAATGGGTTCGGATACGATCGGTATCAGTTTCGATTTATTTATTATCAGATCGCGCAATAATCGCTTTGTATTAGGATGACGTAAATGATAAAAAGAACATTACGGTAGCGTTTTACTTTTAAACTAGCGTGTTGACGGCCTTATATTCGACCGATTGCGACCGTACATTACATAGTCATGGTAGACAATAACTCAGTGACTTTATGTACGATTTGGGATATCATATATGATTATGACATAGATTGCTGTGAGAAGCTAAAAAAATATTATTCAGAAAAACAGCAACAGTATTCAAGATCAAGATTGGTCCGAGCTTCTATTCATATCATTGCGCATTTTTATGCCTTAATTTATTTATTTCTTCAGTGATATTCGTCAGTACTTGGCACATGCTTTTTTTAAGCAATTTAATGTTTTAATTTGACATTTGAAAATATTATTGTCAGATTCCATGGAAAATAAGCGAAACAACTCATCATAATAAAGACTATTTAAACTTCAATTTACTATAATTATAATAAAATTTTGTTGAACCAACGTAGTCTTAGTTTGTGCTTGAAGCTCTAACCTGACCCTAAAGACAACCTATTAATATAAATTACCATCCCAAGTTACTCTCAAACATAATAATAATTCAAATCTCCATAAACCCAAGCGTAGACAGCCAAATTCCCATCTCTAATTCAAATCTCAAGTTAATTAGGCGTAAAACCTAATCAATTCCTAATTAAAGACACAAAATAGGTAGGCAGAACTTCTGTTCCATAAAACGAGCGAAAACGCATACATACGCTTAAAGTACGAGTGCAAGTACGAGTACCTTCGCGATCGGCTTTTGTTTCAGATCACCGTACGTACACGTACATGACATGTCTGTGTGCGTGGGCTTGTTCTCGCGATATATTATTACTAGTACTCACGTGGGGCTTCGCTCCCGTGGATTCTATCACGGTAAAAACATAACTCTCCTTTTTTGCAGTCGCGTAAAAAGTAGCCTATAACCTTCCTCAAGCTTCAAGCTACTTCCATACCAAATTGCATCCAAATCCACCCAGTACTTTCGAAGATTAGCGCGTTCAAGCAAACAAACAAACAAACAAACTTTTCCGCTTTATAATATTAGTATAGATATGATTCAACTGCAGAGGCGTGCGCTCCTTGAATGCAGAAATGCAGTGCTTTACTTGCCATTCACAGATATTTTAATAAAACGTTCGTACGTTTTAGATGACATTAATTAATAGTAAATAAATGAATAAACAAAATATAGTAACTTAAAAACGCCTAATATTTTATAAATAGCACCTATTAGCAAGCACACAAACATTGTTTGCCAGGCGCTGCGAATTAATGTACCTAATTCCCAAGTCATGCCGCGGATTCACGCAGGAAAATTGTTCGCATGTGTGAAGTAATTTTACTGTCCGTACAAGCTCGCAAACGCACACACCCATGAATGTCGAAAGCCGGGAGTCCTGCCGCATGATACCACAGACTACATAGAGATACTACGTATGCATGATACAAAAGTTCGGAAATGTTCGTTGCCGTTCCGAGTAAAAATAATAGACAGAATAGGCTATTTGACTGGTTTCTAAAAACCGTCTCATATTATTTATTGGTGTATAAGGACCCTACAAATAATATTTATTTTCATATTTTATAAATATTTCGTTTAAAAAAAGCATTACAAAATATAGTGATTATATAAGCTGTCAAAACCAGCACGCTTCGCTAGGAGTATATGTGTTCTGTGGCCACACGTTTGTATTGGTTTGTATATTAACATTGGAGAAGTCAAATCGAGAGTTTTGTCGTTTTATGTAGTTTAATAAAGTTTCTGGCTGTAATTTACTGGAACTGGACTTAAAGGTATCGGTGACATGCAAGTAGTATTTATTCATTATTAACTATGTATTTTGCAGTCTCCGCATATCCTATACGAGATATGGTTGATGATTAAGGCGCTGTTATAGATACCGGCACGGACCTTGAGCGCTCGGCAGCAGGGTGGGGATCACTTTGCGAATCGTACACTAAGGCAAAGTACAATAAAATACTCAAAACTGCACAGAAACGAATTTCAATCAGACCGCAGTTGAAGGTCAGCGCTCAAGATCCGTGCTGAGTATTATAATAGAGAGGATACTGTATATTATATGTCAAAATATTTTAATGTAATTCTTTAGTTGATTTAATTCACTTCCTAATGATTCTAGTTTATTTCTAGAAAATATTTTTATATTGACCACCACTGCAACCCAGAAACTTTGGCAAAGCTATTGTCAGATTTTCTGGCTTCTGAATTTCCGTAACGACTGCTATATGTACATGTAAAAATGACATTTGGTATCAACGATAAAACGTGCTCACCGAGGCACGGAGCAATCGCGATTAAGATGGTCCACAGAGCGACCTCGGCAAGCGTTGCTTAACCTGATCGAACCTTACGGCTGTTATTATTGAGCCACGGGCTAGCTATCCTTTATCCATACAATACAGCTCCACCAAATTCCAAGCTTCATGAAAACGTAAACTGTCGCAGACGACTCCCGAAAACGAAAATGATTAATTAAATTTCTCGTGACGTCACATTTGTGACGTTAGTTATTGCGTTTCAATATGTTAAACGCGTTCGCGATGTTCTGGTCTAATAGTGTTAAGAGTTACATATTTGTAGGATTTCATTGAGTTAAAATGAAGATTAGAGATATAGAAGATCATGTTTTGTTGCTATTGAGTGCGCTTACTTCAACTGATTTGCGTACTTATATCTATATTTCATTTCATTTCATTTATTTATTTCATAAACAATTTTAACATTGTGTTGAAATCATCACTCTAAAATACACACAAACATAAAAAAATTTACAGGTAGGCATTATTACTATACAGCACAAACTAATCAAAATAAAATAAGTTACAATATTTCATTTCAAATAATATTCTTAGAATAGCATTGTTACACAAATCATATAATTATGTCAAATATAAACAATGTAAAAAAATAAACAAATACAAATTCAACCATTACAAGTCAGAAGTAAAAATAATAATAATAATCAAAATTTATATAATAATATCAATAAAATTAGCAAAAATGTAAAGTCCAAATTATGTCAAATAGGTACCTATTGTAAAACTAACATCAAAAAGTTTACATACAGATCAGCCATTAAAATTGTCAAAATGTCAAAATAAAAAAATTACGTCAATTAAATAAGGACAATAAGTTAATACAGTCTAGTTGTATGTGTCACAAAGAAACTCTTCAAGTGTGTGTGTGTGTGTATCAAAAAGGACTTTAGCTGTTGCTTAAATGTGTTTAAATTATATATGGACTTTAATGATACAGGTAGTTTATTAAATAGTTTAATTGATTGATATCCTGCAGCATGATTTACTACTTTTAAGTGTGGTTGCACCTTATATTGTAAGTCCTTACGCCTTGTAGCTTCCCGCTTATCTCTTTCCTCAAGTGTTTCGAAAAGGTGTAGTTTTTTCATAAGGTCAGTAAGTAATACTAATATATACAAGCAAGGGACCGTTAGTATCTGCAGTTCTTTAAAATACTCCCTACACGAAACCCACTGTGGAATTCTCACCATCGTTCTTATGGCCCTTTTCTGTATAACAAAAGCAGTATTTATATTGTACGCATAACTACCTCCCCATAGAGTGATACTGTACCTCAGCTTCGACTCCACAAGCGAAAAATACACTATTTTTAATTGTTCGATAGCAATTACATCTCTTAGACTTCTAAGGGCAAAGCAAGCTGAGCTAATTGAATTTTCTATCGCAGACAGTTCCTTTTTCCAGTTAAGATTTTCGTCAATATAAATACCTAAGAATTTCACGCAGTCTACCAATGATATTCTATTATCATTAAGTTTCACGTCCATTACTTCTTTGTTTCTCGACGTCGTCCTAAATAACATGGCATTTGTTTTGCTGGCATTCAACTTAAGATTGTTAATAGAGAACCAAGAATGAAAGAGAGTCAGAGCTTTATTTACCTTGCTATTGAGAGTATCTACATCTTTAGCTGTTACAATAGCATTCGTATCGTCAGCAAAAAGAACAAGTTCTATATCGTTAAGTTTAAGCATATAGTTAATTAAATCATTAATAAATAAAATGAAAAGGATTGGCCCTAGTATCGAGCCTTGTGGAACTCCTTGTTTTATTAGTTTAAGTCCAGATTTGTAAAATATTTCGCAATTGTTTTCTTCCACTTTAATTTCTACATATTGCTTCCGATTTTCTAAATAAGATTTAAATAAATTTAAGACCGGTCCTCTTACTCCATAATGTTCCATTTTAGCCAGCAATAGTTTGTGGTTTACTGAGTCAAAAGCAGAGCTAAGATCAAGGAATATCCCTACAACCTTTAATCTATCATTAATTCCATTAACCACTTGTTCCATTAATGTATTAATAGCGTCATTTGTTCCCACACTTCTCGGATAACCGAATTGTCTGTGATTAAGAATTTTATTTCGATTTATATGTTTTAGAAGTCTTACTTTAAGAATTTTTTCAAAAATTTTCGAAATAATTGGTAACAAAGATATTGGTCTATAATTATTAGGATCCAGTTTGCAACCTTTTTTGTATATTGGCAACACTTTTGCTAATTTTAATTGTTCGGGAAATACATTCATATTTATACATGTATTAATAAGATGTGCCAGAGGTTCGGCCAGTATGTCAATATGATCTTTAACGGTCTGTATTGGTATTTCATCATGTCCCGAAGATTTCTTGATAGCCATAGAATTGACTAGTTTCTTTATTTCAAAAGGAGTGACTAGATCGCAGGTCATTTCATTCTCTACTCGGTTTACGCTATCTTCCAACGTTTTAATTGCTTGTTCGATAGAATTTTTTCCGCCAACTGTCTCGGTTTTGTCAAAAGTGTCAGAAAAAAAGTCAACTATCTCTTGGGGATTAGATATTATTTTATTGTGAACTTTAAGGAGTAAGTCTTTATTACTGGCGCGTTTACATTTTGTGTTCCTATGCCTATTTACAACCTGCCATATAGCTTTTGAAGATTCGTTGGCTTTTATAAGTTCCTTCCTAACCGCAATGCGTCTGGCTTTTTTTAAGACTAGTCTATATATCCTAATATATGATTTTGTGTATGTTTTTATTTCTTCATTACAAGCAGTTTTATTTATGTCCTGAAGTATGAAACGCTTCATTTTACTAGAAACTCTTACTCCTTTTGTTATCCAGGATGGTTTATGACATTTCTTTAAATTTACCCGTATTTTCTTTTTCTTGAAACTTACTCGGAATATTTGAACAATTTTCTTTAGAAAGCTATTTATTCCTTCATCCGTCCAATTAATATTCTGTATACGTCGTCTAAAATTATCTGAATTTTTGTTACTAAATTGCCTAATCTCTATGTTTAAAAATCTTGATCGCCATTGGATAGTACATTTTCAGTTTGAATGCCACAGAAAAGAGCTGCATGTCCATCCGCCAAGCAATTATGATCAACAAATTGCTCATTGATAAAATGATCTGGTACATTCGTCAAAAAATTATCTAAACATGATTGTGTATTATTCCGTTTATATGTCACTTCATTAATAATTGGTCTAAAATTATAAGATGTCAATAGTGTCAAGAAATTAGAAGTTTTTTTGTCATTTTTAAATAAGTCAATGTTGAAATCTCCACAGATGATACATTTTTTACTAAAGAAGTGTTCTAGTAATTGTTCCAACTTTGATAGAAATATTTCATAGTTCTGATCGATAGGATTCCTGTAACAGCAAAATATGTATATGTTTGTGCTGGAGTCTTTAACACCACATATTTCGAAGCTTTCAATTTTGTATAGCTTTTTACAATAAAGTATCTCTTCACAAGCGATATTGTTTCTCGTCATGATGAGGCTACCACCTCTTTTTTTGTTTTTTCGTGCATTAAACGACACCAGTTTATAATTACTTATGTTGAATATAGGAGCAGACTCCACAGTCAAAAAGTGTTCCGTTATGCACACATATTGATTGTCGTGTTGAAAATCTTGTAGGTATACTTCTAGTTCCTCTTTTTTATTACTCACTCCACATAAATTCTGAAGATAAATATTAAGAGATATGTATTGTGTAGAAGTCTCAGATGTGGGCAGCTTACCAAGAGAGTTAAAGCGCCATCTAGGCACGAAAAAAGTCGTCACTATTTACTAAGTCATCGGTCTGAGTGCTGATGCTATTTGTAGCTGCTAATGAACGTATTATTGAAGTTTCCAAATCCGTCTGTGTATAAGTACTATTGTAATACTTTGCTACCTTGCCTCTTATCCCAGAAAGGTGATTATTTTTTAAGTTAATATAGTTAACGTAGTCATTTCTGTACTTTAAACGGAGTATTTCCTTATGGATTAGTCGGCTTGCTTGTATAGTATTTACATATTTTGGAATAAATTTCGTTCTAAAATCATCCAAAACCAGTGGCAAAAACATTGAATTCATGAAATTACTACATACCAGTTTCAAGCAGTTATTGAGCATATTAACACTAAGGCATTTGTTTTTATAGATTTTGCCAACCAGGACGTTTGCATGTTTAATACTAATATTATAAAGCGGAAAAGATTGTTTGTTTGTTTGCTTGAACGCGCTAATATTCGAAAGTATTGGGTGGATTTGGATGCAATTTGGTATGGAAGTAGCTTGAAGCTTGAGGAAGGTTATAGGCTACTTTTTACGCGACTGCAAAAAGGAGAGTTATGTTTTTACCGTGATAGAATCCACGGGAGCGAAGCCCCGCGTGAGTACTAGCAATAATAATAACCGACTCTTCTTTAAAACTTCTGTCTTTTGGTAGCTATAAGTAGGTATAAAGGTTTTGCTTCACATATTATTATACAGTAGATGCTAAAATGCAATCACAAATCTACTAAGCAATCAATTATATGTGTGTAGGTACTATGCTTTTAATCCGTATTGGTATGTCAAAAATGAATTAGCCCTCCTTCTCTCTCCTTAGTTAGCTGCAGTCAACAATCAAATGTTATTTCTACCTTACATCAAATTCACTGTGGCACGCAATAGCTCTTATCTTTCTAGCTTTATCCCGAAGAGTTGTTATAGTTGAAACCTTATACTTATACTTAACGGAATACGAATCAAAATCGCAAACCACTTGTCAGTTTCCAACCAATAATTTTGCAGTCAGTCACATCAAGCATTTCATTTATTTTTATGAGATTTTTATTTAATTTAGCTCGCGGGCGTATTTCAACGGCCTGACACTTCCTTGTCAGTAGCTACTGCACCTGTATTTATACGAATAAAATGCACGTACAGAAGTTTTAAAAGCCATTACTTTTATGGAGTTTCGAAGATAATGACCAGGCGGGTACAAGTAAGTGCCAGATTTTTATGTTGTAAAAGTAAATGAGGATTTTAATTAACTATCTGGGAATCTTAGTTTTGCCTAAGGGGACCTCTGTGTTTCCTCAAAGTTATTAATGGAATAACTTCAGGCGTTGAGGCGTAAGTATGCTTACTGCATAGTCTGAAACTCCAGCAAAAGTGCCAGATGATTGTCTGGACGACTTTTCGTTCTATTGAGCCCGCTTTTGCCCTAGATCACGCCAGATGGGAAACAATTGATGAGATCTACGATGAAATTATCTAGAAGTTACTTGTCGGCCCTGTACGAATCTCGATATCTTAAGGTCACCCATCCGCTGACTGACTGACTGAATCAGAGCTAAAAGAAACAAATCTACCAACCTGAAATCGTTAACAAAAACTTTCTTAACATTATCACTGACGCCATCTTTCTTTTCCCCAGGTACGTCCAATAAGCGTGCTGAGTGGATCAAGTCTCCTGGATCCGGATAAAGGCTGCGTGTTAACCTTTTCTATTTGCTTAGGGTAGGCGTAGGGATATGCAAAAAGTATCGATACCACAAGCTATCGATACTTTTGTTTCGATACCAAGTACTTTTGGAATCGATACTTTTGTTCCGATACTTTAGAAGTATCGATACTTTTAGAAAGTATCGATACTTTTTATCTCCACCCAGCTTGACCCAAAATTTAAAAAAAATAAAACCGACTTCCATATCAAAACACTACAAAGCCAAAAATAACTTTAATTTCGGTAGTCGGTGTTATTGGTTTTGTATTTTCTGTTTTTTTACACCGTCTTCCGAAATTAAAATTATTTTTGGCTTTGTAGTGTTTTGATATGGAAGTCGGTTTCATTTGCTATAAAGTTCTTTTTCACGCTTTTTAGTGGGTCGGTTTGTAATTTATCTAGTTACAAAAGCTAAAATGTGAATTACTGATCACCTTTTACAAAATATTGCTTTTCCCGATGCAGAGCCGTTAACGTCTCTGCATCGGGAAAAGCAATATTCTGTCTGCTCGTCACACACTTTGACACACTTCACACACACGTCACACACTTTTTGCTCGTCATACGAGTAAAAAGTGTTTAACATCCGTACTCAAGTAATCGAATCGCAATCCACGAAATACTTATTATTGAGTAGTTTCAGTGGCCATCTGTGGTCTTCATCATCAGTTCCACTTCCCCAAATGGTACTTTTCGAAAGTAACAGCTCAAGGTACTGTAAGAAATACCCAAAACGCTATAGGTGTTGCCTATAATATTTGAAGAGTTCCCTCGATTAATCCAGGATCCCATCATCAGATCTGATTTCATAACAATGGGACCAATTAGAAAGTATACCCTGTCAAACGACTAAAAAATTCCAAATCAGTCCAGCCGTCTTTGGGTTATGAGGTAACATACATAAAAAAAGTTCAAGACGAACTGAGAACCTCCTCCTTTTTTTGAAGTTGGTTAAAAACATCCACTTTACGGTTCCCAATGCCTGCGCCCGTGCGATTTCGTACATCCGAAGGACAATAAACGCAAATGACAGCCCGTGCCCACCAACAAACTCCTCGGAATCGGAAACTGACACAATGGATATCTGGAGTCAACATTAACAACTGGCTCATGCAAGACGTCAGAGGACAACTGAAGGGGAAAGGGATGAGGTTGGACTATACCTTTCAAATCAAGTATCTCCTCTCAAAGCAGATCCTTTGCAAGCGTGGGAAGACATGAAATTCGTTTTCCTATTATTCATATTATGCTATTTAACCTGGTGAAAAAATACTTAATTATTCCAGCAACTTCAGCGAGTTCGACTTCGGAGAGGCTTTTTTCACGAGCTGGAGCCATTATGACAGAGAGTCGTAATCGCTTGATTTGTGAATAAAATTTTATCCAGGCGGCTGGATCCCGCCTGGATAAAATTTTATTCACGTTTGATTGCAAGATTGGCAGTTTTCTAAATAATTTTAATATTCATTATGACAATTTATTTGTTAGTTTTATTGTGTTTAGTCGTGTAATTTTAATTAAAAATAAAAACATTTTAATTTTTGTACTGATTTATTATTTTCTCCTAAATAGGGTACGTACCTACGTTTACGTACGTTATGTGAATATCTAACAGTTTCTAAACATCTATTTTGGGCTGTACTAAAGGTCCTATCAAAGAAACCAATCCCCTTTCCGACGTCCGACCTCTATTTACTTTGCAAAGTCCTCACAGTTAGGCAGCTCTTCGTACTACAGACTATACTTAGAAAACATAGAGTTTGCAAAACTATACCATGTGGAGCAGCGGTAGCGAGAAGACACTTCAGGTATATCGGCTCCAAGCTCTACAATAAAATAAATAATATACTAAATATTAATCATGAACACGGGGTACCATTTTGGGGAGGAAGCTGACTAATTGGCTGAAATCACTGTCATATGATGAAACTGTAAAAATTGTGGATACTTAAATAGGACAAATTAGAGATGTAAATTGAAAAAAAACAAAATGTTTTTTTTCACAATCTTGAAAAAAAACATGAAAAAAATCTTGGCACCGTTGTTTTTTTTCTACATTTGGTTTTTTTTCAGAAAAAGTGAAATTCTATAACTAAAGTGGAATAAGACACTAAATTTGATTGTTTTGTTTTTATTCAAGTCAAATAATGTTTAAATCAATGGGTAACTATTATTATGAACTTAAAAAATACTTAATGTGTTACAATCATCTGTATCAGTATCAGTAGCTACGGCTACGCTTGTTTTATCAGCTTCGAAATAATGTTCTGTGTCTGTATTTGTTTCATCTGATTCTGAATCAACGACTATACTATATCAGGGACTTTATTACATTCTGCTTGTGTTAATATTGTTGATGATTGTACTGATTGCACAATGTACATTTTCCTAGCCCTGTCATTTGTCAGTCTATTACGTTTCTTGGTATGAATGTCGCTGATTCGCTGTACGTACTAAATGTTTCTGCAGTCTGCACGCAAATCAACCAAAACATAAACCAAACGAGGATTAGGGAAATGCCGTCCGTAAATGTAGTTTACACTTAGTGTTGCCAATTATGTTAAAAACAAATGGTATTTTCTTATTGAACAAAAAAAAAATAATATCAACTCACATACGCAAACCGCCTTACCATATCTTTATTTTCCTACTCATGAAAAAAAACCTACTCCAGAAAAAAAACTGTTTCTTTTCATGTTTTTTTTAAACGTTTTTTTTCATCTCAGAAAAAAAACCGTTTTTTTACAACTCTAGGACAAATACTGACACTCTCACTCACATACATTCCCTTCATTTCACACAATGTCCAAACATACTCACTCACACTCTATTCCGTCATACTCATCGACACACACACAGACACATACGGTCATTTTTTAATTTATTTTTAATTTATTTTAATTTTTCTATTTTTTATTTTAATTACTTGTAGTTTTAGTTTGGAACAATTGTCTTCTTTTTTTGTATGGGCGCTGATAGCTGCGACACAGTTGTAAGATTTTGTAGCTATCATCGTTTTCTTTGTAATGTAGGTAGTCAACTGTCTATGTTTCCAAAATAAAGACTTTTTACTTTTTTACTATTGGATATTAGTGACTATTTTGTAAGACACGTTCCTGCTAGATTTTTTTGCGAAACTTAGCAACACAAACTACACTTCATTCGGGTTTAAAAAGTACTCGATACCTTCAGGTATCGATACTTTTGTTCCGATACTTTTTTGGTATCGATACTTTTAATACGATACTGGTATCGAGTAAAGTATCGATACTTTACAAATTTTGCGTATCCCTAGGTAGGCGGGGTAATTTGGTTGGGTTCAGTACTGGTGTAAGAAACAATTTTAGTGAAGTGATGCAAAATTTACTCCAGTGACCATGATTCTACGCAATTTGAAAATGGTAAGTCTTTGCTTGTTATGCATAAAGTAATCTAGACTTATTTTTTTGTAAAAAGAAAACATTTGTTTTTTTTTGTAATGGGTAAACTCAAAACCTTCTGGACCGATGTTAAAACTTCTTTCACGAATTTAAAGCTACATTATCAGCGAGGAACATTGGCTCAATTCAATTTCAAGTTATTCAATGAAAGAATTGCAATTGCTCTGCAGTATTTAATTGTAATGTAAATAATGAACTGAAGTAAATAAACCACGAGCGACGATGTGTCGTGCTGTGCTCGTGTTCCACGCGCGCCTTTATGTGCTGTTATGGCAATGGCCTGACAGGGATATGTCGTATGATAACCAACAATAACAATGATAAGTATTAACTACAAAATTATATAATTATTAACTAAAAAGAATTACCTGTCTAGACGATTTTATAAATGGTGCGTGATGGTTACAGCTTTTACGCAATATCTCTTAGAATACGTTGAAGTTTGTTTTTGAAATCGTACTAAACAGAAACTCTCTTATTCACTTCACTAACATCATAATAGCTCAGTCCGTCCTTCTTGACACACTCTCCCGGAAACACGACGAATTACGTGAAAGGGGATGCCTTCCTCTGAGGACTTCCGCGCATCCATCACTCGGCGGAACCGGCCTGACAGAACTGATGGTTCACGTACAATTTGCAAGCGATTTCATGTATTTTCATTTGAACCAATTTAAAATGATTAATAATAAGGAAATTGATAAATTTAAGCCCAAGTTGCCGTAGTTAAAAGTATGTTTTGTTGTCGCCAATTTTGGTGAACACGTTCGAGGCATGCCTTTTACTGTGCTTAATACGCTCGGCTATATCCGGAATCCAGTGTTCTACTGTTTCCTGTCGGGGTTGCCGGAATGTGCGAACGAGATACTGCGGCCCCGGAACGCAAGACTACTACGTCCGGATAATTTAACACATGTTTGGAACTTGTATACCTGACGAAGGGAATAAGATGGTTATCCCTTGTGTACGCTCATTCGTCTTTTAGCTGTTAAATTATAAAATAGTGACAAAGACAGACATACTACTTACTTTCGGTCTTATAATGTAATAGGTTGGAACTTCTATATTTATGCTAAAAGAAACATACATAAATATTTGATGTCATAAATAAAACCTTCTTTCCCTTTTAACTGCTATCCGTTACCCGTCTTAAGCTAACTTTCTTCCATCTCAAGGCTCCCTGAATGCCTTTAAGTTTTAGTATTAATATCCAAGTACCCTTTTCATTATAAAGTAAAATTTAACTAAAAGAACAGTCAAAGTCACAAAGCATATTAAATTGGCTGAAGAGTAATGATATTCTAACAATGATACCATTTGTATTATTCTGCTGTATGAACAAACAAAATAAACAATGTTCGTAAGAGGAAAAAGGTTTTTGATGCAAAGGCCACTTCTCAGTAGTGTTACTATGGAGGGAAGCTTAGAAGGTCAGGTGCGTACAAAATGTATTGAAATAAGCTTACACTAATATGTGCATGCTGTCGGGAATGCAAATGTATCTAGTTTTGACTTTACCTTGAACAAATTGAAACCATAAACACAACACCCTCAAAATGGGATCGCAAGCTGATCTCCGGCCACCGAAGGCGCGGGTTTGCAGACGGTCAGCAGAGTTAGCTCACCGTCCGGTAAGCATCAGGCCTATCTCAGCGACATGTCGATATGTCGTACTCCACGCGCGTGTCAGAGAGAGAGAGACGAAGCCGACCACAATGTAAATGTATGTTGGGAATGGCTTCTAGTATGAGTGGATGCAGCTGAGTACTAGTGGTTTACATGAAGCGACTGCCTATCTGACCTCCACAACCCAGTAGCGGAGCAACACGATATCTTTGTGGCAAGACTGATCTCAGATTTACTGGCTTCTACTCGTAACGATTGTTAGGGATGTAGAAATGTCCGGGACCAACAGCTTAACGTGCTTTCGGAGGCACGGAGGAATTTCGATATGTTAAGATAGTCACTAATCGAAGCACCGACCTAGGCAAGCGTTATTTAACCTTGAAAATCGACCCGTGTGGCTGTCGCAATCTGCTAAGCGATAACGCTATTCTTTTGCTTCCCACCGCTGAATACTATCTATTCCTGCTTGGGTGAATTTTTCGGATGCACTGCGTAGCGCATTACAGGGTCCGTTGGGTTCAGCTGACCTTTAATATAGTCCTATATTTTACTCAGATTCTATCGAAAAATATGTGTATTTAAAGGCTCATTATTTATGGACCTGCTGTTCTCCTTTTCCTTTTAAGTGTTAACGTGGGAAGATGGTAGATAAAGATGTTTTATTTGTTACTTAATATTTCACTTAGTTTTCAACCGACGACAAAAAAAGGAGGAGGTTATCAATTCGACGCGTATATTTTTTTTTTTATGTATGGTCACCGATTACTCGAAGACGGCTGAACCGATTTAGAAAGTTCTTTTTTGTTTGATAGGGTATACTTCGAAATTGGTACCATTTGTCACCAAGTCAGGATCTGATGATGGGATCCTGGAGAAATCGAGGGAACTCTTCAAATATTATAGGCACACCTATGGCGTTTTTGGTATGTCTTATAGTAACTTGTGCAGTTGCTCTCAAAAAGTACCATTTGGGGAAGTGGAACTGATGATGAAGACCACAGATGGCCGCCGAAACTACTCAATAATAAGTATTTCGTGGATTGCGATTAGATTACTTGAATATGGATGTTAAGTACTTTATGCTCGTCACAATGCATATGGTGATGTATAGCTGATGGTGAAGTACCAGGAAAACTCCTCAAAATTAACGGCCCAGCCACTGATTTGAAAACCGCTTGATTGCACATACGTTGCCCCGACGCACGAAAACTATGCGAGTTTTTGCTCCTATATATTGGCTACGATACACGAACCATTTTAGTTGTGACCAAGTATTAGACCTGTGTGCATGCTAAACAATTACAAATTTTAAATGTTTGTATCCAATTTATAACGCATAATAATGCTTTCATGCACGTTGAAATGGTGTGGAAAACATTCCCAGACATCTAGATACTAAATGGATGACATAACTATTCATCAGTAATGAAATAATATGAAAATTATTTATCATTTAATCAGATTATAAGCTACCGCAGAGGCCCATTTAAAGTGGTGGTTTGGGTGGTCAAGGACAAAATTGTGTCGCGCGTTGATGTCTTTTGGAAATGTCTCTTTCTTACATGAAGAAATTCTAATTCTTTTATCCCTGTCTTTTCTTTCGTATTTTTATCGTAAAATCTGTGCTGTTACCTATAACGGCTGAATACGATATCGATAATTATAAAATTAAACTTATTTCTTTTTAAAATTCAATTCATATAGTTGTCATCAAATACCTATCTACATTAACCGACTTTAAAAAAAGGAGAAAGTTCTGTTTTTTTTTCTTCTGTGTGACATGCATGTTTTCATTTTAGATTTCCCAAGATTCCAGATTAAAACGAAAAGTGGAATAGAATAGAATAGAATAGAATAGAAGTTTTATTAGCTCAAACATGTGTACACATACAGAATTTAATATAATACCTGCATGCAAGATCTTAAAAATTTATTGGTTCACGACATGTCTGCCATTTCTCATGGCGTGCAAATATGTTTACATACAGGTACATAATGATTATTTCAATTCTACACACAATTTTACAATATAAATTTCATAAATTAAATCATTTTACACAAATAAATCATAAAACAAAACAAATCATAACATTATTTAAATTCTATACTTACAATATAAATTTCATAAATTAAATAATTTAAAACAAACAAATCCTGAAACAAAACAAATCATAACATAATCCAATTATACTAATTAATTTATTATTTACATGAGTCCTTTAAAAAGTCCTTTTAAATCTGCGATGCTATAATAGGCTTTTTGTGCCAAAAATAATTTCAGTGTTTGTTTAAACATAGGTACTGTTTTTTCTTTCCAACTTTTGGGCAATTTGTTGTAGACAATTGGTGCCATGCAAAAAACACTCTTGCGCATTAGTGTAGTTTTTGGGACACATAGTAGGCTATCGTCACGTCTATTTCTTGGAAATTTGTCTGCCATACGAGGAAACAAATGTGGATTAGTTTTTACGAACATTGCTATTTCCAATATATAGAGAGAAGGTAACGTTAATATTTTATATTTCGTGAAGTAATTTTTACAGCTATCAGTAGTTTTTAGATCTTAAACAACGCTTCTGTCTTTTAAAGATGATATCCTTATTGGTGGAATTACCCCAGAAGATAACACCATATCTAATTACAGATTCAACTAAACCATAGTAAGCTGTTAATAGCGCTTCTGTATTTAGAGTACGAGATAGTTTATATAACGCATATGCAGAACTGCTTATTCTATTGGCTAGAGTCTCAATATGCGCTTTCCAATTTAAGTTTCTGTCAATTGTTAGGCCTAAAAATTTTGTGGTATCAGCTGTTTGTATTTTATTATTATTATATTCAATGTCAAGACTAAATGACGATCGTTGGCTAAAGTGCATAATCAAAGTTTTATTTATGTTAATTTTTAAATTATTGTTATTCAGCCACGTTACTGCTTCATTTAATGTAGTTTTTATGTCCATTTCATATGTATTTTTATTAGTGCATGGTATCGTTATCGTACGCTCGTACGTTATCGTGGATGGATAAGGTTACTAGGGAATATTGGTTTCTAGTTTGGTTTTTATTGATATTATGTTGAGAAAAGTCAAAATAATATTAGACACCTATATCCAATCTTTCTAGGCTTCAAATAGTATGACGGAGTCTAATATTAATTAACTTGGACCTTTGCATTAGAACATCGCCCTCGTAAGTTACTTTGGTTCCGGGGTTGCGGTAATGTTCTAATGAGATACCGCGGCCCCGGAACTTAAGGGCAGCTGAATGAACAGGGTGGGTTTTTAGTCAGTAGAAGTCTGACACTCCCTTCCGACTTACCGAGAGCGGGAGAAGTCATTCGATGATTTTCCCACCCAGGAAAAAGAAACAGGTTACTTTGTTTCGATGTCGAGTCCACGGGTTAAGTGTATGTAGGAGGGAGGAGTCATTAGATAAATCATCTAATGACTCACCACCAAAAAATTAATTATTACCGAGTGCCTGCTGAAGCTACAGTTGTTGACACAACTGATTTTAATGAAAATATATTTATTATGGAAAATAAAATAAATATAAGAAAATAAAATATAAAAATAATATATGGCCGGCTACATTGTCCATGCTCTGATAAAGCAAATAAAATGCCTAACTTGTATTGGAGCGTTGATTGGTGTTACAAATCAAAACGCCTTACAATTTCAAAAAGACACTAAAACAAATTATTGTAATAGTAAGTAATAGAAATTTGTCGTCGTTGTGAAATTTATATTAAAAGGGTGATCAACGAGAGTGGTTCGAAAGTGCTGTCTCAGAAATATAATTACAATTATTTTATGAGATCGGTTTTAAAATCACTGTTTGGGTATAATTTATTCCCGGATATTAATTTTCATCAATATGAAATAGAAATTACCAATCATTTGATTGAATTAGCAAGATGCATAATTCAGAAATATATAGATGCTCGGTTATCATTTTTTAGCAAAAACAATCAGGACCCTAAAACTTTAATTCGAAAAACCTTTACCAAATTAATTTATTTTAAAAATCAATAATAACAGCATACTTGTTTTTCTTTTTGTAATTGAGACTGATAATGATTAAATATTATTATGTGATTTTATTGAGTATTTTTATAATGTTAAACTTCAGTTTATCAATATCGATAACTTTCCCTCAATCAAGTAGAGCAATCCCTAACTCGGCATATCTATGAAGCTTGACCTTGAACTGACCAATTGCAGTGGCGAATTTTTTCCTCGCCTCCCAACCCGTATTGGTGAGTTGTGTTCTTCAAAGAAATCGGCCTATAAGCTCTCTAGGTTAAATACTCTCTGGGTCCAGCATTAGGAAAAGCAATATTTTGTAAAATGTTATAAGTAGTTGACATTTAGGCTCTTGTAACTAGGTAAATTAAAAATCAACCAACAAAAAAGAGTGAAATATAAACTTATTACCAAAAAATTAAACCGACTCTCAAAAACACTGCAAATTGATAAATAACTTTAATTTCGGAAGTCGGTGCCAAAAACGAAAATACAAAACTAAAGACACCGACTACCGAAATTAAAGTTATTTTTCACTTAGCAGTGTTTTTTGGGAGTCGGTTTAATTTTTTGGTAAAAAGTTTTTATGTAGGGTAGACCAAAGGAAAATACGGTTATGTCAGCTGGCAGAAAGAGTTTTATTATAGTTCCGAGCTTATTTACTTTTTACGTCTCACGTCTAATACGTATGTACGTATTAGACGTGGCTTGTACTGGATAACGGAAAATGGACCCTAAGTCTAACAGATTGAGCTCATACTTAAAGAAAGTAAAATAGAAATGAGTTAAAGTAGGTCATATTGAATTATCGGATAATAACTGATTACTAATGCCCAATCGTTACAAATAGCCTGTTTCCTAGAGGATGCTTATGTGTTCCAGCAATGGGAGCATTATTAGTTGTTCATGTTATGTTACATAGTTATTTTTTTTAATTCGTTACCATCGCGGTCCATAGATGTTACTTACTGTTTTCCCTTAGTCAACGCCAAAACTTACTAATATTTTCCAATAAAAACAGAAAGCAATCTATTTTTATGTCATAGCTTATTACAGTTCATTTTTTCTGAAAGGTTAGCCAATTTTTTATATGAATAAAATGACAAATATATATCTAAGATTTGTCTAAGAAAATAGACCTCCCTTTTAAAATTGAGATAAAGTCAATTTTTTTCTGTTAGCCCAATAGTGTATATTTATTGTTAGCTATCTAGATATTCTTGAAAAACTATCTCTAATTTCAGGTGGTCGAGATACGAGGTATGATTTTTCTTGTGTTGTCTTATGTTATAAACTAGCGTTAACGCAGTGGCTTTAGTGATTGGCTGCTGTAAGTGTTGTGAGGTCGATTCCCACTGGGTATATAAATATGTTAAAGATTTTAAAAATAGTTGTAAATACATCCACGATACCTGTATCGTAACCGTATGTGTGTAACATTGACCACACTAGGATTTCTCCTGAGAAATCCTAGTGTGGTCAATGTTAAAAAAATACATTTTTGCAAGATATTTTTTAAATAAAAATCTGTTAAGTACATCACAGTAAGATAACTGTCATCAAAATAATATTGATTAAGATTATTACAAAAAAAATCATATAACCATTGAGTAAATTAGTTCGCTTTTACTAAGGAACAATTGAAATTCTCAAATAAACCCCGAACCGAGATTGATCCGATAGTATAGTACCTACCTAGTATTACAACCCAGTAGCTTAACACGATAACCCTTGGCCAGACTGGTGTTAGTTTTTCTGGGTTCCGACCACCCGTAACGAATTTCAAAGAAGTAGATACCAATAAATGACAGCCGGGACCAAAGGGTCCCGTCGTTACTTATATTTCTCGGAAGCACAGAATTGTGTACGAAAGGATTTCGTCATTAGTTACGGGATTAAGAGTTACGTGACCCGAACTTAGTACATAAGTAGTGGTCAAGTGGATCGTTGTAAAATGTTGAAGAAAATTACAGCATATTGTAGAACCAAAAAAAAAACTTTTTTTACATTGATGTTATAAAAGGAGGAAGATATGTTACGCGCTAACATCGCAATCAGTAAACCTGGGCTCGGCTCACGAATACATGCACGGAAACTCACACATCTGTGTTCAGTGTCATCATCAGTCCCAAACCTACAGTTACCGATAGACAAGGACAGAGATAGGAGACGGCGCTGTAGTGCGAGCGAAATCACCTCAGTTGCCGAATGTTTGCGATTATGAATGAAATGAGATTGCATGGTAAGTAGTAGTAGTAGTATTAGGTAAGTAAGTAGTAAGTGATCCCATGACCCATGTCTCTTATTTTTCGTCCTGGTGTAATTAAGACACTGTTTAGCTACACAAGAAGTCATTTTGATACGTATTTATTCCAAAAAATCCTTAAAGACGAAGAGACGAGAATTTCTTGAACTATGTGATCAACAACGTTCCGTGCGCGACTGAGCGCCAACTACGGGCAATCACTTAGTTCTGTAGATGAAAGCTAAATGACCTTAAGTCCATTTTTTGACATTTTTATATTTTAAATGATACTTATTCAGAATACCCCAATTGATCAAATGGTAAAAGCCATAAATTCCTACAGCCGCTAATTTCGCAGATGTAAAATTATAAATAACATTAAGTCCCTAGACGTGAAAAAGTAAATGATCGTATGGTTACTTAATATTGTTCAATATTTAAACAATAAATATAGATAAATGTTAAATGATTGTATTTGGGACTTACTGTTCTTTACCATTACGCTCGCGGGTTAGATTTGCGCGGGTGCATCGTACCTACGATTCCCGCCGCGCCTCCGGCCATGCTTTCCCTCCGTTTAGTTTGATTTGTGTTTCGTGCAATACTAGACGTACTCGAAGACGTACTCGCGGCTGCAATCACTCTCTCTCAAAGTGCACCCTGAGGTGCACTTTGAGAGAGAGGGATTGCAGACCCCGGATATTGCTGACAATATCCGGGGTCTGAAAATCTCGTTGCAGTCCACCACCACCTCGAGACTGAAAAACCTGCTCTTTTGTTTCTTTCGGAGACGCAGATTAGAAGTCCGTCAGACGTGTCGTATCTTTCATACCCAGGGTTCACCTTGGAGCACAATTTCAAACCAAGTGCGGGTATATGCATGTACGCCCGCGACGACATCTGCTATCGGCGTCTCCGTAACCTTGAGGACTCCAGGTTCTCGACGCTTTGGGCTCTGGTGGACACGGGCATGGACAAAATTATTTATGCCTGTGTCTACCGCTCGCACAGTGGAGATCATGAGACAACCAGGCTCACAGAGTACATCAGTGAGGCGGCAGATACGGCCCAGCAGCGGTACCCTTCAGCTCAGTTCGTATTATTGGGGGACTTTAATGCCCATCACCAGGAGTGGCTCTTCCCGTACCAGTGCACGGGTCATGCTGGGCGAGAAATGCACAATCTTGCGCTTGCATTAAATCTCACTCAGCTGGTCCAGGGAGCAACGAGGGTGCTGGATGTTGAGTCGCACACAGCGGATTGCTTGGACCTTCTGCTGACTACAGATCCAGACCGCTACTCGGTAACGACATCTTCATCGTTAGGTAGTTCCGACCACTCTCTGGTGAAGTCTGTATCCGTCTACTACCCGCCCGATCGGCGGGTATGGCGATACAAGTCAGCGGATTGGGATGGCATGCGATCTTTGTTTGCATGTTATCTTTGGCAGCCTACTTGCTTCTCTTCAAATGATTCATCGTCGTGCGCAGCCGCCGTGGCGGATGTTTTGCGGCAGAGAGTGAAGTACTAAATTCCGTTCTCTGACCTAACAATGTCCGGCAAAGCACGATCGAAAGCTTGGTTTGGTGCCAAATGTGATCGCGCTGAAGCGCTTTAACACGCGGCGTACCTAGCATGGGTCGATGCTTGAAACTGCAAATTAAATGACGTGATTAAGAAGAAGAGAGCTTTCAACAGGGCTGCCAAGTCCTGTAAAAAGGTTTTGCGGAGGGCTCGGTTTGACCACGTTAGCCGAATCGGGAACAAACTTGATTCGTACCCAGCTGGCAGCAAAACTTTTTGGTCCCTGGCAAAGTCGGTCGAATCGAATTTCTGTCGCCCCTCACTACCACCACTGCTTAAACCTGACCGGTCTCTGGCCCACTCCACTGAGGAAAAAGCAAACTTGTTTGCCGCTCTTTTTGCGGAGTCTTCACGTCTAGATAGTAGTGGCGCTCACCCTCCTGTTGTTCCTATTGGATGCGGGACGTGTATGTCGGACATTCGTATCCATCAGAAGGACGACGTCCGTAGAGTGCTGCGTAATCTTGACGTGAACAAAGTTAGTGGCCCCGACGGGATACCAGCAATTGTTCTTAGAACTTGTGCGCCTGAACTGTCTCTAATTTTGACGTGCCTGTTTCGCCTTTCGCTTGAGACTGGAAAGGTGCCGAAAGCATGGAAGCTGGCTAACGTGCAGCCTGTGCCCAAAAAGGGCAGTCGTGCTGACCCGGCCAACTACAGACCTATTTACTACTGAGTACACTTACTATTTACTACTACTGCTTACTATTGAGTACACGCTCCATAATCTTACAGAGTATGGAGCGTGTACTCAATAGTAAGCTCCTGGCATACCTAGAAGCCAACGACATCCTCAGTGACCGACTAGCGTATGCTATTCATATCTGGAGTGAGGCCATCGAGAAGCACGGGGAAGCACTTGCTGTCTCCCTTGACATCTCTAAGGCCTTTGACAGGGTCTGACACGATAGCCTTATTGCTAAGCTAACTTACCTTACGTTTCGGTTTACCCACCCAACTTTGCGTTTGGATTGAAGACTTCCTGAGAGATCGGTCCATTCGAGTGGTCATTGATGGCTGCTCATCTGGCCAATTGGCAATTAATGCCGGGGTCCCTTAGGGGTCGGTTCTCTCAGTAACTTTATTCTTGCTGCACATTAATGATCTGCTTATGCCCGGTACCTTTGGGTATGCAGACGACAGCACAGTTGCTGAGAGATATGTGTCCAACGCGCGTGCTGGTGGGTCACAGATCCAGTCTCTCCGTGAGGACTTGGTTGGGCGCTTGAACTTGTCCTTGAAGGCTATCTCCGAATGGGGCGATGCCAACTTGGTCAAGTTTAATGCAGCTAAGACCCAGGCGTGTCTCTTCTCCGCAAAAAGGAGTCAATTCAAACCAGCTCCTACTTTCCGAGGTGTAACCGTGCCGATAACCGATCGTATCGAGCTTCTGGGGGTAACACTAACTTCTATCCTCAATTTTGGCCCGTTTATCGAGGCTACGGCTCAACTAGCATCAAAAAAGATGGAATCCTAGCAAAGGTGAGTCGGTACTTCACACCCGAACAGCTGCTAAATCTCTATCAAGCCCAGGTTCGGTCGTGTATGGAGACCATCTTTGGGATGGATCTGCCAAGTACCAACTAGATGGGCTTGATTCTATTGAGAAACGGGCCAAAAGACTAATTGGCAACGATACACTGGTCGAATCAAAGCTCCAGAGCCTTGATCATCGGCGATGAGTTGCTAGTCTATCGGTTTTCTATCGGTTACATTTCGGGGAGTGTGCGATGGAATTACACAATATAATTCCGTCAAGCCCGTTCCATCATCGGACTACAAGACAAACGGCGATGCGCCATCGTTACTAAACGTTTTGGGAATACCTTCATTGTGCGTACGGCTAAGGAGTGGAATTCCCTTCCGGAGTCTGTGTATCTCGATAGCTATAACCTAGGGGTCTTTAAGTCAAAAGTGAATAAGTTACTTTTAGGTAAGCGTGCTCCATCTTCGACCACATCATTACTTACCATCAGGTGAGATGGTGGTCAAACGCGAGCCTATTATAAATAAAAACAATAAATGAAATTTGAAAAAGAAGAGTATGGCACAATGAGTTACAAAACATCTTTTAATCAACAAGAATTCGAAAAGCTATCCTTAATAAGAAATAGAAGGAGATCCCTTTAAGACTTTGCCATTCGATTTCCAGCCTATTCGATTTGGCCACAAACCTATAAGCAATAAAAAATTTCATGATTCACAGAAAGCTCTGCAATGGATTCCACCCATTTTTCATAATTTTTATAATACATTAGCCCACGAGGGTACAGAACACTTAATGTTATTCTGGTAAGTCACATGACTTACCAGAATAACATTAAGTGTTTTGTTTAATTTCATTTATTTTATTAAAAAATTTAAAATACAAAGATTTTAATTTTTATTAAATAAAACATACTATGGATAATGTTATTTCATTTTTAATGTCATTAAAACTTTTTAATATATATTTCTATGATGTTGTATCGTACTTAACTTATAAAATAATAAAATTTACCATACATTATTGATACAGGAGAGACGTAAGTACCGTCATACTATACGTAAGATATCTAGTAAAGCTTCAAAGTTAAAGAACCTTAAGTCCGATAATATAGGCTTAAGGAACTATATTTGTTAAAAAAATATCTCAATATAATAGCTTAAGTACCCATCATAATCATACTTTTTATTCGACAATGATACGATAATTACTTTTTATACTCTGTCGATTTTAATGTCAAATTTCGGGTGTGGACATCTTTAATGAGCTCTACTGAATACTTTATAAAATGTGACTTAAGGCCCTTCACTTTTCACCTACAGAGTTTAGTAGTTATTTTTTTTTCTCTTGACGTTTATTTTCTTACTCGCTTTAATTCTTTACTTGACGTGTAATGGAGATTTTCATTACTCACGAGATAAAGCACGAATATAGATATTATTTACGATGTATATGTGAAAAGCTTATGACATACAGTATATTTCTCGTAGAAAATACTACGCGAAATAATATCTTTGTATTAATTATTTTACTACTCACTTTTGGTATATGGAAGGCACTCGTATATCTTTTATTCGTCCTATAATTTATTCCTCCACCTCTTCAAGAATTTTCAAGGCTAAGCTTTATTGTACGGAGTCTGTCTGTTAATTTATCTCTGTCTGTTACCTTCGGCATGATAAAGATAAATCAATAGACGCCGCTGTCGCTGTCGCTTTTGTTGATCTTTGGCAGCCTTTATTAGAACTTTACATAAGTATTTATGTGACGTACTTCCCAGTCCCTGAGTGGAGGCCAGAGGCCACTGTGCAAATCTGTTGGATGCGAAACGAACTGAAAAGGTCCAAGTAGTGACAGCTGGGGTGAAACTATCTCCAGCAGTGATCGTCTACCGGCTGAAAGTAAGATGAATATCAGTAAACGATAATCCTCTACTAACCATTTCCAATATCCATAATCTTGAACTTCTAAGTTTCCAGGCACTTAACTAGGAATCAAATTGAACATCTAATATCACTAACAGTTCTCCAACTAAAGTTGGAACTTCAACCACGTTCAATGCTTCGCCATATCGTACCATCTGTGGGACGTAAACTGCGACATCAGATTTAATTCTAACTTGTATGGATACGGGTATTGTCTTTGTTAGGTATGTTGTTCACTTAATGCTAATGATGCGATATCATTAGCTTTAAGTGTTTAACAAGTTAGGATGAAATCTGATCTCGCATGGAAGGGTATAATGATAATGGTAAATGGGAAGAAAAACATCGTGAGGACAGCCTAGCATGGCATGTCCTATAGAACCAAATGCTGAAGACGTAACATTCACCAACCCACACTGATCTCGCGTGGTGGATTACGGCCTATTCCCCTCTCATAGAGGAGGGGAACTAGCTGAATTAACCTTCTTGCTGCTCTATAACGTTGAAAGTAGAAACATCAACTGGTGATCAAAAGAAGAAAATCTCACCAATATCGTCCTATAAGCCCCTCTCGCGTGACACAAGCTTGAATGAGATCTCTCGATATCCATGTCACAAGTGGTATACATTCAAGTATGAATAGTTCTCGCTCAAGGATAATATTATAATAGCATGGCAGTAGTCACAATATCTCTGTTAACTGTTTGTCTGAGATTGCTTCTATCCCTACATGGTGACCCTGCCATTACATAAATAAATATTACAACAAATGCCATGGTATCCTATCATCTTTTATTTGAAATACTCGTACCTATCTTATGTGTTTCAATTCCAACAAACTGGAGAGCAGAATTCTCGAAATACGAACGATGATTGCAGTTCACACAAGCTAACACCTACAAAATAAGCTTTTCGAAAACTGCAAGGATTTAGTCATACGCCATAACTTATCTAAAGCTTTATTTTAATAACAGATCTTTCACTAGATCATATGCCTCCTAAGTATGTCAGACCTGTCAGAGTAATATGGCTGCCCCAACTTGGGATCCATGTTACATATTAGCAATACTTTATTTACTTTTGCTTTGCACACAGTTAACTGATTAGTTTTATTGTGTTTTTACCCGACTGCAAAGGAAGGGTTATGTTTCTTACCAATGTCTATTATGTTGAATTGTGTAAAAACTTAGGCGGCAGTTTATTTTAGTCAAAGACGTTTTAATGTGAAAATAGAAGAGACCTTTCCTATGTTTTTCGTGTAATATAGATACTCAAATCGCATGTGTTTCCCTATAATTGGAGAAACAAACGGTGTCATACATAGTGTCGTAACATAATAATTATATTAGCATGTAAGTAAATTCTTTGTTGGGAAACCTAAATAAATGAATAAATTAAGTTTGATATAAAGGGTTATAAGTTCAGTAGAGTGTTACATTTTGTCAGAATTTAGGCATTTAGAAGTTCATAGATGAATAGATTCTGACAGTGTCATAGCTATAAATTACTAATTCAGGATATGGTACTATCCGAGAACCTAGTATAATCCAAATTGCTTCAGCCGTTCAGACAGACAGATCAAGTTACTTTCGCATATTTTAAGTAGGTAAAGCTTTAATTCTCCTTGAAATTTATTATTCTATGCTTTTTCCTTTTTAGTTCCACGTCTGGATCGAATCCTTTTATTATTTTTGAAAACTATATTCCAAGCCTCCATTGTTCGACCTTTCCGACATACAAATACAAGAAAACATATTAAATTCCGTTATATTTACACAAAATAACGAATGTTTTGTACGTACCCACGGAGTTTCTTCGGTAAATATTTATTTGGGAAACTATTCAATCAAAATGGCTGCCGACACGACACATGTTGAAAACTGATGAAAAGCGAAAAAAAAAATTGTACAGAAGGGAGGACTTTATTTAGTGTGTTTAATTATGTATTTGGCTTATAATTGAACTTTGATGATAAATAAACGCTTAGGATTTTGTTCATGACAGTACGTTTGGGATTGAATTTTAGCAAGATAAAATTTATATACATGAAAAAGGAGTGCAAAAATCTGATATGTTTCTATAATAATGCGTTTCAGATACTTTAAGTTATGTATGAAATCGACTACTAGTAGCATAAATCTGCTATCTTTACGCAACAAAGCTTATTGTTGACAAGTGCCATGTCTTAATATTTTAACAACTAGTTTATCAAATTTCTCCTCGTGCTCTGGGTGATGCTGAAGTGAATGCATCTACTGACTAAAATCCCACCTTGTTCCTTCAGTTGCCCTTACGTTCCGGGACCGCGGTATCTCGTTGTAACGTTCCCGTAAACCCGGCAGATCTTAGGACATGAAATAATTATTAATCCCGTTCCATAAACATATTTTAAACGGGTCCGTGGCTTAGGCCCCCAGTGGTCGAGGCACCTGTGGCCGACGCCCCCGATTCGAATAATTTAATTCAAAGCAATTTTTGATCAAATGTAAAGTCAGGCACAAAAATGTTTTACAAAAATAATAAATGCATATTGATTGTAAGTATAAATATAATATTAAATCATAATTACATTTAAAACTTGGTTCATGGACTTCTCTCTTTAATTCATTCATAAGAATTCATAAGTTGAAAGATAAATTTGCCATATGGTAATTTATTATAAATGTATACTAACAACATTCTTTAACATTTTATATGAAGTCTTTTTGATTTTTTCGATGTTTGTACATAATAAATATGTTTTTTTATCTTTTACGTACGTAGCAAATTGCATCGTAGGAAGTTATGTGGTTTTACAACCACTTATAACTTCCTTTGCTCTGAAAAGAAGAATTTAAAAATAACAAAATGTTAACTTTTGAAAGCACAGGCACATTTTATCACAGAAAAATATGATCTCACGCTTTTGAATTGAGCTTTTGAGTTTTTATAGTCACGTCTTGCTGGCGCGGAGTCTGGTGCTTTTCATTCTTTTCTTCTTGCGTTTTTATTAAAACCGCTTTCATAAGTGCAAATGGTATTGAAAGATATCCGTCTAGCTAGGGGAGTTTAATTTCCAAAATAGTTTAAACTGGGCTGGTTATTGGCTTGTAATCGGAAGTTACGAAGGACTTGTTTCAGACAAACGCCTCCACCATCTTCCACCTTCCCTGATGTAGTGTCCTCTCCCTCTGCCATCATGAATTAGCCGTCTCTAAGTCGTCGGTTTATAACTTGTATTTGATATATTTAGGTAACCATCATTAGGTGGTATACTATTAATTTCCTTGACTGTGACACTAATGCTTCTCCTGCGAATCATTCCACTAAATATTTTTACAAAATGTTAATCTGTCTTACTAAACATTTTTTTAAACAATTCAGAAATTATGCAACGTTTAGACATAGGTCAATATATATTTCTCATTTATTTTCATTATTTTTCTGTTCATTTTGTACATAGCGTCATTGGAAGCACTTGTTACACCGGATAAAGTGAAATGTACAAATATTGTATTTAGTTATAATTGTTTACTGCTTTTGTATATGATTGTACTTGTTAATAGACAATGCCTTGTTGTATTCTTATTTCGCCTACAGTATAGGTATATACTGTAGAACCGTTCTAATTGTATTTATATTGTACGTATAGGTAGTTATGTCCTGTCGGGGTTGCGAGAATGTTCTAAGGATATACTGCGGCCCCGGACCATAAGTGCAACGACCGTTCCGTGAGGCTTTTACTTACTAATCGTTCGACTCAAAGTGGGGTCATACGATGATTTTCCCACCAAAAAAAAGTCATATTAAAGTCATCTTAGACAGCAGTACCGAGTAGAAGCCAGAAAGTTAAATAGCTGTTTTGACTCGGGGTATTGTTCTAAGTTACCCAGTTACTGGGTTGTGGAGTTCAGATAAGCAATTGATTCATGATGAAAAATAGTAGTTAGTTGGAAGAACAAATGAATGTCGCGGGATTAATTTCCACACAGAACAAGTATTAGTATGGTCTATAGATTGTTAATCGAGGTCCTGTTATTTATATAGGTCTTGGGATCGATTCCTGGGTCGGGCGAAAAAAGGTATTAGTTTTTGTATCAGGAATTTCTCAATAGTCGCCCGGAGTTTATAAGTTGGTGGTGTGATACCTCCTTGCCTCGGAATGCACGTTAGCCATTGGTCCTGTGCTTGATCTCTCTCCGCTCATGTCCATCCCGTCGTACTATGAGAGTAAGGGAACAGAGAGTGTACATGCGCACATACTTGTACACTATAATATCTCCTGCGCAGATGACTAATCTCAGCTGAGATGCCGCAGCCGAAATCGGTCTGGAGAACTATATTATTGTTTTGTATGTAAGAAAAAAGATAAGAACTACTCCTCCGGTTGTATAGAAAATAAAGACTGATATAGTATATGATCCAAAAATAGTAAATGCTATGCAGACGATTTATTAAAAGTACATTCGGTCAAAAATCTGCTGTTCTCATTCAACAATTTCCATCTCGAATCACTGCATCAAAAATCTAATAAAACGGGTACATACTGAAAATTGATCAAACATTTTTTCATTTACAGTTTCATGTTTCTATTCATATGGTTGTATGTTTCAAGTACTCATTGTTTGTTTGAAAACTTTCGCAATGTGCAATACAAAGCGTTTATTGTAATTTTGATCAGTTTTCCTCAAGTTATGTTATTGATGACTTTTGGTTGGCTGCATTGAATTTACGCCGTCAATGTATTTGTGTTTGATGTTTTAATATTTTGGTTTCAATATTTGAGAGAACAGAGAAACATACGTGTATTTTTTATTACTTTTGTCGAGTTTATTTTTTATTACTGATGAGCCCACTCTTGACCTCGATCTCGCCTGATGGTAAGCGATAAATGAGGTCTACGATGGGACGAGCCAGCCCAGAAGATACCTATTTACTCGTCATTTAAAGGCTGCAAGATCATAGGTGGCAGAGAACACAGAAGCCGGCAGAGAATTCCACAGCTTGGCTGTGCGCACAATAAATGTGGAGGAGAAGCTCTTGGTACGACAAGATAGACTATCAACAAAATGTGGGTGGTACCTGGTTTTTCGTGTTTACCTAAAAAAGTTAATGATTTTCTACTCTCTGTTCTCTCTAAAACTCAAATTGATGTTATCATCTGCATAAGATTGTGTCTACGCATCTTCACCATGAGCGAGCCCACTACTACTGGACGCGAGAGGAGAGGAGTGCGGGGTGTGCTGTGGTACCGAATTCAACCACGCGCGGCGCGGTCGTAGCGTGAACGGATCGTCCGCCATCATACGCGCACACAAAACATTATCGCTACCTAAATTTGTAAAATCTAAGTCATTAATTATATGCCTTATTACTATCGAAGAAGATTTTCATTCATCTCCATAACATATTTGGTCCTTCGAGCCGGATGCAGCAGAAGACATCGTCGCGATGTGCATTAATCGGACGCACGAGGCCATCAGCGAAATCATCCACGGTACCAGCATAAAACGGTCAGGTCAATCATCATTCTTCATCATTACCCCTGTGCTTTATTCAGTGCTTCATTTGTGTTAATTTTGTGTGAAATCCTAGTTTTATAATCCCGTTAAATAGTTAAAAATGCGTAAAGATTTTTGCTTTGCCACTACCCTAAACTTCGTTTAAAAATAAAAAAATCATAGTAAATCTTTACAAATAAGTATTTTCCATTATCTTCCACAAATTCCAAAATGACTAAAACTCCGTCAAAGGAGGGTCGTAGTGGTAGTAGTGGTGAGGATATTAAAGATTTAAATAAAAAAAGAGGTGTTGTTCGCGGTAAATTACGACTATTTATGAAGTATGTAGACTCTGTAGAAAAAATACCTGTTACTCAAGCCATTAAAACAGAATTACAAACGCGTTTACAAAAGGCAGATCTATTGTTACAGCAGTTTTCAGAAATTCAGGATGAAATAGACTTAAAAATCCCTGATAGTCAAATAGAAAAGGAATTATCTGAGCGGGAAACTTTTGAAACCGACTATTATGCTTATGTGACTAAAGCTAAGTGTATTATTAACGTAGATAACGAGCAAAGTTCCTCTAAAGTTTCTAGTAAAGTTCAATTACCTACAATTTCACTTCCTTCCTTTGATGGCTCTTACGATCATTGGTTAGAGTACCGTGATACTTACCTATCACTCATCCATAGTTCTAAAGAAATAGATAATGTGCAAAAATTTCATTATTTACGGTCTTCTCTTACTGGCAGTGCATTATCGGTGATTAAGTCATTGGAATTCTCCTCTGACAATTATAATATAGCATGGGATTTAATGGAAAACAGATTCAATAATAACCGTTTACTTTTGCAAAACCATGTAAAGGCTTTGTTTTCTATTACGTCACTTAATAAGGAATCATCTAATCAAATCTGTAAACTTATAGATACCGTTCTCAAAAATCTACGTTCCCTAAAAAACCTCGGCGAACCGACTGAGTCTTGGGACACCTTAATTATTTACTTAATCACATCTAAACTTGATTCAGTTACAGAAAGAGAATGGGAGACTCATAAAAGTTCAATTATGAATAGTCATAACCAGTCAAATAAACGTTTATCTCTTGATTATTTGATTACTTTTCTTAAAAATAGGGCTGACGTACTAGAAACTATTCATTTGGCACATAGTAAATCTACCACGGACAACAACGCAAAGAAACCATCACATTCACAACAACCAAACAAATCACATAGTTAAACATCAACACAAAATAAACAATCTAATAATAAAAATTCCAAACGTTCTCGTATTTGCACTATGTGTCAAGCTATCCATCCGCTTTATTCTTGCGATTCATTCTTAAAATTATCTGTTAACGATAAAGTTAAATTCATTAATGAAAAGAAGTTATGTTGTAATTGTTTACGCGCAAGTCATTCGGTAGATGAGTGCTGGTTCGGTCCTTGTAGGCAATGCAATAAAAAACACAACAATTTAATTCATGATAAATGTGACGATAATGTAAGTGCATCCACATCGTCAGCTGTTGGGCTTAATTCACAGGCATCGCCGCAGGATACAACTAGTGCTAACTCTTCAAACACTACCACATTACATTCTGCATCTCACACAACACATCAAAGTACTACTCATTCATTATTAGAGACGGTACTACTGTCTACTGCTTTAGTTGAGGTTGCAGATAAAAGCAATAATTTTCACACTACCTGCGCTTTATTAGATAACGGCAGTCAGCATTGCTTTATTGCAGAATCTTTATGCAAACGACTAAATCTTAATTTAATACAGTCCACTGTGCAAGTCTCCGGGGTAGGTAACTCGGTGACTAATTCCACACAATCGTGCGAAATTCATTTGAGGTCTAAAACTACACAATATAGTACACGCTTTAAATGTTTAGTTTTAAATCAAATCACAGCTCAGTTGCCATCTTTAGGTACAAATTCACACATAAATATTCCTGAACATGTACAGTTAGCAGATCCCAAATTTTATTCGCCAGCAGGAATCGACATATTAATTGGGGCTGATAAGGTCTGGGAACTTTTAAATGACGGACTAATTCGACTAAGTAGCGGTCCATATCTTCAGAATACAAAGTTGGGATGGGTAATATCTGGTTCATTGTTAAATAATAAAACTTCACGCAATAATCGAGTTCATTGCAATTACTCACAATCATTAGATACTCAACTTAAAAAATTCTGGGAGTTAGAAGAAATAGTTCCGCAAAATAAATTAACTAAGGACGAGTCTTTATGTGAAAACTTGTTTGTGCAAACTACGTACCGCGATAACACTGGTCGGTTTTTTGTGCGCATTCCATTAGCCGAGTCTAGTGACACACTGGGAGATACGTATACACTCGCGCTAAATCGTTTTCACGCACTTGAACTTAAATTAGATAAATCTACACCTGAGTATAAAAAATTATATTGCGATTTTATGAATGAGTATTTAAGTTTAGGACACATGAGTCGAGTCAATCATTATCCATCATTAAATTATTTCCTACCGCATCACGGTGTTCTAAGTGTTCATAGTAGTACTACCAAACTTAGGGTGGTTTTTGATGGAAGTGCAAAATCAACATCGGGCAAATCGCTTAACGACATTCAGTATACTGGCCCTAGTCTACACAATGACGTTTCCTCAATTTTATTACGTTTTCGACAGTATAGATTTGTTGCGTGCGCTGACGTCGAAAAAATGTATCGACAAATTTACATTCAACCGGATCAAAGAAACTTCCAATTAATTCTTTGGCGTGAAAATAAATCAGACGAACTCGGTGTGTACCAGCTTAATACTGTGACATACGGTACCGCGTCCGCTCCATACCTGAGTATTCGATACATCAAACAGCTGGCATCTGAATGCGAGGATGACGTCATAAAGCAAGTTATAGACGAAGATCTGTTTGTCGATGACTTAATTACTGGTCATGATAATAAACAATGTTTATTAGACATTTGTACCAAAGTAAATGATGTTTTAAAATCTGGTTGCTTCCATTTACGTAAATTGTTGTTTAATTTGGAAACTTCTACAACAGAGCAAACAAAAGAATTAGCTTTAGGCGAAAATTGTTTAACTAAAACTCTTGGTCTTGGTTGGTTGAATGATGTAGATTTATTGTATTTTACTACAAAGATTGATCAAACCTCCACTCATGTGACTAAGCGTGTTATTCTATCTGTTGTCTCATAGGTGTACGACCCATTAGGCTTGTTATCACCTTCAATTATATTATTAGGATTTGTAAGTTAAGTTGGGACGATCCAGTACCTGACAATATTTTGTTTTTGTGGTAAAACTTTATCGACACCCTTCAACACCTACAAAACATAAAAATTCCTCGCCTTGTTAGACAAGTGAATACAAATCACACAGATTTACATATTTTCACGGATGCATCGCAGGATGCGTATGGTGCATGTGCATACGTAAGTACATACAACGTTAATTCACCAGTCACTGTTAGGTTACTTTGTGCTAAGAGCAAAGTCGCACCAATTAAACCAGTTACAATACCGCGACTTGAACTGTGCGGAGCCTTAGTTGGTGCTAAGTTATATCAAAAATAATTCAGTCATGGAGATTAACTTTTGACAATGTATATTTTTGGTCTGATTCCACGATCGTTATAAACTGGATTAAAATTTCACCTAATTTGTTAAAACCATTCGTCCAGAACAGAGTAGTGCAGATCAATGAGTTGACTGGTGAGTTACCGTGGTTACATGTTGCTGGTAAAACCAACCCGGCTGATCTTTTATCTCGCGGGCTCACGCTCGACGCGCTTCAAAATTCAGATATTTGGTGGCACGGGCCAGCATTTTTAACCGAAACTAACACTAATTTTAAACAAAATAATCACGATGAAATAATTAAATTACACGATTTACCAGAAATTAAATCAAATGTTAATTCTCTATTTACAAAATCAACTTTTACTAGTATTTTTACCTTTGAACGTTTTTCAAATATTAATCGCATGACACGTGCAGCGGCTTACTTGTTACGATTCATTCATAATGCACGAATCAAGGTCAAAACAGAACGTAGCACTGGCCCGTTTACGTCTGATGAATTAAATAAATCAACTTTAGTTTTAGTACGTTTAGCACAACAAACGTCATTTCCAGTAATTTTTAATGCATTAATAAAAAACTTACCTGTTAAACAAATGAGAAATATAGCTAGTCTTGATGTGTTCCTAGATTCTGATTGCAGTATTAGAGTGGGAGGCAGATTAAAAAATTCACATACCTTCTCCTATAGTAAAAAACATCCCATACTGTTGTGTTCCAAACATACTTTTACGCGACTTCTTTTCCAATTTGAACATAAACGTCTACTCCATGCTGGTCCACAACTGCTCTTGGCTACTATTAGAGAAAGTTGGTGGCCACTTAAGGGACGTGATTTAGCCAAGCAGACAGTGCATAAGTGCATTACATGTACTCGCCAGAAAGGGCACTTTCAGTAAAAATGAGTGACTTGCCTCCTGAAAGATTAGAACCGGGGTATCCTTTCTTGTACTGCGGTGTAGATTATGCGGGACCTATGTTCATAGTGAATCGCAAAGGAAGGGGTTCAAAACTAGAAAAATTTTATGTTTGCTTATTCATATGCTTTACTACTCGTGCGATACACTTAGAATTAGTTACCAGTCTAAGTTCTGAGGCATACTTATTAGCTTTAAAAAGGTTCTTATCCCGTCGTGGAAAACCCGTAAAAATATTTTCCGACAACGGAAAAACGTTTGTAGGTGCACTAAAGGAATTCTCTTAATTTTTAACCACTAATGAAAGTGATATTTTAAAATTTGCTGCAGGCGAAAATATTGAGTTTAGCTTTATTCCTCCCTACTCACCACATTTTGGAGGTTTGTGGGAGGCAGGGGTTAAATCCTTTAAACATCATCTCCGTCGTGTAGGAAACGTAAACCTAACTTATGAGGAATTTTCCACTTTATTGACACAAATAGAAGCCCTCCTAAACTCCAGGCCTATGTATCCCATGTCTTCAGACCCAAACGACCTACTCCCTCTTACACCAGCCCATTTCCTGATTGGCCGGCCGCTCGTTGCTCCTACCTACGAAGACCTCACAGCTGCAAACACTTCACGCTTGGTCCGCTACGAGCGCATCGAACAGATGATACAGAACTTCTGGAAGCGGTGGTCGCAGGAATACGTTTCGGAGCTGCAGACGAGGAGTAAATGGCAGTCCAACACCGACACAATAGCACCTGATACCTTAGTGCTCATTAAAGACGACAATCTGCCGCCCTTGAAATGGCGTCTCGGGCGAGTCATAAACACTTTACCTGGCAAGGATGGACTGGCACGTGTAGCAGACATTAAGACAGCTAACGGAGTGATACGAAGATCATACCCCAGATTATGTCCACTACTAAAAGAGAAAGAACCTTAACTTATCTTAATTGCTACCTGCTTCTGCTTCTCTTCGTTGGAGGCTGTTACTCCAAGACGGGGGCATGTCTACGCATCTTCACCATGAGCGAGCCCACTACTACTGGACGCGAGAGGAGAGGAGTGCGGGGTGTGCTGTGGTACCGAATTCAACCACGCGCGGCGCGGTCGTAGCGTGAACGGATCGTCCGCCATCATACGCGCACACAAAATATTATCGCTACCTAAATTTGTAAAATCTAAGTCATTAATTATATGCCTTATTACTATCGAAGAAGATTTTCATTCATCTCCATAACAGATTGCTTAAAAAGTAATTTGTATAAAACGTTCTTTGTGTTGTGCGTCGATGTCCCTGCCACACTGTATATCTATTATACTACGGCTGAATTGAGGACATCTGCTAAATCATATCTAAATCTAAAGCCCTTAACTACGAAAAAATTTATTCAAAAGCTCCCCACATAATCTAAGAATACTGAGTATATTATATGTATGAGTATAAGAACTGAGGATATTCGTCGCATCTAAACCAGGAGATTATGGCAAATAAAACGGTCCACGCCTCGTGAATATTGCCGTTCCTATGTACAGTTTATGGCTGTGCGTGAAAAGATTCAGAATATCTTCGAAATCTGGAATGGTCTAAGGGATGAGGATGCGGGGAAAAGAGATAATGAGATTTAAAGACTTTTTCCGTAGTGAATTTAGATTTGTCATAGGGCTGAACATCATCATCAACTGGATCCATTCATGTTCTGGGAGATATGTATAAAACTGCAGTAGTAATATATGCACATATATATATTTTTGACTGTCGTCTTTGATAGGTAAAGGGAGCGAGATGATATTGTATAAATGCTAGTCCCATATGTGCATAAACTCAACTAGCTGTTTCCTGCGATTTCGTTCGCGTGGAAAATGCGCACATTTACCCTAGATACACTGTAACCTATGTTTGACCCCGGAACTGGAACCATCTCCATGCCGAATTTCATCAAAATCTTATTATCGTGGTAATAATTATAAAAATATTCACACATTAAATAATTAAGAAAACGGTGTTGGTATATGTTTGAAGTGGTCTACCAAGGTTGATGTCATAGCCCCGAGTGTTATCCTGTTCCTTATTAACTGGGTTCCGTTAACAATAAACAGGAAAATGTTGATTATGACAACGTACCCAAAGAGATTGTATGAAAATACAGTATTTTCCCGTGGGGAGTGAGTAAATAACAGGTAAAACCATATTGTTCCATAAGAATTAATTCTCTACATTATTTTGATAATAATAATAAGATATTCTATATGCCATTTAGCTTTTCCCTTTAAAGGATTAAATGAGTAACATTTTATGATGCGAGAACCTACTACTTACTTATCTTCTAAAATTGCTACCTACCCTCACTATTCGCATTTAAACATGTAGTTTTAAACGCGTTGTATGTAGAGTAGCAACAAACATAAACGTATTGACTTTAAACGATAATATTGCGGCACAAATAAGCTATATCCCTTCTGACAAACGAAAAGATCCTTCAAAGATCAATGTTATTCTTATCTAAAGTCTGCTTAGCCTTTTGCAAATTATGTTAGGGTTGGTTTCCAGGCTCACCGGATTCAGTTGAATAGGTAATAATACTTTACATGTCATGTCATTATTTATTCGTCGTTCATCTGACCTCCACAACGCAATACCTCGGGAACTCTGCACCCAGTTCAACACGGTATCCCTTCGAGAACTGGTTTTTAAACGTTTGGGTTTTAAGTGATATCACAAAACTACAATTGAATATCTCTTAAAAAATTAAATTTAATAACAAGATAAAACAACACAAGTAGTTCGAACCAAATTAAGACGAAATTATTTTTTTCTTTCCCGTATTTTTTCGGAAAGCTTCCCAAAGAATACGAAGCGAATCTCTTAACAAATTAGCATGTAATGTAGTATTGTAGCTTTTCTTCACATTCAAATGTGTCTGGATTATTTACAAAATCTATCGAGCTTTATAGGGAAAAGTCTGTTGTTAAGTTTAAACTGCCCTTTGACCGTTAAAGCGAAGACTTGAAAAGAAATGCTTCTGAATGAGATAAAAAGGACGGGTTTTGCGTCGTTTTCTCCTAAATACGACCCAGCCTGTCCCTTTGCTGCCCTCCCAAAATGACCCCGCTATGCCGAGGCCCGTACTCCACAGGGAGTGCCCTTAGCGTGCGGTCATTAGTTTGTAAGTATATTTTAGTTTGTAAGCCCTGGCTGGGGGCCTTTAATTTATTAGAGGTCACCACAGGAAAGACCGGTTAAGTAGTACATTAGCCTTAAAGAGCTAAACTACGAGTGGCCCTACCTAAAAAAAAAATAAAAAAAAAAAAAAAAAACGTCGTTTTCTTCGGCAGTTACTGTTACTGACTATTGTTATGGGGAAGATAGGGGGTCATTGACTTAATGGTTTGGTGGTGGAGTGTTCGACTTTGACCCTTCTATTCAGAGTTGGTAGTTTCATTCCTGTTTTCCGTAGTGCGGTTTACTTTCTGATTTCGTATCCCACCGTACTTATAGACCCGACTTTCGAATTGCAAGTCATGGGCTCGAACCCAGTCACAACTGACTGGGTATTTTATACTGAAGGAATACATCGTGAGAATCACGCCTTAGATCCAATGAAATCAACTATCTTTTGCCGCGTGTCACAGGTTCGATTCAAGCACCAGAACAATTTTTTGTATGGCCCTCCAAACACATAGTTGCTCCGGGGTTGTTTAAAAAAAATGCTTGTACCCAAGCAATCTCAGATAAATCAAAACGCTGTCACGAAATTTCTTACTAATACAAAAAGGTATAATGTATATCCATTTTGTTAAAATCTTTCAGAGGACTCTACACTTTTCTTATTTATTCATTATCTGTCTAGAGTCAGAAACATAATATATTTGTATCAAATATTTATCTCATGTAATGGAAATTTGTTCTTGTATTTGTAAAGCTGAAATAGTAGTGATATGTATTTGTGAAGCAATAAAACGACTCAGTAGCGTGAACACTGGTTTATTACTAAAGTAAAAGGGCGCGCGCGTGTCGCCACTGCGCCGCGCGCGCTACAGGTAAATGCGTATACCTACATATAGCACATTCCTCCACCATTACTTGTTAAGTACTCTAAAACAATGAAAAACATACATGGTTACTTAAAAGAACTTCTTGTAACAAACATTCTTTCTATCTCTAACGGAACGGCCGGGCACGGACGTCTCACTGCTAGCTTTTACCTCATTATCAACACCAGACGGTACCGCAGCAACATCAGCAGGACGTTCGAGCTCAGCGCCTTCCGTTCCTTTTGACTCATCCCCTGCAGTCAATCCCTCCTCCCCACTACTAACTAAGACCTCAATATTCTCCTCAGAAGGGATGTCAGGTCCACCTTGGCACTCAATATTTGACTGTGAGGGAGTTGATAGGCATGATGGTGTGGCTGATGGCACATCACCAGGCAAACTTAACGTCGTCTGCTGTTGCTGGGACTCCGTGCATTCGGAAGTCTCGGCTGGCAAATACTCATTGCAATAATTATCAATCGGTTCAGAGGTAACATTCCCTTTTTGTTTACTTATTTGATCAAGATGCCTTTTACATATAGTATTAAACTTTTCAACATACACTTCAAAAAGTCTTATGCCTAATTTTCTTATTATTTTTCCTAATTGCCATTCAGCTTTCCTACCTGAAAACCATTTACACCATATAACCTCCCCCACCTGGAAACTCCTACTTGGTTTCAGTTTAACTGTATCGGCACTAATATTTTCATTTTTACATGGTAAAATTACATCTAATCTAGACCGTAAAGTTCTGCCAAACATTAACATAGCTGGCGTAATTCCCGTAGAACAATGCACGGTATTACGATATTCAAACAAAAAAGTCATTAACTTCTCGTGTATGTCACGCTGTGGAATACTTTTATTTTCTATAATACATTTTAACATCTTTTTACAGGTTTTCACAGAATTTTCTGCTTGGCCGTTACTGGCAGGATGGTAAACAGGGGAAGTTAAATGCTTTATACCGTTATTTATACAAAAGCTATGAAACTCGGTAGAATTTATTTTTGCGTCATTATCTGATACAATAACGTTCGGAATCCCAAAGGTTGAAAATATGCTTTTTAATTTAATAATCAATGCACTTGTGGAGGTGCCGCTATTCATATAAATACATTCCAACCATTTACTAAACGCGTCGATTACAACAAGGTAAACACTCTGACCTAAACTCATGTAGTCTATGTGAATACGATACCACGGCTGTGTGGGTCGCGGCCAAGGCGCGGGGGTCGCGCGGGGCGGAGCGCTGCGAACACGTGAGCACGCGCTGCATTCACTTACCCACCGCTCGATATCCTTATCAATCCCGGGCCACCACATTCTACTGCGAGCTGAACTTTTAGTTTTAATAATTCCAAAATGAGCCGAGTGTAATTCTTCTAGCATTTTTACTCTAAAAATCTTCGGAATCACTATTCTATGCCCTCTAAACAAGCACCCACTACTAACTTCTAAATCTGCTTTGCAATAAAAATAGGGTAATATCGACTGACATGTAACTTTACGCGGCCACCCATGATTCATATAATTTACGACGGTGGCTAACACTTTATCGAGCTTGGTGGCTTCCTTAATCTCATCGAATGAAACCGGTTTTGTAGTGGCATCAAGAAACAGAAAAGAAATATCTTTGTTAATGACCTCATTAGCGTCGTGTTGCGAATGTGTTAACGGTGCTCGAGAGAAATAATCAGCCACTAAATTATTTTTTGCTGTTATGTATTGGACTACGTAATTATATGCGGACAGTATAATTGCATACCGTTGCAATCTTAATGCCGCCGTTACAGATACACCATTTTTCTTTCCAAATATGGATAGAAGGGGCCTGTGGTCAGTTTTTAGAATAAAAGGCTCCTGCCTACCATAAAGGTATTGGTGGAAATGCTTAACACCAAATATTATGGCTGTTGCTTCCTTCTGAATCTGACTATAGACTTTCTCACTAACTGATAATGACCGCGAAGCAAAAGCTATTGGACGCTCACTACCCTTATCATCTACGTGGGAAAGAACCGCGCCTAAACCCGCTGGCCCCGCATCTACGGTAAGTACCAGCGAAGCTGATGGGTCAAAATGAGCCAACAACCGGTCAGAGGCCAACTCTTCCTTAACTTTGTCGAACGCACTTTGCTGACTAACGCCCCAATGCCATGGTACACCAGTACGCAATAATGAGTGTAACGGGTTTAATAAAGAAGAAGCATTCGGTACAAAGTTTCTGTAATAATTCACAACGCCTAAAAATCTTTTAGTTTCCAGAACATTTGTTGGACGTGGCGCTTTCAAAATTGCATCAACTTTTTTGGGGCAAGTTCTAAGTCCCTTTTTATCGATAACGTAACCGAGGTACGTGATACTGTCTTGGAAAAACGCACACTTATCTTTATGCAATCTTAATCCCGCATCCTGCATTCTTCTAAATATCTCTCTAAGCCTACTCATGTGCAGTTCCCGAGTGGGGGCAGTACAACACACATCATCTAACCAGCAAGTTACCCCCTCTATACCTGCTAACAACGTCTCCATAACCCTTTGAAAAATCGCTGGCGCATTAGCAAGACCGTAAACCATACGGGTATATTTAAATAATCCTTTGGGTGTATTTATTGTTGTAAGATCTTGTGACGCACTACTTAATCGACACTGATTATATGCGTTACTTAAATCTAATTTAGAGTAATGCATACCCCCCCCCAACTTTAGCAAATACCTCCTCTATACGCGGCAATGGATATTTATCGATTTTTAAGACTTTGTTCAGAGTACAAGAAAAATCTCCTGCTATTTTAACTTGCCCATTCGATTTTAAGACGGGAACTATAGGTGTCGCGTACTCTGAGAAATTAACCGGAATTAAAATTCCTAAATCTACAAGTCGGGTTAACTCGTCTTCAACCTTATTTTTAAGTGCAAAAGGAATAGCCCGTGGCTTAAAAAAAATAGGTCTAGCGTCCTCCTTGAGCTCAAAAACGATTTCAAACTTATTGAAACAACCTAATTCGTCCTTCCATAGGTCGGGGAACTCATTTAGCAGCTGTTGCACCTCTCCAGTACATTGGTCATTAACATTGATTTTATTAAGATAAGTTGAACTATAATACATGTTAAACTTTGACATGAAATCGCGGCCTAGAAGTGGCGGTCCGCCATTTTGTACAACATAAAATTGAATGTTTTGGCATATATTTAAATAAGAAACCTTACAAATGAAATATCCCAAGGGAATTATTTTATGCCCATTGTACAGGCACATTCTAAGATCAGTTTTAATTAAATTATAATGTTTGAAATGTTGTATATATAATTGTTCTGAAATTACATTAGTACCTGAACCAGAATCTAATTCCATTTTGAATTTTAATTCATTTATTTGTATAGAAATAAGAATGGGGTCATTATTTACATACCGCATATTAAATAAGTTGCATTCTTCACAATTTTGCTCCTGTTCATCACTTACTATATGATGCAATTTGGATTTTACATTTTTAACATTACACATTTTTTTTAAATGTCCTTTTTCACCACATTTTTGGCAGTTATAATTTTTAAATCGGCACTTCACTGCTTCGTGATTTTTATAACCACACACTGAACAACGTACACTGTTAACGGGATCACGTGCAGAAGAAGAAGTACTCGATGCTGTGCTTCGCCGCTCGCGATCCTGCCCAACCCTGTAAACAGGTTCTTCTTTCACAGCCGCCGCTCCTGGCCCACCCTCCATATTTGCTTGTGAGCGCGCACCGCGTGCGCAAGCCGCCTGCTGGGCAACTTCCACCGCTTTTGCAAAGGTTAAACTTGACGAATCCTTCTCGAATAGACGGTCCCGTTCACGCCCTTCTCTTAGGCCTAGAATGAACCTATCTCGCAACAACGTCTCTAATATCTCCGCGCCAAAATCACAATATACTGAGAGTCCTCTCAAACGCGCCGCCCAGTCTTCGATACTTTCGCCATCCAAAATTACAGCTTCGTAAAATTTGGCTCTGTCTACGAAAGTCGATCTTTTTGGCTTAAAATGCACGTTGAGCTTTGACACTAAATCTTCAAATGACACAGTGTCCAGTTCTTCAGGATGAACCAAGTTCCTTGCCAGACGATAAGTTTCATCTGACAGATGCGTGAGTAATAAAGACGCTTTATTCTCGCCTTCGATTTTATTTAGCTTCATAAACTGATTCAATCTTCCATAAAAGATTTGCCATTCTTGGTTTTTATGGTCAAATGTATGTAGTGATCCAATATAATTCATTTTGCTAACTCGACACACTTGTAGGTAAGTAAATATCCTCGTCGCCAAATGATATGTATTTGTGAAGCAATAAAACGACTCAGTAGCGTGAACACTGGTTTATTACTAAAGTAAAAGGGCGCGCGCGTGTCGCCACTGCGCCGCGCGCGCTACAGGTAAATGCGTATACCTACATATAGCACAAGTAGCCTTTTTCTCTTCCAGACATTATTTGACGAATTTTCTAGTACCTATTGTGCTGCTCTAATATTTTCAGACTTAAATATTTATGATTTATTAACATCAACTAGATATTGCTCAAGCCAAAACATTATATTATGCTGCTAATAGTATAACAAGAAAAAAAAACTTCATCATCATCGGCTTAGCCTTTTCCCAACTATGTTGAGGTTGGCTTCCAGTCTAACCAGAAGTAAGTAAGTAAGTAGCTAAGTACTAATGTTTTCCATATAGCGGCTGCCTATCAGACTTCCACTGACTATATAACTTCGGAAGGAGTGCACCAGATTAGCCCTTTGTTTGTTTTGTTCCTTATGGCCAAGAGAAAATGTATGACAGCGAAGTACAAACGTGGATGAAGTCTCGGGCTGAAGCTAGTTATCAATAAATGCATAGTTACACAAGTAACTTTACTTGAATTCCATAGATGCTTGCATAACATAAAAACCGTCGCTTTGTCCAATAAAACACCATAGGAATATAGGTTAATCGTGACACAAACCCTTCTGGGAAAACTTACTTCATTAATTCAAATATTTCATGTGACACAGAAACAATTTCTTTGTTTACTATTAAAGAAACAAAAGACAGGTTCGTCTTGTCCCTAAGTATTGTTCATTTTAATTTCAACCCTTTTACTGTTGACATAGTATTAGTGCTTTGGGCTATAACTATGGCTCAATCACAACTAAATTTTGTCCTATTTCCCAGGAGGATAGAGTTTCTAGTGTTGGAGAAACAACGAATGCTTGGAAGCAACGAATTTGAATAAGAAAATCCATTTTTTTTTCGTAACTTTTCAGTTCGAGATGTTATACCGGTATATGTTTTATTCATTTACTAGTTATACCCGCGACATCGTTCGCGCAGACGGGATATAAACTAGTGCCCTGTAACCTCCTCTATCTTCCAATGAGAGTCCCATTCAAATAGAATAAGCTGTACCAGAGATTAGCCCAGGCAAACAGAAAGACTTGCTATCCGGGGTCGCGTTGTCTCGTTGGATCATTCTCACAACCCCGGCAGGAACATGTCATGCTTGATGTGTTATTTAAAATATTTAAATAGTATTACTGTATTACATGATTTACTATTTCATGTTACTATTTAATGAAATCTGTGCGAAGCGAAACCTCAAACTTAATTACATTACAATTACCTACATTAAAACAAAGCAGACTCACAGGCGTACCTAGTATGTCTCACCCGAGGTTTTGGAGGAGCGGGTTTGCTAGTATTTTATAAAATAATCATACAGTATGAACAGGTTGTAAAAGATTTCAGTAACTAGCAAAAACTATGACGTTCTTCTAAGAAGAAATTTGAGTTCAAATACCTCAAATCCTTTGCGCAATTTCGAAGAATAAGGCGGGCACATAAAGAGAAGAAAGCGAGAAAGATGAGTAGGTATCTGGCTTGAAGGACTGATTTAAAAAATCTAAGTTATGTTTATATTTACGTTTAGTTTGTGAAGTTCTATTTAAAATTCAGTAAGATAGCACAATCTTCGATATCTTGTTGTGGATCCTTCTGACTACAGGTACCCATCTGATTAATCTCCGGTAAGAAACAAGTTGGAAACTCTATTTCTCTGTCTTATTTTTCTTTAAATTGAATTGCAAACAGGGGCATGCTTATTCTCGATACCATAAGAATAACTTACAGAATTACCACATCGCGCAAAACACCACTTATGCTCAATATAAATATGTCCTTAAGTGTAGAAAGAAAAATTATAATTTTACTTAAAACTACTACCAACATTACCCACGTTGCTACATAGTTCTTTTTATAAAATCTAATTAACTTTTGGAACATTGAGTACTTATGCCAACTTAAAATGAAATAAATAGCAAAAATCGCAATAAAATCAAATTTGCATATATTTGCAGGCGATGCTGCATATTGCATGCAACATTAAACATCTGGTTTTGGGCGGAATGAACACTAGATACTTTTCTGTAGTATTTGTTTTCGAACAATATCAGGTTATAATATTCCCCCTGAATGGGTACAGTCCTCTTAAGGAAAGCGACTGAGCTATCATCCACCACGTAGACTAGTGTTTGCAGATTTATACTTGATCAAAAGTATAGTGGTGATAAGTTTAATAAAGGGAAAAAAACAGAGATTTTTTATAATACCTTTGCCCCGCACTAATAAATAATTCTCCTGTTTGGTGAGTGCATTTTTACAAATACCCAGACCCGGAACAACTATTTGTAGCCACGCAGTATTGGTCCTTCTGAATATTTTTGGCGCTGGTACCTCAGTTTTATATTACTTTGAATTATAAAACGGTTCGAGGTTCTCTTGAGAAGTTATAATTACGGCGTAACCCTTTTGATTTTTTGTTAGTTTCGCGGTACTTGTCTTGATTTATAAGAATAAATTGGAGATGGGGATGGGATGTAGATCGAAATGATATTATATGCGGCGAAGAAGTTTTGAATATTTGATAATATAGCAATCATTATTTGGACTACCAAAGTAGGAAATATTACTACCATTTGGATTTTTTGTAAGTAAGGTTGACTTTAATCTCTTGGAATCGTTTTAAGTCGCCATTTGTAATAATAGGTATGTTGTTTAATTCCAGGTACGCGTGCGTTAGCCAGTTGATAACTACATATAGGTACCAAGGCAGAATTAATGCCGTAGGCAATCTCTACCAGTCAAACAAGAGTAGTGAAGAGATAGCTTGGTAGGTGCAATAATTGAACATGTTAAGCGATAGTTAAAAAACAATTTAAAGAATGTTTGATACACTAAAAACTTGCGGCTATTAGGAATTTAATTTCTTGACTAGTATTTTTTTCGACTTCACCGAAATATAACCGATATTAAAAGCAAGACTAAATATTTTTTAATCATTCCGAAACCAAAAGCAAGATTGTTGTAGACAGCAGCTGCTTAAAAGCACTGATATTTTAAAATTCCATTTTAAATGGACCCAATTTATTTACGAAATAAGCTTAGCAGATGATGATAAAGGTGCGATGAATCTAGGGCATCATTGTACTAACGTTATGGCATCCCAAAACTAACTTATTACTGTAATGAAACCTTTACTTGGTCGAGTGAACCTCCCGTTTACTGCGGAAGATATACAAGAAAACCATTTAAACTTGCGGTTTGCATCGCAATCAGCTTTGTTTGCAGTTCTGCGGTCTGCGGGCTCTAGTACATTCTTAGAATAATATGATTTCGGACCAACAGTAGAGTGTTGTTTGGGAGTGTCAAAAAGTGTCGATGTGTATTCTATCGATGTTTAAACTTTTATTTTTTATGCTTGTTTTGACCTCTATCACGCTTGATGGTTAGCGGTAGATGAGGTCTACGATAAAACGAGCGAGCCCAGAAGATGCCTGTTCACTCATGTTTTAAAAGCTTTCGTCATGATAATTATAGTGATAATCTAGATGTATCAATCATTTATTGACGCTTTTCGAGGTTGCCAGCGTCTTTCCTAGCAATGTGACCGAAGTATTCTAGGACTCTACGTAGACACTCTGATGATAGCCGTGAAGAGACTTTTAGTTCTTGCAGTATGGAGACAGTGGTCCGAAATGCAGTCCAGGGGATGCGGATTTGTTAAGGACTAATAAGTGTAAGAGAACGATTGAAAATTAAAAATATCGCTTTTGATTTAAACCTTCATAAGTCTTGATATATAGTTTTTAGATAAGACTGTTAGATATAGTATTATTTTTCTAATATTTTTGTGTTTTGTTAGAAACGTTGTTTTATACATTAACGATAAATAATAATTTATAATCCATGCTTTGATGTGAAAAAGTAAATTATGTTTTTCTTAAAAAAAAATACTCTTCTATACATCATTTATACATATAAATAAATACTCCATACATATTTTTACATCAGTCTCGTTTAAGGTGTAGCTTCAGGCGTATAAGAAACACGGTTCGCGAAAATATTAGTTCATTTATTATATGTTTTAGTTCGTATTGAAATCAAACGTAAGCGCTCATGTAATATGGCGTTTTAATGCTCAGATAAAACCACTGAACTGAACGCAATTAAACTAGGCATAGAGACGTATTGGGTCGTTTCATTCATCATAAAAGCTTTACCAGTAGTCTTAAAGTCCCAATAATATAACCCAACGTGAGTACTTACATGACACAAGTATTTATGTGAGGAGATATCAGCGACGAAGAATCTCTATACTGGCATCAGAGAGTATTTAACCTAGAGAGCTTGTAGGCCGATTTCTTTGAAGAACACAACTCACCAATACGGGTTGGGAGGCGAGGAAAAAATGCGCTACTGCAATTGGTCAGTTCAAAGTCAAGCTTCATAGATATGCCGAGTTAGGGATTGCTCTACTTGATTGAGGGAAAGTTATCGATATCGATAAAATGAACTTTAACATTATAAAATTACTCAATAAAATCACATAATAATATTTAATCATTATCAGTCTCAATTACAAAAAGAAAAATAAGTATGCTGTTATTATAGATTTTTAAAATGAATTAATTTGGTAAATGTTTTTCGAATTAAAGTTTTAGGGTCCTGATTGTTTTTGCTAAAAAATGATAACAAAGCGTCTACATATTTCTGAATTATGCATCTTGATAATTCAATCAAATGATTGGTAGTTTCTATTTCATATTGATGAAAATTAATATCCGGGAATAAATAATAAATAATAATAAAACCGATCTCATAAAATAATTGGAATTATATTTCTGAGACAGCACTTTCGAACCACTCTCGTTGATCGCCCTTTTAATATAAATTTCACAACGACGACAAATTTCTATTACTGTGGTGGATCCGTACAATAACTTGTTTTAGTGTCTTTTTGAAATTGTAAGGCGTTTTGATTTGTAACACCAATCAACGCTCCAATACAAGTTAGGCATTTTATTTGCTTTATCAGAGCATGGACAATGTAGCCGGCCATATATTATTTTTATATTTTATTTTTTTTATATTTATTTTATATTCCATAATAAATATATTTTCATTAAAATCAGATGTGTCAACAACTGTAGCTTCAGCAGGCACTAGGTAATCATTATTTTTTGGTGGTACTCACCACCATTAGATGATTTATCTAATGACTCCTCCCTCCTACATACACTTAACCCGTGGAATCGACATCGAAACAAAGGAACCTGTTTCTTTTTCCTGAGTGGGAAAATCATCGAATGACTTCTCCCGCTCTGGGTAAAGTGGAAGGGAGTGTTAGACTTGTTAAACCCTGTTCCTTCAGCTGCCCTTAAGTTTCGGGGCCGCGGAATCTCATAGAGACCATTACCGCATCCCCGGAACCAAAGTAACTAACGAGGGCGATATTGTAATGCAAAGGTCCAAGTTAATTAATATTAGACTCCGTCATACTATTTGAAGCCTAGAAAGACTTGACTTTGATTTTAACTTTTCTCAACATTATATCAATAAAAACCAAACTAGAAACCAATATTGCCTAGTAACCTTATCCATCCACTTTTCTTTTTAATATGGAATCTTGGGAAATCTAAAATGAAAACATGCATGTCACACAGAAGAAAAAATATCAGAACTTTCTCCTTTTTAGGGTTCCGTAGCCGAATGGCAAAAAACGGAACCCTTATAGTTTCGATATGTCTGTCCGTCTGTCTGTCTGTCTGTCTGTCTGTCTGTCTGTCTGTCTGTCTGTCTGTCTGTCTGTCTGTCTATCTGTCTGTCCGTCCGTCCGTATGTCACAGCCATTTTATTCCGAAACTATTAAAACTATACATGTGAAACTTGGTAGATAGATGTATTCTGTTAACCGCTTTTCTATTTTAAAGAAAAAAAAAATTTAAAATAAAGGGGGTCCCCATACATGGAACTAGAATTGAAAATATTTTTTTAAATGAAACCTATGCGTGTATGGTATTTATAGACAGGTCTTTAAAAATGATAAGGGTTTCTAGAACCACTTTTTCATAAAGTCAATCGTTTAAAAGATATAAGCTTCCAAAGTGGTAAAATGTGTGTCCCCCCCCTATAATTTCTATAATAATGGAGTGAAAAATCTAAAAAAAATATATGTCTGTAGATCTTAATGTAAACTTTCAACCAAAATTGGTTTGAACGAAATCGGCTCAGCAGTTTTTGAGATACAGCATATTTTTTAAAACCACAAATATAACTTTGTAATTCATACAAACACTATGAAAAACAAAGTTATTTAGCGTAGTTGTAAAAATGTAAATAAATAAGCTAGTTTTAAGAAATTTTAAGTTTATTTTTATTCGTCAAATAAATATACATAATTATTATATTATATTATTATAGTTACTACGGAACCCTTCATGGGCGAGTCTGACTCGCACTTGGCCAATTTTTTTTAAAGTTGGTTAATGTAGATAGTTATTTTATGACAACTATCTGAATTGAATTACAAAAAAATAAGTTTAATTTTATAATTATCGATATCGTATCCAGCCGTTATAGGTAACAGCACAGATTTTTACGATAAAAATACAGATGAAAAGACAGGGATAACAGAATTAGAATTTCTTCATGTAAGAAAGAGACATTTCCAAAAGACATCAACGCGCGACACAATATTGTCCTTGACCACCCAAACTACCATTTTAAACGGATCTCTGCGGTAGCTTATAATCGGATTAAATGATAAATAATTTTCATATTATTTCATTACTGATGAATAGTTATGTCATCCATTTGGTATCTAGATGTCTAGGAATGATTTTCACACCACTTCAACGTGCATGAAAGCATTATTATGCGTTATAAATTGGATACAAAAATTTAAATATTGTAATTGTTTAGCATGCACACAGGCCTAATACTTGGTCAAAACTAAAATGGTTCTTTTTTTTTTTTTTTTTTTTTTTTCGATAGGGCCACTCGTAGTTTAGCTCGCTAAGGCTAATATACTACTTAACCGGGCGATCTAAAATGGTTCGTGTATCGTAGCCAATATATAGGAGCAAAAACTCGCATAGTTTTCGTGCGTCGGGGCAATGTATGTGCGATCAAGTGGTTTTCAAATCAGTGACTGGCATGAACATCTAAGTGTTTCACCAAAAAGTTTCTGTAGTAATGCACATTCGCATGACCCAGAGCGGTGGACATGCATAAGGTATCCTCCACGAGAACTAAAAAGGTGGACCAATGACCTGGTGAAGAGCGCGGAAATTCACTTAATTCGATTCGGTGGATAGGGTTGACCGATAACCAGCTGTCGAAATCTTTCGGCCGAAATGGTGATGACGTCATATAATTGATAATAAAGCGGAAGATCTTCTGTAAAAGAAACCGTTGGCCCTTTCAGTAAGAAGGCATAAAATACACTATATATTCCTATGAGGACTATAAATCTATAGAAAAAAGTACTATCAAGTTCAAACCGCAGAACAGATAGTTTGCAAAAGGTTGAATTTAAAAAACTATCGCGATTAAGCTATACGTGAAGCATATCTTTTTTGTATTCATTCCGCCGCGAACAGAAGCTAGTATTATAAATGCCTGAATGTATGTTACACTTGCTCGTCTAACTTACTTAACCGATGTTGATGAGGTTTGGTACAGAGCTAAATTGGACTTTGGACAAGGACATACGTATAAGGGTTACTTATTTTCGCTGAAAAAATCCTTATCACGCGATAATTCATCTGTGTGAGCGTTCTCCATTCTCGCTGTTTATGTGGAGTCTACCTTCTGCACCTATTTTGTATTATAATTAAGCTCCTTTCTTTAGCATTAGCGTGATGGCTTGCTGTAAAATATGCTATCTATTTAATCGTTGATCAAAACACCTTTTATTCGTGTCTGCTGCTGAAAACGAATGGTTTATTAGCATGGAATGACAAGAGGATGTATCCGGTAACTTTTAAATTGTCGACAAAGAACACGCTCGTTGTAATGATAGCATCAGTTTTCGCTAGTTTTTACCAAGAACATGTTCTGTAAATTTTAAAATTAACTACCGGAATTCATCTCTTTTCATTCATCATATTTTTTTACCTTAAGTAATGACCTCAGTAGCAGAAATGAATTCATCAGCCAGAAAGTCGTGTTTTTTCTTATTAGAGAAGAGAGATTATTCTTTTGAGCATGAATATAAAACTGAATAGATGAATTTTAAAAGATCCCACAGTTGAAGCTTTCTTGATGTGCAAAGTCAAGTTTAACTGAGATAATTTAAGGCAATATACCTACATACATTATAATTGTTTATCAGTATCTTTTGATGAGAAGACTGTCAAGTCTTTGGTTCAGATAGTATGAAGCTTTTATTAAATACGGTTCTTGTTCATTTTAAAAATGTTCCAATTCCTATTATAATGAATTTGTGGTTAACAAAACAATAAAAAACGTTCAGAAATATCTTATCGCTTTCCTCAACAATATGCAACGTATGCAATTGGATACCTGGATGACGTCACTGTTTACCCTATTATTAAAATTTTGTTGCCTACCCTCCAAAAACATGTTTTGTATCACCCTTTAATGTTGCCTTAAATTTTGAACAAAGGGCCGTAAATTCTATGTTATATTGTTTTTTAGGCCGAACGAGATTTTTATCTAAGTGATAACTGCTATGTCTGTCTGGGCCTCAAATAGGATGCCATCTAGATTATAACTAAAATGTTGGCTATAACTTTGCCTGTTATAAAATATGTTTTCAGTGTCTCTCATTTTTCTTTTTGCTAGAATCCATCAGAAGCGGATCCTTTTATTTTTTAAACTGGAAGATGTGACCATTTATGAGTTTAGGGAAGAGAATGGGATGCATTCGCCTCCTTCTATGAAGCAGTCATGCTAGCGAAAGAGGAGGCGCGTGAGGGAGAGACAACTCTCTACGTCACGCCTCAGCCGCCGCGGGCGTCGCCCCGGGCATCGGGGATCACGAGCTGATCTCCGGCCACCGTAGGCATACGCCTACGGGCAAGCCCACGCTTGCAGATGGCGAGCAGGGGTGGCTCACCATCCGGTAAGGACCAGGCCCGGGTCGGCGGCGCATCGTGTTCCACGCGCGCCTCAAAGAGTCGTCAGCACCAGTGACGGGGCCCCATAGGGCCATTGGCTGCCGAAGTTGCGGGAATATTCTAAGGAGATACCGCGGCCTCGGAACACAAGGGCAACTGAAGTAACAGGGTGGGTATTTAGTCAATAGAAATCTGGCATTGCCTTTCGCTCCACCAAAACATCGAATGACTTCTCCTGCTCTATGTTACCTTTTATCTGAATTAAAGAGTAATGTTTGTGAGCGAGCTTTTTTCGTAGGAGGTTTTAGTAAAAACTGCTCATTTATTTACATGGATACATAAATTTTAACTAGTGTACAATGGACGGTCTTATCGCACAGGGCGATCTTTTACAGACAACCTTTGGATGGACAAACATTAAAGGAGACAGATTAAGGGCTGTTAGTGTACAAACAATATAAATAATATTAATTGAACATAATAATATAAAATACATACATACAATACAAAAATCCTATACTAATAAATATTACATGTATAATTGAGAAAGAAGGGGAAAAGTTATAGGGTGAGAAAAAAATTCGTTACGTTATGAACTTATCACTGAGCAGCGAGCAGAAGCTTTTGGTTTAATTCATTTATAACGGCACCGTCCAGGAAAGAGAAAAAGAACAATAAATAAACTAATTTCTCGGCAAACCGCTAAAACGAATTAAAAGTTATATGAAATGGAATCAAGTATTTCTGTATCACAAATTATGAATCTAGATGAGGTTCTATTTATTCTCTCGCGATAATAGGAATCTTTGAAATATGTGGGAGGAAGCTATTTATTTTTATCATACCTGGTGTCCCATCCTTTCATTTAATTTTCCTTTTCTTACTTACGCTCGTGTTAAACCACAATTTCACTTAGGTAAGTGGTTGACGATGGGGCAAATTAATTCCCGCGCTTTTCTAATAAACATGAATTCCATTTCAGATTCTTAGATTCACACTCAATAATAGCTTTGATTGCTATTTAGAATAACGGAAGCTAGAAGGTAAATAATTCAAGGTTTAGTATTGTAACTAAACTCCCTTGCAACCCTTGAATTGAAGATTTGATTGACCAATGATCGTCTCACCTACGTTATGTTTATGAAGTAACCCGGGTCTTTTAGAGGAAAGAGACTATTTACAGAAATGGGTAAATGACTCTGGTTAATTTAAATTAATTATTTCTGTGGTTGAATAAAGGGGGCAGGACCCGTGCTCCACCTAGGATGGAGATCCTAGGTGGAGCACGGGTACTATATGGGTCCCGTGCTCCACCTGATGATTAGTACAGTCAAGTAATTAAGAAAAATACACAATTTAAAATATAATCAAAATAATTTATCTTAACGCTTTTTTCCAAAAAATGCCCCAAATAATTTCATTATTAAGTAATTGCATTTGCGAATTTTAAATAACTTTGTCTTATTCAGTTTTCTTTGCGACGTTAAGTTGTTGGTACATCTAAAGAATCAGTATTTTGTGATATCACTGTAAGCAATCTACTTAGGGTTACACACCATTCATCTACATGTTTACTAATATTTTTTTTTCGATTGAATAATTTCTCGGATCTAGGTCTTGATCAGATAATTAAACATAATAAAAGTTAATTTTACATACCTTGACTAATGAAAACAATTCAGTTCTTCCTGAATTAGAGATTCTAACATATATATTTGACAATAAGGAATAAAGAAATTAGGAAATCTGCCCCTACAAAATTTTGTAGGGGTTAGTAGGCTCCACACCAAACGCCTCAACTAAAATGAGTGCCAACCACTATGTGCACCCCCTTCAGATGGGATATTAGATTCAAAACGGTTTTAAGTCCCATACAGTAAATAGGTACAACCATTCAGTCCAACATTAATCAATAATAAATTGAACACTTTAATTAGTATGTTACTTTTCATTCTTAGTAAAAGGTTAAACCTTAGTATATGATAGGACTAAGCCTATAATTATAATGGCACTGAGACTCTTTTATAAATTATTGAGATGTACTCAAGCCATTAATTATATCACAATTATTTCACAACCTCTTTATCCAAGAATTTCACAAGTGGTCAACAGGTAATGTCCCACCAGTCTAGTATCAGACAGAGCCAGAATTTACACGAAGGGGTCCCATAAGTGCTTCTACTCCTCATAGGGTATCCACGGAAACACCCATGATATTCCATCAGTGCCGGATGCCTACATACATTGAAAGGATGAGGATCATTCCCATAATATTCCTCCCATGGAATTCCAAGAATTAGGTTATTAAATTCATTTATCATAATTAAACTGTTACAATTACAAATTAATCATGTTGGAGTGAAGTAGTATCACATGAATATCTTCCTATAATTTGTTTAAATTGGAAGGAATGGGAAGGAAATGATTAGTTGGAAAAGGAAGGAATAAGGAAGAGGTAGGACCTAGCTAATTAACTTGCAATACTAATTTAGCCCCAATTAACTATGTAAGATTGATGTGGTGAGTTGAATCAATAACACAATGTTCCGTTGGCCTACAAAACATTGCTTATCAATTACAGTTGTAGAGTGTGCATAAAGATCTTTGCTGCATGTGAAGTGTTCCTGCTTGCAGTAGGATATAATCACCAATGAGTATCTTCTTAGGAGGCTACACTTAGAAGGGGTTTTCCAGGTCCCTTAAATTCATAACAACTCCTCGAATAGACACTCACTTATGAAAATAATACAGGTTGTGTAAAGTCAACTGGTGCATAATTAGCATATTCATGTTCTTGATGTAACTCTACTCTCACGACGAAGTTACGCGGAACTAACTACACTTATTATCTAAACAACTCTACTATTCAGCTTAAGAAATGAACCAACACAACCTGGTTAATGGTGCATTACTTTCAATAACAAGTTATAACCAGTTTCTGTCTGTTTTCAAATCATAAGTGAATTGATTTTACGCACTTTATTCGCATTTCTTATTATTATATCGCACCCTCTACTATAGATTAACTACGCATATCTGCTTAAGTTTCTAATACTATATGAAGAAATAACTTCACTTGAAGAACTGAAAATTCACACAACATTATAAATAACTAAGGAAAATTTGCAATAGGTATGGAGGAATATCTGCTTATATTGCTAATAAAACCTGGAAGAAATAATTCATCCTGAATCATGTTGAAATTCACATAGCACTATAAAATATCAAGGGAAACTGGAAAAATCCCAATAAGAAAACATAATTAATTGACATAAAGGAACTGTCAAAAGCTTCCACCGACACTCCATAAACAATTTTAAACCAATAAGTGATTAAAGTTTACTCTAGTTATACAATAAGTGACTTTATAAATTATCTCCTAATAATTGTATAAAACATTAATAATTCCTAAAGTAGTCACCGATTATATTAACTAGGAAGGCCATTTTGGTTTCAAATACTTCGCTCTAATAATATGTCTATTGATAAAAGAATTTACTTAAGGTTTAAATTAAATTCAAAATATTTGTTCAAGTAATTAAACCAAAATGGCGAATATAAGGAAATCATGCTACTAACTTTTGGTGTCTTCTTTTGGACTGTGAGTTATCATGTAATTAAACCCCTGTAAATATCCCTAATTCCTATCTTTCATCCTCTCCTACTTTACAAAGGGTACCCTTATTAAATATTGTAGACCTATTCTTCTTCCTAAATTATAAGATTGTATTATAAATTAGCTAATCGGTGTACATGATAACCCACAGTGATGCAGTTCTCTTTCTCGAGTTCCTTTGTTCTGTAAGAAGCAAAATTAACCTTCCCCATGCCGTATAATAAAGTGTTACGAAGGAATAAATATTAAAATATTTTACTGAATCGCGAGGGAGGTGAAGTGGTTCTCATATGTCCATCACAAGTGGTATACGCTTCTAACTACTATTTATTAAATTAAATCTACTCGTAGAAGCTGAAAGAAAATTCCTTATTAACTTATAACTACATGTACCTCCGGTACACGATTATGAGTAACCACAGTATTGATTGTCTTTTGTCGCACTTTTCTTTTTACCATTACTTTAAGGAATACTAATCCCTAAAATTTTGGATATTTTTAATACACCTAAAGGTAATGATTTCATTTGGTAATAAAATATCTCGAACAAGATTTTACAATAATATTTTTAAAAGCTAAGTACCTATCTACATTCGCGTCTGTGCTCATTTCCAAGGAACGATTAAATATAGTTAAAGAATAATATTATATTACTTAGTACATTCACACATTGAAAGCATAACACCAGGTTATACCTCCTACTTGCAAAGGAGAAAACTTCATTCGAAAAGCTTTCGCGCTTGTTAGTACCTTTTCTTTTCCTAATCAAAGAGTTCCAATGAATTCAAGTATTTAGTATGTAGCACAGCCCTAACCACCCTAATTCCCCCATATTAAAACTAGCTGAAAAGGTGGTATTATTCAGGATAAATATTTGAAAATAATACACAGAAGATGTATTTACTAAATTATTGAGACTTATAAGTCTAGTATTGGTTGAAGTACTCCCTAGCCTTACAGTCTAAAATTCGAGAGATATCTACAATTTATCTCAATACTATGACTCCCACCAATACCTCTGCAAATTCGTGAAATTGAATTATGTTATGGTGAATGTTCAATATATATATAAACCTTCTACTTCGCTTATTATTTTCTTTCTTAATTATGTTATGGTATTAATATTTTATGTTGAATTTCTATAGACCAGAAACTCACCCCCAGTAGCTGTGAATCACACCAGATCCCATCTAGAAAATCTCGAATTTAATCGACTAGTCAGGACCAATGGACTCACCTACCCCTTACCATAACCCAATTATATTTTGTTTTATAAATATTTTGTCTCTTATTTGTAGGTATGTGTTATGTAATATAATTCTTCTATGCATTCATTCTACGTGTGGTGTATATTTGAGGCAGTGATGTGTAGATATTAACTTATTAATAATTGTGTACTTATTTATTTAATGCTGAACCTAACAATCCTCATGATTTATCGTATCCAGTCTGGAGTGATAAATCATTTAATATTGAGAAGCGTCCCTATGATTTTATCGATCGGATCGATAAAATAAACTATCACCGATGTTATCGTTTTGACTTGAATAATGAAAAGACACACACTTTTAAGAACAGTAATATAACATCCTAAAATAATTTAGAGATAATTTGCTTACCAAATCTATTACTTATTAAATGCAAAAGAATAATTTAATAAACAAATTATCTTACTACTCATAAATCAAACGGAATAGTATTCACATAAAAGCATTAATATAGAACCCTCCATGGAGTATTAATTTATCAGTCAATATTAGGAATAATTCTATTGTAATAAAATATATTATTTGGTTTCTTAATATGCTAAATTAAATAGCATAGGTATATCTGCAATGAAAGTAATCTAATTTGTATTGATATGATTCATTTAACATTTTCATTTACTCTATTCTACCACTGTTTATTTAAATAGGATTATAACTTAGTAGGACAAAATTAACTCCAACATAACTTTCCAGAAGAATTATTTTGCAAATATAAATAACGAGTCTATAGAGTTTATTTCACGTAATTAATAACACTTCGAATTAAATACACAATTCAAATCACCATAATAAGATTCTCAAAGATAAAGAATATTGACTTACCAAGTTCTGATGACTCAAACCCACAATCACTGATATTCAGTACTAGACCGACTCTCGCTGTCCACTCTCAATGAATTTCTTCTTTTTCTATTCTCGAATCCCGCGAACACTGGTTTATATACTCTACCTTCTCTCCCAATTATTGCCTCTTACGAATTGTGTCCAAAAGGCCTAGCATGAGTCGTTCAATGTGCAGAAGTCGATTTTTAGGTGTCAGCGGTTGTAGCGGGGCGCGGGGAACGACGCAGCGCCGCGCCGCCGCCCCCAGCGCGCGACCGGTGTCGCTCCCAGCGTGCGACCGGCGCATTAGCAACAAAGTACCCTTTGTTTTTGTTACGAGTTTTTTTTTTTGTTTTTATATTCGCGTTGAATCAAATTGAGCTACTCAAGATTATGTACAGTATATCTAGTCGTTTAATACTGACTGCCTATCTGACCTGCACAACCCAATATCTGGGTAACAACCCAAATCCTTGGCAAGATTGGTGTCAGATTTTCTGGCTTCTGGTAGATATAGCATGTCTTGAGATTTTCGGTTCTACGCTATGTATCTGACGAAGTTTTCCTTCACCGCTTTGCGAACAATGATGATGATGTAAATAACACAAACCTGTTCCTGTCCAGGTTCCAACATATGAACATGTAAGTCGTGCTTGTAACAAACGGGCCACAAGCACAACTGATGAAAGAAACTCCTGTGAAAATTCTACAGTGTTTTATTCCGTCGAATTGTTGAGCTCCTTAAAGTTCTAAGGCGAGCTACAAGGTAGCTGATAAACGCTTGCTCTCTCTGGACAGGTACACTCGAATTTGTGTGGTGCTTTTCTCAAAAGACCGTCTTAGATATAAACATACACGGATACGTTTTTACATTAATGTGATGACGACTCTGAGCTCTGAGTTTGATTCGGTAATTTTATGTAAGTCAGCTATGGAACATGGCAGTTATTTGTCACTCTTTTGGTAGGTAATATGTATATACAGCAAGCTGGTAATAAAATGATATTTTACATTTAACTTCTTGATACAACTTTAATCACTACCGCCATGTTTAAAACCCCTCCATCACTATAATCCGCCATTCGTATGCATCTAGCGCTAGATTTTATTTTACTAGCATTGTGTGCCAAATGAGGCGAGTGCTGGACAAAAGGGTGATCAGGGACTTTTATGAGTCTGTGAACACGGCTGTAACTATCTAGGTGATAGAGAGAGCTCGATACAGCTGGATTGAGGATATTAAAGCTGTTTCGAGAAGAATGGGTGTTTATATAACAGCGTTTTTATGTTAAGCAACATATTTTGGTGGTCAGAGGATAACACAGTTGTACACTTTGCTGTAATATAGAGCATTGGTAAAGTTCAAATATTGTTTAACTGACTGATTTAAATCAAGTTAGGTAAATAAAAAATAATAATAGGTGTATAGATAAATGGATGTATGGTTGTTTGTCACTCAATCACACCAAGATGGCTTAACGGATCGGGATGTAATTTAGCGCTGAAATAGATTAAAATCTGGAATAGCACATAGGCTACTTTTAATCCTAGCAAAATGTACGATTTCCGGAGGATAGATTTATCAAAACTTCCACGTGAATGAAATAGCAAGCTAGTTATTTATTTATTAATTACAACTATTTGGAACTCAAAATGTACAAAGGCGGCCTAATGCCTTAGGCATTCTCTACCAATCAACTATTAGTGTTGAAGAAATAACATGGCAGGTGCATAAAAAAAGTACAAGTATACATATATCTATAATAAACCTACATACATATTTATCATAATACATACCAATATAATTATATTAATAAAAAAATATTGAATTTGTGTTATGAAAACTCTACTTCCACTATTTGTTTAGAAAGTAATTCTACAACTACAGTTACTTAGTTTGCAGTTACTTTTAGCTAGTTCAGCCATAATTACCTAAAGCTACCTACTTTAATGACTCCAACAGTACTCATTCAGTATTTTAATTGGAAGACACTACACAAACTAACTACACAATAAGCTTGTTTACAATTAAACACTTGCTAGGGAATACTCCGGCACGCTTCGGTAGTCATTAAGTTAATGCTGCATACTTGGAAAGCCTGATCCAGTTATATTATTTTAGTATATCTCAAGAGAGTTCTTCGCTGTTCTTCGCAGTTATTACGGGTGTGATAACTGCCAAAGATGTATTAATGACAGCCGGCACCAACGGTTTAACGTGCTTTCCGAGGCAATAGGATATCTCAATACGTTAATATACCATTTAATGATTTTGGTTTTTAATTTAATTTTTTTTACTGGTTTCCATAAAGAAAAGTCAACCAGTCTCTCCACCTGCAAGTTAGAAACAAAGAGCTTTGTGAGTCTATTCGGTCCATTTCACATTCGCCACAGACTTTTTTTTTTTTTTGTAACGTGTTAAAATTATCAAATAAGTCCTCCCACTCCGGGCGGGGTGGGAGGGACTGTCAGACTTTTACTGACTAAAATCCACGGTGTTCCTTCAATAACACTTTACATACCGGGGCCACGGTAACGGGATGAGTCCCACGACCCCGGCGGGCTTCGGCCCTCTGCAGAGGGGGCCTCGTCATGTTGCTGACGCTCTTTGAGGCGCGCGTGGAACACGACGCGCCGTCGACCCGGGCATGGTCCATGGTCGGACAGCGAGTTGCCCACAGACTTGCGTTACATTTGGATTCACTTACTTACAATGAGGCAAGTCTGCAGCATCTGTAGATATTTCATTATGTAAGTATGTTCTGATCTAGGGTTATAATAAGAAGCATGTGAAATGGTTAGAACGAAGGTAAGAGAGGACTTTGCAAAGATAAAAACTATTTTCGGTGGCGAGAAATCAGCACCAGACCATTTTATACAGGAATACTTTTTTAGAGAATAGATTGAAAATTGATTCTATTCCATTAATTGTTTTTTTCCATATTTATGAGTATTCCCATCAATGAAATATTGCCAATGAAATAGAAGTTATACAGTAAACAACGACCAATTAAATTGACTAATGGAACTTTATAGTTTAGTCACTTATATTATAATAACTAATGTCCAGATGCCGCTCGCGTTGTGACAACTCTTATAAATATGGATCCGCGACGGAGTGATTGTGTTTTCAAAAATTCGTACTCAGTTTAAAGAAAATTTATATTTTGTACTGCATTTTTTTTTTGCCATTTTGAGGTGACATTACCTAGACAGTATCTAGGCTGACTATTCCGTTAATACCTCAATGTATACTGTAATCTATGTGTTCAAGACTACAATAGGCCAGCCAACGGTAACTGGACGTGTCCGGAACTTTTCCACGATACGTGGAGACTACCGTTGTTTTCAATACTATAAACAAGGTTACACAATGGCCTGCCTCTACTAGGCTTCGGCCTACAACAATAAAAACAAAATGTACCACTAACCTGAGTGCTGGGGACGCCAAGTTCGACCTTCAAAGGTCACGCCCTAAGTGTGGTTTGTATGTAAAATGGGGTGAGTAATTGAACGTATAGTGAAAGACAAGTGTGGATGGACAAGGTTCTCCAAGATGCAGTCCTCCCAATGCGGTCCGTCTTCAATCAGCACACTTAATTCCAACAACGCGCGTGCCTTGGTATGGCGTCAATATGGCGTACTTGTTCCGAGAAATATCACTGGATTCTTGATAATCCGAGATTACAAGGTTCAATCAATCACTGAACACAATTAATCTGTTGTTCTCACGTGAGATTCAAGTTGATTTCCAATAAATTCCGCGTGCCGGCCCAACCGACGACAAGGCGGCGTACGATTCAACAATATCCCGGGGTTTTTCGGCAAATGGGGAATACACTTCAACAATTAGATAATTCGCGACCCAATTATCGGTCTCGACGGGCGAATCCAACAATATTTATGGCAAACAATTTAAGCCTAATTTTTCAAACGTCAAATGATTATTATCTAATTATTTATTTTTTTAAATAACCTCACTTAAACACAACTTTGTTTGAGAAATCTGTCCTCAGTTTCATAATTTTTTAAATTTTCTTCGACTATACTCACAATTACAAGAAAAAGTTGAGTTAGTAAAGATAAGCTCTTTTGCAAGTAAACAAAGCTGTTATTTATTTGTGCTAACTTAATTCTGACACGTAGATCATCAGGAATTATAATAATTGTGCGCTGCAAGCGTACTCATTTACGTAGTTATGGATTTTGGAATATTGAGCTTTTGGAAATAGAAATATCCTATTAACCTTTCAAACTTTCTGATTTCATTAAATTTAAATCAGAAACTTGTCACGGATAAAAAAAAATTGGAAGTAGGCTCTACAGAAATACGTGCAAATACACGAAAACTCTTCAACGAAAAATCGGACTAAAAATAAAATTTTTCAAGCGTCCTCATTCAGTATTTGCCGAACAAAAGCTTGACCTATCTCCGCTGACGATGAAACGTCTATATTCTATGGAAATACTGGGTGGCCAACTTACTTTATTTTGCAATAAGCATGGAAAGGAAAAATTATCCAAGCGACACCAGACTAACTTTACAGTAGAGCAGTTTAAACTTTGAATTTTCAGAAAAAAAAATATCGTATAAATTCTTATAATGGTCCAAAAGCCTAATTCTTAAAAATTTATTAGGATATTTTTTTTCTGCATTATTATAGTATACTATAATGTAGAAAAAAAAAATCAAACTTTAAACTGCTCTACTTTAAAGTTAGTCTGATGTCGCTTGGATAATTTTTCCTTTCCAGCGTCGATATTATTGTTTAAATAAAAGTTAAGGCATCAGTTTTCTTGGAAAAATGTTATATATATTTAAAAAAGCCAAATGATGTTGCTGGGTGGTAAGAAATGTAGTGAGTGACCTTTCTTACCTCGCTCTAAACTAAACTTAAAATCAGTATCGAGTTTAGTGAAACTCGGCAATAATTAATTTTAAGTTTAGTTCACTGGAAACACAATTTTGGATTAACTGAAAGCTTAGACGGTGTTTCGGCTGTATTGGAAGCTAACGGCCTGGCACGCGTTGAAGGCAAGGGAACAGACGGCATGTCTTTGTTTCTATGGAAGGCCACGAGAGCTAAGTCCAATGAAAAGCAATTCAAATAAAATCGCAACCCGAAATTCGAGATAGGCGTTATTTTTACCCCAAAACTACCAAATGCGCCATGATATTTTCGGCACTATAAAGATACCCGATGAAAATCTCAGTTAGCCTTAACAGTACACAAAAATACAGAATACCTTCAATTAAAAGGCAAAATTTTCTTCGACTATACTCACAATTAGAAGAAAAAGTTGAGTTAGTAAAGTTAAGCTCTTTTGTAAGTAAGCAAAGCTGTTATTTATTTGTGCTAACTTAATTCTGACACGTAGATCATTAGGAATTATAATAATTGTGCGCTGCAAGCGTACTCATTTACGTAGTTATGGTTTTTGGAATATTGAGCTTTTGGAAATAGAAATATCCTATTAACCTTTCAAACTTTCTGATTTCATTAAATATAAAAAACTTGTTACGGATAAAAAAAAATTGGAAGTAGGCTCTACAGAAATACGTGCAAATACACGAAAACTCTTCAACGAAAAATCGGACTAAAAATAAAAATTTTCAAGCGTCCTCATTCAGTATTTGCCGAACAAAAGCTTGACCTATCTCCGCTGACGATGAAACGTCTATATTCTATGGAAATACTGGGTGGCCAACTTACTTTATTTTACAATAAGCTTTTTCATCTTACGGAAGTTGCACGATATTTTTTACTCATGCGAGCAGTGGTAGTTGTAGTTACAGGCATGACTTACGACATGTAAATTTCATAATATCAACATCTTCACCAACGTATAGTATAATTTTGTAACAGGTATTCTAATATTCTTTACATTAACATCGCATTTGCTAAAAATTTATATTCACTAACTCTGTTCCACATACAAGGACTTCATCATTCAAACTTTGATTATCAAAAACAAAATGTATTGACTCTGATCGTGCTGGAAAAGTTAAAATATTTTTTGTCCTTTAATTTTCAACAAAATCAAAATTATATGGATTCTCATGCTTCGCTAATGACAAAATATTTGAACTTAAATTAATGTTTCCTTGGGCTTATTTAAAAAATCTAACCTATGATCTTATTACAAGCCTATGGCCCGAATTTGGAAGACAAGTGGCATACAACAACCCACCCTAGGCCGCGTGGTAAATTACGGCCCATTTCCACTCATGAGATTTTAAAGATTTTATTCATTCTTGACGGTTTGTGCATGGACAACAACAGCTATTGTATAAATAACTAATAAGTATATGAGAATACACTTTTATTTTGGAATCATTGATAGACACTTCAATTTTATTCATATGTATTTGTGATAAAGGCTTAGTTAATCGCCACTTACTTATCTATTTATAGATTGCCTTAAATTACAATTCTTATTTTGTAAGCAAATGCCTGCTGAAGTTTTGGTTATTAGGTAGATATGCTACTTGCACATCCAACAATGCCTTTTGAACTTTAGCATAGTACGTCTAAAAAGAGCTTTATAAGCTTACTTGTTGCTTAAGAGGCTTTTGACTGTGGAATCTTTGGTACGAAATTTCATTATAGCGAATGTTTTGCGACTTCGTGGTGAATTTTAATACACAATTATAATTTCAGACTTTGTGACTGTCCGTTTTAAGATGTGTAATTCTTCGCATAAATAGTTATTTGTGATTTTCATTTCAGTTGCGGTGTGGTCTGATATACATACAATTATATTTAAAGAGATTATATGAAACCTTATTACATAATCTAAGTCCGATAAATAACCGGTGACATCGCAATAGACCATATTAGGAGAAATTAGAAAGGGAGACTTTTGCTCTGCTGTGGGAACGAATAGTCTTTTTACGTTTTTCTAATTGGATAGTCTAAATTCTTGAATGGATGTTTGTGCCTCTATCACGCCTAAATGGCTGATATGAACTAGATGAAACTTAGCACTGACATAGATTATACGCTGGAAAAGCACATAGACTATTTTTTATTACGGTAAAATGTTTATAAAGTACTGGTTACATTAGTCTACGTGTTACAGAAATCAATTGGTTTATAAATTAGGTAACAATCAATTATTTTATTATCAACACCATATTACCTCCAAAAACACTGAAATTTTACTCAGACAAAATTCTTTGCACACTAATCTTTAACTAACATGGCCGCCTTTTCCATCACCCCTATCGCAATGAAATCAACTGCACATTGCAAGTGCCTCAACCTATTGACATGTGGACTACGATATGCCTATTGTGGAACTCATAGAGGCTTGACGGAGGCCGTGAATCGGGTTGAAATTCAAGGCTTACAGGCTTTTTTGAAACGAATTTGAAGACATTGTGGTACTTAATTTAATACGAGAAGCAAAAACTCTGTACCCCGTTTTATAAAAATAACGCAGACTGAGTACGAAAGTCACAGTTATAACAGTAAAACTAATACTTTTTTAATGTATGTTTACGATTTAAAGTTGATGTTGTGGCGCGATTCCAACCTTTCAACCCTCAGAGTCTAGTTTATTTTCTCTTTCATATACTGCACGACATCCTCAGTTGTAATGGAGGGATGCAGACGCGAAAGGTACAGCTGCGTCGTAGGCATAGCAGGGCGCAGCAGCATGTTTGGTCCGCTTGGTGCGGTGCCACACAGGTTACGAGAACAGGGCTTCTTCTTCTTCCTTTCTACGTTCGTAAAACCCTCCTCATCAACTTGACTGCAGGTTCTTGGCAAGGAGCTACGCAATGCAGCCAGGGCAGGTTGTGAACCCTTTTTCTATTTTTCCCCTTTTCTGATTTGCCGCTTAGACTGCGAAGGATCGGATTTTCCATTGATGACAATAGCAGCGTAGGCAGGTTTAGGAGTCGTCGTACCTACGCGTGACATTTCCGCAGCCGGTACTGTGCGGACGATAGCAGCGGCGGGCGGCGCTTGCTCAGCGTTATCGGCAGCTGGTAACGTACTTGTATTCACCAATTCAAAACTGCCGACGGATGAATTTTGCGCCCCTCGACGACTGCTCACCTTTGAGGCCTCTGGTGACCCAATAACTGAACCAACGTTGCGCAATAATGCTGTTTCCGCACGTAGTTCAGTATTAGTTTTCTCTGAAACCTCCATTCTGGACTGCAACTTGGTCATCTCTACTTTCAAGGTAGTGATATCCTTTAGCAGATGAAGAATGGATCTAAGGGTAGAATTGATAATATAACCCAGGTTTAGGAAATGTGGATATTATTTGATTTTCATTTGTAAATTCACTCATGTGTATTTCCCAGATTTAAAACATATGTGTAAGTATATATGTAGCAAATGAATTTGAAATATCATCAAGAAGAAAATATTGTTGAAATTTAAAAAATAAGTATGTCATTTTTATGTATTCAGGTTACATAAAAATTACATTTAGATCTCTATTCTCTAAGAACTTATATACCTATATAATTAACACCAAAAACGTATTGTATTGAATAAAAAAATCCATATTGTAATTAGCATTGTATCCTATTTATTAAGAGACAACTGTCATAAATTAACATTTTCTTTTTTAATTCCAGGTATGGTCCAAGCTGTATTAATAACGAAGTTGAATTATGTAATTAAGAAAATTATGTAATTCGATATTGACTTTCGCTTTGCGATTGACGCTTTAAAACAGGGGTGTCAAACTCAATGTTGCAGAGGGCCATATATTAGATTTAGAATGTGTAGGCGGGCCAGGTTCAAATGAATAAACTAAAAGATACTGAATTATTTTAACATCTTTATTTATTTAGTTATAGATATTTATATAGTTGTTATAAATCATACCAAAAGTAAGAAAGAGGGTAATTATTTTGAGCTCGAGGATCCGGATACCTGACTTCTCTTGTTTTTGACAATCTCATTGATGTCAGGTATCATATTCGTGGTAGTTATTTTAAGAATTGATTGGAGATGTTCATTCGTAAGTCTTGTGCGATGTTTGTTCTTATTTATTTTCATGACGGAAAACATCTGTTCACATAAATAGGTACTACCAAACATACATAGAATACGTGCTACATGCTTTTTTATTTCTGGGTAGTTATTCAAACTCTTGAAATACTGTGTATAAAATGTAAGTGCGTTAACTTCTTTAAATTTTTCCTTCAAAATGCTGTCAGATTGAAGATCTATCAACTCCATTTGCAAATGAAGTAGTAGTACTGTGAAGCTTCAAAAGTGAATGGATTGTTGAAAATTGGAAATTCCATTTCATTCATTTTGTGGAAGTCTTCAAAACGTGTGTTAAATTCCGTAATCAGATTTTGCAGAAGTTGCGAAAAGTCGTCCAATTTTTTATGGTCCACTGTGTCAAATGATTTCAAATGTGAGAAATGATCCAAAGTATGGTTTTTTAACTGATTTTCCCAGTCTTAACTTTGTTTCAAAGGCATGAATACATTTGAGTGATAATCAAATTTTTACCCTGTAACTTTACATTCAAATCAGTCAAGTGTTTATTCATATCTACCAAAAAGGCACAATCAACCCACCAGTCATTGTCATAATCAATTGGCTTCCCTTTTTCTAACATGAAAGCTTGAATAGGGTCACGTAACTACCACGTAAATCTTTCTAAAACTGCCCCTCGACTGAGCCAACGAACTTCGGTGAAATAAGGCACATCGGAATATGTTTCGTCCAATTCTTGTAAAAACTGTCTGAACTGTCGGTGATTTAGTCCTCTGCTCCTTATAAAATTTACAATTTTAATTACAGGTTGCATGACTTGGTCCGTTTTTAAATGTTTGGATGCCAATGATTTCTGATGAATGATACAGTGAATTCCCACAAAATTCCCTGATATTTTCTGTTTCAATTTAGTCACAACGCCCGAATGTTTGCCAACCATGGCGGGTGCGCTATCCGTAGTTGTGCTGCTAAATTATTCCAGTCGAGTTCATATTCTGCTATCAAATGCTCAATTGCAGAATAAATATCATTTGCTGTCGTAGTACCTGTTAATGGAACGCACTTTAATAGTTCTTCAGTTATTTCAAAGTTACTATTAATACCTCGTATAAAGACAGCAAGTTGAGCTGTATGCTCTCGTCAACAGCCAGTGAAAAGTTTGTAAATTCCTTAATTTTCTCCTTCAGTTGAAGAACCAAATTTTGAGATAAATCACTTATTCTGGAAGCAAAAGTGTTTCTTGACAGTGAAATATTTTGAATTATTGACTTTTGAGATGGAAATGAAACATCGGCTACTTTTAACATACAGTCTTTAATAAAATCACCATCAGTGAAAGGTTTTGATCTCTTCGCGATTTCTAATGCAATAATGAAACTTGATTTCAGGGCGTCTTCGCTCTCAGTATTAGCTTTAGTAAACATCGATTGTTGACTTTGAAGTTTAGATTTTAAAGATGATAATTTGTCCATTCTTATCATATCAGTGTAACAATCAAATTTTGATTTATGATACGTATCATAGTGTCTCTTCACGTTAAACTCCTTACAAACAGCAATAGTTTGATTGCAAATCAAACACAGTGGTTTATCTTTCCATTCTATGAAAAAATATGCAATTTCCCATTTTGACTGAAACACTCTGCACTCACTGTCAATTTTACGTTTTTGCGACATTATGCCACAATCATAACAATTATGAAACTCGAATGAACACCAAACTGTAGGTACGTACGAAATACTTGACGCGACTGCTCGTAACAAAGACTTCAACCTGAGTGCGCGGGGGAGGGGCGCAGTGTGCGTTAGCTGCTCGGACGAAATAGAAGACGACTTCGCGCGCGCACGAGAGAGAAAAAGCATAACTAACACTCTCTCGCTCGTCTAGTCAGGCGCTACTCTTGAAATTACTTTTAAGTAAAGCGCGCGCATTTTTAAACCTGCGTAGAGGCATCGAGTGCAGTCTAAAATCTCTAAAAAACAAGATTCATTTATCTGTGATATATTGTGATTGCGGGCCGTATCGAAATGGCCCGAGGGCCGGATTCGGCCCGCGGGCCATTTCGATACGGCCGTATCTTTGACATGACTGCTTTAGAAGGTACTTTTAAATGAAAAGGTCAAGTTTGTGCCGTGAGCACCAATTGGCTGTTAATAACAGCCAATTGGTGCTCACGGCAAGATCAAATCATTTGCTTATTTGGAGAAATGCTCTCGGAAATGATTTAATTATTTAAATGAGATTTATTCGTGTTTTTAATGCAGTAAAATCATATTCTTTTAAGCAAGCGACATCACCGACTGACGCTAGTTTCTTTCAACGGAAAGAATCAATCTGGGATCAAAATCATTTCGGTTATCAATGCACTTTGTATTTTATTGCTGCTACATAAATCAAAATTTCTTTTGTTCCATTGTAAGGGTGACCCATATTGCGGGATTGAGTCCACGATTTAAAACTAGTAAGTCTTACTAGAAGTGCCAATTGAACAAAGGTTTTGAAGATGTTGTGGAAAAAAATGTGAAGTGTTTTAAAGAATAAATTAAAGCATAAATTCAAGATTTTCCATTTATAATTCAAGCGCGTTGTCTATGGTACTTAATTATAACGAGTCCGCAGGCGAATTACTCATAAAAATTTTACCTTAATTCTTATAAAAGGTATGAAAATAGGGTAAAATATTATTTATTAATAAAAATGGGTTACTACTATATTTATTTTTCTAAAAAATGCTAAAAATTATTGCGAGACATTTTACAAAGCCTTCTTTATTAAATTAAATCTTGATTAGCAATCCTTTTATATCCGTTATCTTTTACAAGGAAATCGGTGGGATTTTTTTTAAATAATGGGAATTATACGTCTTTGAAAGTCTGGTTTATTGATGCATCAACCGCTTAATTCATTCGACCTTGGTTAGAACGTGGTTGAATATAGTATTTATATACATAATATGCACCAATTGTAGTCACATACTTTAATCTCAATTGTTTGTAATTTTTCGCTCGATATTGATTGTATTGCGGGTCGCAAAGCCATCAGCAGAAGCGGTTTGTTGACCATCGTAGTATCCTGTCTGTGTTTTGCTGCATACATATATATATTTTTTACTTAAATATTATACATACGGTAATCAATGTCGTTAAATTGATTTTTACAATACAGTTTATATATTATAAATAAGATACGTTGCAATTTATAATGCTATATATATATAAGGTGTATCTATTCATACACGAAATATTTTAAGAGATTTACCTATAGCTGGTAAGGAAACCATAGCAACAAAAAATAAAAAAAAATATCTAGGTATATTATTAAAAAAATTAAGTAATTTAATATTACTTGACACACATATTAAATACTGGTTCTTTCTTATTTTTAAACATCCACTACGCTAGTTTACGCGGGCGGCGGTATTTGAAACGGCGCGCGGCTTTTGTGAATATGATCAAAGAAAAAAACATGCGCGCGCAGCGGCGGCGGGGGCGCCTGCCACCCCTTTGCGGCGCCCGCGTCTCAGTCGCGGCATCTTGCTAGTCCAGTACCACTCGATCCGCGTGTCGTGTCGCTCGCGCGCGCTTTAGCAGACAGCTGACACGCGTCGTGCACGCTCGGGCAACATATTCAACAATGCCTAACTACAGGTATACCAACCAGGAGTACCAGAACATGGTGGTGTGCTACAATGAAGGTGGACATATTTTGCTCACAGCACAAGCCCTCTTCTTGGAGCGATTTGGGAGAAGACCATCACTGCAGACCATCCTTGGAGCTGTACAGCGGCATAGGGACTATAGGGTCTACATACCACCAGCGGCAGACGGAGGAAGGCAACGAGTGCCAGTAAGAATCGAGGACGACATCGTCGACTTCTTTTCGCAGCACCCAATGGCCAGCACATCAGACGCCGCTCGTGTTTTTAACGTCAGCAGAATGACCGTTTGGCGCCTTCTGCGGGATGAGAGGAAGCACCCTTTCCACTTCACTAGGGTGCAAGAATTAAAGCCTTTGCATGTTTTCTAGGCCCGTACCTTTATAATAGGCTTAATAAAATATTACATATATACCCCCTAACTAGAAAAAAATGTAAATTAATTGTATGCCAATATTTACAAAAATTAAGCTACGAGGAGACGGAACAGCTACTACTTGTACCACATTAAAATAAATAAATAAATAAAAATAGGGCTAAGAGCATCGTGATCACAGATACCCTCCTCACAAGCTCGCCTACACATATAATTATACGCTCACGCCTTCTTACACCCTCAAACTCTCAACATAACTTCACTCACACTGACACCCTCATATTTATACATCACACACACCTTAATTCACACTTTCATAAGCACGCACACTCACACACAAACATATATACACACACAATAACAATACACATTACACTTAATATTTTTTACTTACCTTGCATATATTTCTTAATGAGTTTTTTATTTTTTATTCTTGTGTTTAATTATCATTATTTTTTCTCAATTGTTGATTATGCATGTGATGGATTATTCAAATAATTTCATTTGGTTTATTACATTAACTCAAGTTTATTTCTTTAATTGAACACAAATTAAAATATCACTATAATAATTATAACCTTTTTAACATGTGATACACAAAATTTAACTATTTATTATCAAAACATTGTAAACACTATTACGAAACCTATTTATAAGATAAGAGTTTAAACTGTTCTTTCATTGTTGTCTTGTATAACAGAATATTTAAACGTTATTTAAAAAATAACGTTGCTTGTTTACTAATTCTGTCATCGTAAGACTAATATGTAATTGAACTAATTAATTTCAACATATTTACTGTATTTTTATATCATTTAATCATAGTTTAATGTTAAAATACAAAGGTTAACAAATCTGTTTTAAAATCGTACGATATGACGTCACTTGTTTACCACTGTGTATAAAAGCCGCCGCTCAGTCGTTCTAGACACAGTCACTCACAGTCGCTCTGGAGCAGTCACACCGAACGGACCTAAGTTAAGTGAACTTGTGTTGTTTCTAACTTTTGTTAATATTTTTATGTGTAGAATTGGTATAAAAATCCTATCGTATTGCTATTGTATTTGAATATAAATTAATTATTTTGTATTTGTTACTTTAATGTGACAGTGTTATTAATTGATAATTGTGTGATAATTTAATGAACATTTCTTGACTTATATAATATGTAATGGAGTAATGAAATAGTAGATACACAAGTAAATAAAGCTAAAGTTATAACGATAGTAATCACATTGTGGTAATATTGTAAAGTACATATAGTGAATTGATGTTTATGTGAAAATGAATTATGTTTTGAAAAGAGTAACTGTGGAGTTTCTTGCCGGCTCTTCTCCATAGATAACTACTTTCCGAACCGGTGGTAAATTAATAAACTGATATTGCTATACAGACTACTAATTATTTCTATAAAACACCTAGTAATCATGGTAATACCGATTAATAGGTAATTAATCGGTAAATACGTAATAAATAGATATTGATAATTAATTAATTCTAGAAATAACAACATTCTCTATATATCTTTATATTTATATATCTTCCATTTCTGACATCAGAAGTGGGATTGTTCACAGCCCACTTATTTTGTTTCGGTTTATTGAGTCTTGGTTCATAGTCCATGTGATTTTATTTTATGAATAAAATATTCAAGTACCCTCGTACTTGAATATAAGTCACGATTATCCGATTGTTTAACTGTACATTTGTTTTAGGCCTTGATGTTATTTCAAGTAGAGGGTACATGTATGTCACTATTGCCCTAATTCTAATGCATTGTGTGAAAAGTTTCAGAATGGATCCCGCAATATTGGAAGGCCTGTTCATCCGTGATGCTGTCTCGGGCTATTGCCGCCGTTCAGATGATGATTTGGTGCTTCCGGACCTTGATCCAGTAGCCAGTGACAGCAATTCAGCCTGATGGTGCCATAACATCAAGGAACCTTGTGAATAACCTTGATGGACCAGCATGAAAACAGTTACAAAAGCCGATGATAACGGGAGTCAAGTAAGAAAAAAAACAATTAAATAAGTTTGAACTAATTTTAGCAGTTAGAACGATATGTATTCACTGTAACTAAATGCCTTAGTATGTTTTGTAGTATGTTTGCTGAATGTATAATTCAAGGATTGGTTATCACAATGATACAAACATTTACCGTTTTCTCTCCTTTGCGTATACCAAATCATGTTAAATAATAAGTAACCTTTATTTTGCTACTACCAAGTTTCTGTTCTAAAACATGTTAAAAAAAAAAAATACTTAATAACGTCACTTTTTTTTTCTCTCGATAATTTGATTTGGATGAGGCAGTTGTGTATTAAAGCAGATACCTGCTGTCCAGATCCGTTAATAAAAATAAAATTCATTTCATTATGACAAACTGAATTTGAAATTGAACTGAATTTGAAATTGAACTGAATTTGTAATTGAACTGAATTTGAAATTGAACTGAATTTGAAATTGAACTGAATTTGAAATTGAACTGAATTAACATGAATTAAATTAAATCTAAATAAATTAAATTAACATGAATTAAATTAAATCTAAATAAATTAAATGAACATGAATTAAATTAAATCTAAATAAATTAAATTAAAATAAATTAAATTAAATCTAAATTAATTAAATCTAAATAAATTAGATTAAAATAAATACAATAAATTAAATTAAAATATATTTAAAAAAATAAATTAAAAGAATTAAAATAAATACGAAAAAAATTAAAAGAATTAAAATAAATACAAAAAATTAAATTAAAAAAAAATTAAAATAAATACAAAAAAATAAATTAAAAAACATTAAAATAAATACAATAAATTAAATTACAAAAAAATACAATAAATTAAAAAAAAATACTGTAAATAAATTAAACTAAATACAATAAATAAATTCAATAATAACAAGAAAATCAATAAAATTAGTGTTAATATTAATTAAATTATTTCTTATAATTCTATCATAATATTAAAAAATAAAAATATAATAATATAAAATATAATAACATGAAATTGGATTGTAGTTAAATAATTAAATATAAATGGTTACTATGGTTTCCTGGGAAATAAACATATCTATATAAACAAAAAGAGAAGTCCTTACTGACCGACTCATCAACGCCTAGCCCAAACCCTTGGACCTAACAGCTGAGATTTTGCTCAGAGGTTCCCTTTTTATTGTAAACAAGGAATAGGGAAGGATTTTTTTTTTTGAAATTCATAATTTCCCCAGAGGTTACGTGAAAATTAATTTAAATAGAGGATCAAAGTTTGTATTGTTGAGGTAACCATGATTTTTGTTTTTAAATCTTTATTATAATCATAAGTCATTATAGTTTGTTTGTAATGTTGAATGTGATTAATAATATATTTCTAATGACCATAATTGGAACACAATGAGTTAAATGATAGTTAGATATGTTTCCGCTGGTCGCTCTTTTGTTCGGTGCTTGCCTATCCCACTAGCAGCGGGTGGAGGGGGCATGACACATCTATGCAATTGGCAAAACATAAACAAACTCATAATTAAAACATAGAAAATAAGAATGAAATGAAAAGACGTTGAGGTAAGAAAATATTATTAATCACACTTGACAATTCTTTGTACTTCAAGACCAAAATCGTTAATGACGTATAATGAAATAAGTGTTGAAACTATATACATCGTTTCTAATTTGTGTTCAATTAACGATGTTTGTTTGAAATTATTGAATATAATCTTATAAAAACTATAGAGGTTATTATAGACTGCTTAGGCCCTGTTCTGATACCTTTCTGAAATTCATGCACAGCAGGTGATAGGACTGGTATCTCAAGGACAGAGGCTGTTGTAGACTGCTGAGGCCCTGCCCTGATACCTTTCTGAAATCCATGCGCAGCAGGTGGTAGGACTGGTATGTCAAGGCCAGCGGCCATATGTAGACTGCTGAGGCCCTGCCCTGATGCCTTTCTGAAATCCATGCGCAGCAGGTGGTAGGACTGGTATGTCAAGGCCAGCGGCCATATGTAGACTGCTTGGCAGCCCTGCCCTGATACCTTTCTGAAACTCATGCGCCGCAGGTGATAGGACTGGTATGTCAAGGCCAGAGGCTATTGTATTGATTATAATTAGTTGGTACTTCGAGAGCGAAGTACAGGTCAGTTTGGCCGTGATGGATTATTCAAATAATTTCATTTGGTTTATTACATTAACTCAAGTTTATTTCTTTAATTGAACACAAATTAAAATATCACTATAATAATTATAACCTTTTTAACATGTGATACACAAAATTTAACTATTTATTATCAAAACATTGTAAACACTATTACGAAACCTATTTATAAGATAAGAGTTTAAACTGTTCTTTCATTGTTGTCTTGTATAACAGAATATTTAAACGTTATTTAAAAAATAACGTTGCTTGTTTACTAATTCTGTCATCGTAAGACTAATATGTAATTGAACTAATTAATTTCAGCATATTTACTGTATTTTTATATCATTTAATCATAGTTTAATGTTAAAATACAAAGGTTAACAAATCTGTTTTAAAATCGTACGATATGACGTCACTTGTTTACCACTGTGTATAAAAGCCGCCGCTCAGTCGTTCTAGACACAGTCACTCACAGTCGCTCTGGAGCAGTCACACCGAACGGACCTAAGTTAAGTGAACTTGTGTTGTTTCTAACTTTTGTTAATATTTTTATGTGTAGAATTGGTATAAAAATCCTATCGTATTGCTATTGTATTTGAATATAAATTAATTATTTTGTATTTGTTACTTTAATGTGACAGTGTTATTAATTGATAATTGTGTGATAATTTAATGAACATTTCTTGACTTATATAATATGTAATGGAGTAATGAAATAGTAGATACACAAGTAAATAAAGCTAAAGTTATAACGATAGTAATCACATTGTGGTAATATTGTAAAGTACATATAGTGAATTGATGTTTATGTGAAAATGAATTATGTTTTGAAAAGAGTAACTGTGGAGTTTCTTGCCGGCTCTTCTCCATAGATAACTACTTTCCGAACCGGTGGTAAATTAATAAACTGATATTGCTATACAGACTACTAATTATTTCTATAAAACACCTAGTAATCATGGTAATACCGATTAATAGGTAATTAATCGGTAAATACGTAATAAATAGATATTGATAATTAATTAATTCTAGAAATAACAACATTCTCTATATATCTTTATATTTATATATCTTCCATTTCTGACACATGCATCCACTGTCTGGCACCAGTTATATTATTTATTATTGTATTTAATGCGAGGGGAATGGTAACTGATAGCCGAAATACAGGCAATGCCTAGTTCGGCTACAGACGCTAAACTCAACGCCTTAACAGAAATTGTTTGCAACAATGCGATTGTTAAGTATTTATAAGTTGTTTTTGGAAATAAATAAATAAATAAATAAAATAAAAAATAAAAAGGTTGCAGTCGAAAAAAAAAAAAAGCCAATGGACTTAACTTCACGCGTGGAATTTTGCCGTTGGTTACTGGAAGACCCGACGCGGCGCATACTCTGGACGGACGAGTCCACCTTTACGCGCGTTGGGATGTTTAACATCCACAACGCACACTGGTGGGCAACAGAAAATCCACATGTTGTTAGGCCGGATCATTTCCAGACGCGGTTCAGTGTAAATGTGTGGGCTGGGTTAATAGGCGACAGACTTTTAGGACCTGTGTTCCTGGATAGACTTAATGGTCAAACATACCTACAGTTTTTGACACGTGAACTAGCGACCATACTAGAAGACATTCCACTTATTTATTTAAGGACGATGTACTTCCAGCATGATGGTGCACCCGCGCACTATGATAGGCGCGTTCGAGAATACCTCTCTAACGAGTACGGCAATCGTTGGATAGGTCGGGGGGGGGGCCGATCCCCTGGCCAGCTCGCTCCCCGGATCTTACGCCGTTGGACTTTCATGTGTGGGGTAGGGCTAAAGACCTGGTTTATGGTAATGACGGCCATACCATATCAAGTGCGGTACAATTAAAAACGCGGATTGTGAACGCTTTCGCAGTGATGGCTAGTGATAGAGACACATTATTAAAAGTGCAAGGACACATATTAAAACGTGCAGCCGTCTACGTGCAACAACAAGGCGAATATGTTCAACAATTGGTGTAAATAAAAACTACGTAGGTACTAGGTATGTACATTTTAAATTATTATAAATAAGTTAATTCTAATTTTTAGACACGCCAAATTAGTGTTACTGTAATTCGTAAAAAGCGTCACAATTAGGTACGAATTTCTTATAAAATAGACAGGTTTCCGACTTGCGACATAAAGCCAAAACAATAATAATGTGGAATAATAAGTACCTATTATTCATTATTGACAGCATTCTTAAAGTTCACATCTATCATCTATAGGCAACTAACAATCAGCTGACGGATACGACTCATCATCAGTGGTCATTAACATGCGAATTCGAATTGAACCTATCAGCTGTTTATTGGTATTCACCTAGTTTACAGATGAAATGAAATATTTATTTTGTAAATTGGTTCTAAATAACACTTTTACACGTCATTTTTTGTGTTTTGAGTAAAGCTTGATGAGGCCGGTGTTTCCTGACTACTCTGAAAAGAAACACCGAAACAAACTCAGAGGTCAACGTCTCTTAAAGTCCATTCAATTTGTATCATCGTATGTGATGTAGGGAGGATATATGTAAATGTAGATGGGTAGGTATTGTAGGTTAGGATTATAATTGAAAAAAATGCTTTAATCGCATCTAGGTTCCTTTTCGTAAAACTTTAATGGAGGGAATTTAATAATTTACCTACTTAGCTTTAAATGGTATTGTAATTTAAATTCACGTTTATTATCATTGTAAGCGATAAGTTATTAAAATAACACTAGAATGAAATACGAAGTCTACCTACGTTGGTTTATTTTTAACATCATCACGCCTGCATTCTCGGTAGAGATAGGCAGAGATGTATTTTCGTCCACTACAGTTCACCAGTGATATTGTTAGGTCCCATGTAAAATGAGGTGCAGGCAGGTGTTTGAGTCCGGCAGAACACAGACTGGAGTGAGGTAACCGTCAGAACGCGAAATAAGTACCATGTAGCGCCGTCACGTGGAGACATGCATGCAAAGCGAATACTCGCACTAACTCACCGACTGCTCGACACAGGCGCGCGGCGGCGGCACGTCACTTCACCGTGGCGGGCGGGTCATTCATAGAATATGGAGTAAAGAGTTTATGCAAAATGTCTCAAGCGGTTTTAAAATTATAATAATTACGTAAAACAAAAAAAAAACATAGATAAACATTTTTTTTTTCGTGTTTATTGTTTCTTTACCATGTATAGGTATATCTCTTAAAATATTTCGTGTATGAATAGATACACCTTATATATATAATCTCAATTTTTGGAGAGATATATATATATCTCCAAAAATTGAGATTTTTGAGTTAGCTCTATTAAGATCTAGGTGTGCGATATAGTCTATCAGATCATCTGCGCACAATTAAGAAATACTTGGTTACACCTGCTATCTTGTATTGATCTGTGGAACAGATGACACGGTCAGCTTTATCACCTAAAGTTTTTGTTGTTTTTCTTTTATTACGACTTTACTGTTGCTTTCGCTGGGTGGAACGCAAATCGCATATGGGCCTGGCATATGAAGTTTTCATTAATGATAGTCTTGTGTTTGACCTTCACCTCACGCGATGGTACGATGTTGTGGTCGATGATAAAGCAAGATATTTTCTTTATTTTAACCAATTTCATATAATTTTATTTACAATGATATTATTTCTCCTAAAAATCTAGTAGTGAAATCCAATTCTTCAAATGAAGTCAAGTTATTCCAATATATGTATATTTATTGATTTATTGAGGATGGAATAATCAGTAAACACTTTCCTTAAATATTTATTCATGGGTGCAAACTAATGCCTAAAACGCAAATTCAATATTTCTTGTTGTCTTTGGTACGTGTAAATTGATGAAATCACGTGGAATATAATAAAAATCCTTCACATTTTAGGGACTGAAAGATTGGCTTGTTCCTGCTAATATAAGTATGAATAGCCAGGATATCTCCTCATCATCAATAACAGGCTAGGTCGAGAACCTTCATTCCTTATTTTTTGCCATTTTCTTGGTGCAATTTTCATATTTTTCGTATTCGTATTAGAAACATCAATTCAACTTTTGATAGTAGTATCTAAGTTCCATTATGTATGGCCTGGTTATTAATCTTTGTGCTATATTTGAGTAGAGTGAGGAATAGATCAATAAAAATATACCAAAAGCTTTAAGGACGCATTTACGTTTATCACTCGCTCAATTTTAGGTATCCTAGTAGCAACACAACAACATTTCGCGCACACACACTTACAAACCATTGTTCGCCCGATTTTATACATTACTTAACTAATATTGATACTTGAAGGTAATATTATATTTTCTTTAATATTGTTTGATCATAATAAGTTGTAATTTATTGTTTACAAAGGGTTACATGCTTATTGATTAGATGTTAGTTTCAATTTTGTATTAATGTGTTTGACGCCCGATTAGGAGTACTAGGGGACTTTGGAAATAAAATACTCATATGTGATAAAAAATTAATAAGAAATAAAGGAGTTTCGTCATGCCTGTCTGTCTGTCTGTCTGTTTGTCCATCCGTCTATATGTCACATCTATTTTCAACCGACGAAAAAAACGGAGGAGGTTATGAATTCGACGCGTATATTTTTTTTAATGTTTGATCACCGATTACTCGAAGACGGCTGAACCAATTTGGAAAATTCTTTTTTTGTTTGAAAGGGTATACTTCGAAATTGGTCCCATTGTCACCAAGTCAGGAGCTGATAATGGGATCTTGGAGTAATCGAGGGAACTCTTCAAGTATTATAGGCACACCTACAGTGATTTGAGTATTTTTTTATAGTAACTTGTATAGTTGCATTCGAAAAGCACAATTTGTGAAGTGGATCTGATGATGAAGACCACAGATGGCCACTGGAACTACTCAATATATAAGTAGGAATAAGAAGTATTTCATGGGTTCCGCTTCGATTACTTGGATATGGTTATTAAGCACAATATGCTCGTCACAATGCATAATTATGGTAAAGTGAAGCTGATGGTGAAATACCAGGAGAACTCCTCAACAATTAACGGCCCAGCATTCGGAAAAGCAATATTTTGTCTACTTTCTAACTAATTTCGGAATCGGAACACCGCCTACCTACCGAAATTAAAGTTATTTTTCACTTTACAGTGTTTTTTGAAGTCGGTTTAATTTTTTTGGTAAAAAGTTTTTATATTCCGAAACTATTAGGACTACACATGTGAAACTTGGTAGGTAGATGTATTCTGTAAACCGCTTTCCGATTCAAAGAAAAAAAAATAAAAATAATAAAAAAAATTATAAGGGGGTTTTCCAATAAAACCACTCGCAAACCAATGTACAGCAAAGGGATATTTATTAAAACACTTTTACAAGATGTGCTAAGGTAAACTACACACTAACACAATAAAACTACTACGATCGAAGTACGTGATGTGACCGCCCGATATCGGTTCCGCGAAGGGATGCCGACCGTGCAAGCCAGAGAGCGCTCAACTGCCCGAAACCGTTCCGAGGGAAGCGGTCCGTGCAAGCCGAACTGGCGGACTGACGGCGCGCGAGGCCTTATATACCCTGCGGCCGCGGAGTGGTGGCAGTGACGTACGCTTGAGTGGGGCTCGGTGGGAGGTGCGCGACGTCATATGCGCGCACGCTCTGTGGTCGTGTTACAGTCTCCCCCTCTGTCTACGAAGACGTCCCGGTGAGGAAGACAGGACTTAGGTAGGCTGCTGCTTCTTTGGCGGCCTCCCACGGGGACGGGGCTTGACTGTGGGTGTCTGGTCCTCCAGCGGAGTTGGTTTGTACTTCCGCGGGCGACCCCGCCGGCGTAAGGGTAGGAACGGCTCGGGCAGAGCGGCTGATGCCAACCCTTGGTACGGACGCAGGGCTGAGGAGTGATACAACCCTGCAGTCTGGTTTGGAGTGGCGGGATCAGCAATCTGAAAAGAAGATGGTCCATGAATGTCTTTGATGAGGTATGGGCCATCTCGGCGAGGTGCTAGTTTAGCACTGAAACCTTGTGATGATTTGCTTAAGGCATGAACATCAACCATAACTTGATCGCCAGGCTGATAGTTAGGACATGGTTGACGTCTCTTATCAGCGTATTCTTTTCGCTTTTCCTCTTTCATCTCCTGTATCTCATGGGCTCTTTTCAATGTAGAAGCCATCATCAATAACTTTGGTGTTATCTCGGGAACAAAGTTTTCATTTTGTACTATGTGTCGCAGGTCATGATTTATGTCATCGAACGTGCGAAGATCTCGGCCAAAGGTTAAGTAGGCCGGCGTGTACCCAGTAGATGAACAAACAGCTGTGTTCATGGCGAAACGTATGCTTGGCAAATGTTCTGACCAACTTTTATGGCTATCTCCTACTAGTATTGCCAACTGTGTTTTTAAATCTCGATTGCGCCTTTCGACGGGGTTGGTTTCTGGATGATAAACAGGAGTAAAACTGTGTTCGATATCCAGACAGTATGTCAGTTGCTGCATCACGTTGCTAACAAATTGAGATCCGTTATCGCTAATGAATCCTCTTGGTGTGCCATACCGTAGAATGATCTCATCCAATAGTACTCTCGCACATTCCTCTGCGGTAGCTTGCTTCAATGCAAATAACTCAACCCATCTACTAGCCAGGTCTTCTATAATGAAGATCCATGTCTCATCTTTAGCCGTTTTCGGTAATGGTCCGAACAAATCGAAGGATAATATTTCAAATCTTTGGTTAGGAGCCGTAGTTTGGAGCAGGCCCGCGGGTTTGAGATTGGTTGGCTTGTATCGCTGACATTGGATACAATTCCGAATATAATTTTCTATTTGGGTTCTCATTCCCTTCCAAAAGTATCGCTTAGCAATGCGTTCAGTAGTTTTCTCCACTCCATAATGTCCAGTGGAGGCTTCATCATGATACACACTGATAACTTTTGCTTGCTCATGCTTGGGAACAACTAGTTGTGCATTTTCATTATCATGTTCTGATTTGTACCTGTAGAGTAGCCCTTGATTCATGAGATACCCTTTTGTACTCCAATACCTTCCGCTTTCATATTGGTTTCCTTCTAGTTCGTTAATTATTTTTTCTATGTCTTTGTCTTTCAATTGTTCCTCTCTTATTTCTTTAGATTTCTTTCTTGGCATATCAATTATCACACTGCATACTCCACAGTCTTTTTCCATTGTGGGATCGCAATTAGGACGTGACAAAGTGTCGGCGACAACATTCGTCCTACCTTTGATGTATTTAATCGTCAGATTATAAGGTTGAAGTTGCAGGGCCCAACGTGCTAGTCGACCGGTTGGGGACTTCAACGACATTAGCCACTTCAGGGCTTGATGATCGGTCAGTACAGTGAAATTCGTACCCTCGATAAAACCACGAAATTTGTTCACTGCCCAGATTACAGCTAGTGCTTCTCGTTCTGTGGTTGAATAATTTCTCTCAGCTGGAGTGAGGAGGCGGCTAGCATACTCAACTGGATGCTCACTTTCTCCCTCCCCCTGCACCAAAACAGCACCGATCGCGTAGTTACTGGCGTCTGATTTTATTGTAAAATGTTTGGTGTGGTCTGCCTGTACCAACACCGGTGCCGTAACTAAAAGGTTCCACAGCTCGTCAAACACTGTTTTCTGTTCATCTTCCTTTCTCTCAAGGAAATGTAAACGCTTGATCTCTTCCTCAGTCAGCTCGCACTCATGGCTGCCCATGGAAAGTGAAGAGATTTCAGTCTCTGGGAATAAAGCTGCAGAGCCTGGTGACAGCTCGACGTCAGCGTTATTGATGTTCCTACGCGCATCCTCGTACAATGCATCAATAACCGGAGAGTATCCATCGAATAAGGTCGTTCGTGGTCTCTTGGGAGGAGTCGAGAATCCTATGGGTATTAATGGCCCATAAGGTCGATCCAAGGCTTGCTCTGTTGCTCCAGGCACAATAACGGGACTTCTCTTTGGAGAATGTGGAGGCGTCATCATTTGCATAGGCGGCTCCTGTTGCTGTTGCGTAATGAATTTCGTCATACCAACAGGCGATAGTACAGGGCTTGGTGTGTTCATTATTGGTGATTCCATTGCTGGTATGCACACACTGGATAAAACACCCGCTATGTCCTTTGATTCATCCAGACCCTCTGGTCTTAGGTCGTACTTCTTGTGTGGTTCATCCACAAAATGACAAATTCGTTGGGGTAGGTCTAGGGCCAACATTGCATCTTCTATAAATCCTACCCCAAGTAGCGTCCTATTCTCTCGGGCATCCGGAAAGATAACGAAGGACGTGATTACGTCTCGGCCAAAGAGGTTAACATTCGTCTTAACTGTAAGGACGTCCTGTCTCCTTGGCACTCCATCGGCGAGTGTTACATACATAATCTCCCTCTCAAAACTTACGCCGTTTCGCTGTAGACGTGTATATAGTTGGTAGGAGGCAACACTCGACTTTGCACACGTATCTATATACGCTATACCAGTCATTCCTCCGACGGTAATAGGTACAGTGGGACGTGGTCGTACATCAGCAGTCATATTGGCTGAGCAGAAACAGAAATCGACTGCCGTTAGAGACTGCTTGATTTTACATTTAGGGCAGCGACTGCGTATGACACCTGGCTCACCACAACCGTAACAGGCAACCTTCGGTTTGTCTTCATTTTGTGTGCTCGAGGTGGTTTCCTTAACATTATTCTTAGCTGCGTCGTCTCTTGCCTTTTTTCTACATATCTCAGCCGTGTGACCGGGCAGACGACAGTAACCACAGCGTGTCTTATTTTGTTTCTTGTATGTTTTTTGTTGTGTTGTTCTATCTTGATCTTGTAAATACTCTGATTCTTCTTTTTGATTGCTTTTCTCTATCAGTGTTATTTCAATATCTCTTATCCTTTTTAATAGTTCATCAAAAGTTTTTACAGAATCCCTAGAAATCTTCTCCCTCACAGGGAATTTTATCTGGCCAAAAACGAGGTTGATCTCTTGCTGCTCCGTATGTGGCTCTGACATCTCAGCAAGAAGCGCGCGTTTCTTAGCAATGAAAATCTCGGTCGGGGTCTGGTTGTCTTGCTTTACACCAACTATTTCCTGATAGATAATGTAGTCTAGTTTCTTTGGAGCAAAGGTATGGCGCAAGCGTTCCTTAAAACGTTCCCAAGTCTTCACGCTACTTTTAACGCCTTGCCACCAAATCGCTGCGTCACCGATCAGAACTAAAGGTAGGCCTTCAAGAGCGTTCTCGTCTGATATTTTTTCTACTTCCTTGAACACTGTCACAGCTGCTAAGAAAGCTTCAACTTCGACCTTTGATCCTCCAAATTTAGATGGGCATTGTGAAAAGGTACTTCCCCCTCGCGTGCCAGTGGTTATTGCGAGGATCAGCTCCTTAAACTGGCTGTCTGACATGTTGATAGCCATTTCTGCAGGTGAACTATCTCCAAATCGAACTGGTCTGCGAGTGGGCCGTGGCCTTAGATATTTTCTATCTTCGGCCTCCACGTTGGGCGCCACTTATAAGGGGGTTTTTCAATAAAACCACTCGCAAACCAATGTACAGCAAAGGGATATTTATTAAAACACTTTTACAAGATGTGCTAAGGTAAACTACACACTAACACAATAAAACTACTACGATCGAAGTACGTGATGTGACCGCCCGATATCGGTTCCGCGAAGGGATGCCGACCGTGCAAGCCAGAGAGCGCTCAACTGCCCGAAACCGTTCCGAGGGAAGCGGTCCGTGCAAGCCGAACTGGCGGACTGATTTTTTTTTTTTTTTTTTTTTTTTTTTTTTTTTAGGTAGGGCCACTTGTAGATCAGCACACTAAGGCTGTGAGTCTACTTAACCGGACTTTCCTGTGGTGACCTCTAATAAATTAAAGGCCCCCAGCCAGGGCTTACAAACTAAAATATACTTAAAAACTAATGACCGCACGCTAAGGGCACTCCCTGTGGAGTACGGGCCTCGGCATAGCGGGGTCATTTTGGGAGGGCAGCAAAGGGACAGGCTGGGTCATATTATTTACGGGAGTATTTATTGCTACTGGCTCAGCATCGCGGGCTGGCTCGTTTGGCAAAGGTCGGGGAGGATTTTCATTACAAGTACGCGGACGTCGCGATGGGCCTCGTCGGCGAGGCCGGAATAAGGAACGCGTTCTGTATCTGTGTCTTCTAAGAGTGCTGGTTTCCCTACTGCTCTCTTGTCGGATGGTGGTGGGGTCGTCAGGCTCGTCTAGGATGTTACGCGGGCGACGAACCCGAGAAATCTTGGAGGGTCTGTATCGGGCGGCCGATACGATCAGGGGGTTAGTGTGGGTCTCAGCAGAGGTGAAGTAACGCACTGACATGCGTTTCAACACTTGCTTTATGGTCGGGAGTTTGAGGTCTACGTGGAGATCCTCGTTCCTACAGAACCAGGGCGCGCCCGTGGCCTTTCGGAGAAAACGGTTCTGAATGACTTGCATCCTATGGATCTGATTGGGACTGGCATGAGCAAACACCGGACAGGCATACGTCATGATAGGACGTATGCATGTCGTGTATATTCGGATTTTACATTTAAGGGAGAGCTTGCTGTGTTTATTCAGCAGGGCGTGGAGCCTACCGAGAGCGAAAGCGGCTCGCGAGCGAACCGACTTTATGTGCTCACTGAAGTTGAGAAACTGGTCGAGGATCACACCTAAGTATTTGGCTCGCTTCTCCCAAGGGATTGGCTTGCCGAACATAGTGATCGGGCGTGGGGGGGTGAATTTTTTATGCTGGCGAGCCCTGCGGAACAGGACTGCTTGACTTTTGTCGGGATTTACCTCAATCCTCCATTTCCTAAACCAATCGCCTAGTGCGTTGGCTGAGGTCTGGAGGGTATGGGCGATGCTAACGGGATTATGTCCCGAGTAGTAGATGGCCGTGTCGTCGGCAAACAGGGATAACTCTACTGGGGGCTTTTTGGGGATGTCGCTAGTGAATAGCGTGAAGAGTGGGGGGGAGAGCACGGCGCCCTGAGGGACGCCGGCTCTGATAGGGCGGGGAGTGGAAAGCGCTCCTTCGATACGATATCTGAAGGAGCGGTTCGACAGGAAGTCTCGAATGATGAGCACGAGACGGTCCGGCACACCTAGTTGGTAAAGCTTATAAATTAAGCCATTGTGCCAGACTTTGTCGAAAGCCTTCGCTATATCAAAGAATAGGGCCCCCGTCACCAGACCGCGTTGAAAACGGCCGCTAATGTGCTCTACGATGCGGTGGGCTTGGTGGACACTGGAATGATGGGCTCTAAAGCCAAACTGTTCGTTAGGGATTAGGCTCTTGGCCTCGACAAAGTCCTTGAGCCGATTAAGAATAATCCGCTCGTAGACCTTGCCGAGGGCGCTGAGCAGACTAATGGGTCTATAGCTAGTCGGGAGGTTCTTGGGCTTTTTGGGTTTTGGGATACCTATCACTATAGCCTCTTTCCAAGCTTGTGGAAACAAGTTGTTGGACAAGGCGCCATTGAAGATGGCAGTCAGTAGGACTAAGATCGTACGTGGGAGGAGTTTAAGTGCCCTAGTGGTCAGTCTGTCAGTCCCGGGAGCTTTCCTAGGTTTGAGTTTCTTGATGATCTCCTCCACCTCGTCTTCCGTGACGGGGGGGAGGGGAGCATCAGGGTCCTCGACAGGGGGTTGGGCAGATCTACGTTCGACCTCAGCATCCACGTGGGCAAGGTGGGCTGGGTCGACTGGTTGGGAGCTGGGAGAGCACTGTGCCTCCAGGCTGTCGGCTAGGCATTCGGCTTTGTCTTCGTCGTCGAAGGCAATGCTTTTGTCCGGGCGGATAAGGGGAGGCATTGAGGCAACCTCAGTGGCGCGCATTTTCCTCTGAAGTTGCCAGAAGGCATGGTGGGTGGGTTCCAGTTCGCTCAGGGTCTTGTCCCAGCCGGCTTCACGCCACTCTCTGATGCTGTTACTTACTTTGCGCTGTAAGTACCGCATGAAAGTTTTGTTATTCTGGCAGGGGAAAGCTCTGTAGGCACGGACTGCTGCGTTCTTCTCAGTCAGCAGGGCCCGTACATCGTCCGGGAGCTTCCGGCGCCAGTGCTCTGACACCGGAATCTCCCTTGACAGTCGTTCAAGACAGATTGTACGTGCTCCGTGAGTGAGTCGATCGCAGCCGTCGTGTCGGCGGCGGACTGGATGTGGTCGGGGATCTTGTCCAGGTGAGGAGACGTGTTGGATTTCAGCAATTCGCCTACTTTCCTCCAGTCAGTGATCACCTGTGTGGGAGGGGGGCGGTTAGGGTCATAGGGACCCGATCTCGGAGTTAACTCCAAGATCACCGGTCTATGGTCAGAGTCAAGTTCGTCTACCGTCTCTAAAGAGTGCAAACGTAAGTTCACATTCTTCAGGAGGGCAATGTCGAGTACGTCGGGCAAGTGGGATGGCTCGAACGGATAATGAGTAGGCCGCATAGGACCTATGATATCTATGTGGAGAGGTGTGCAAAGGTCGTATAGTACCTTCCCACGGGGGTTGGTAATACGACTACACCATGCGGGATGTTTGGCATTGAGATCCCCCGCTATAAGGACGGAGTCACTCATGTCAAGAAGGGCTGTAAGGTCGCTTCGTAGTGAGGCGTTTATCGAAGAATTTGAATCTACGTCGCTGTGCGGTGGGAGATACGCGGATACTATTGTGATAGAGGGATGGCCCGTCATGCCTAGCCGGCAAACGGATACCTCTAAGTGGGCAAGGGGCGGCGGATCCATAGGGATGCAGTGCAGGGAGTTCCTATAATATATTAGAGTGCCACCTCTGTGACATCTAGTCCTATCGTTCCTAACTAGCCGGTAGTTGGCTACCTTGGGATCCCTAAGGTGGGGTTTGAGGAAGGTCTCTTGGACCAGAAGGATGTCGAGACTATGATCGCGAAGGAAAGTCGCGATCTCGTCCCGTTGATTAGTGATGCCATTGGCATTGAAGTAACCTAGCTTTAGGGATCGGGGCTTTAATCTTTTACTAGCCGTGTTATACATTATGGCTGTTTAAAAAGGTTATCAAAATGACTTTTGACATCGGGATACTGATGGTATACCCGAATCAGGGAGTTGATGCTAGTGCAGGCCACGACCTCCTTTGCCATTTGGATGGCGCGGGGGGACTGGAAGAAACTGAAGGTATTCCCAAGGATGAGGAACGCATCGAGTTCCGGCTCTACCGAGCGAGGGAGTGACTGGGGAGGAGGTGGGGGCTGAGAAGCCACAATAACCGGAGCGGAGGGCATGATGGGTTGATCCATCAGCCCAGGGACTTTCGGCCTTAGTGCTGGGAAGTTTTGGGCGTGATTCGCCGCCGTCCAAGGAGTTGGACGCTGGGGACTGAGGGTCTGAGGGAGCTCAGACGAGAGTGTAGGACACTCTCGTCCCTGGCGTGCGCTAGCGCGCGTTGCCAGTTTAGGGGCGGAGGTTTTCGGGGCTTTCGGACAGCCTCGGTAATTGGCGGGGTGACCAGATTGCCCGCACAGCACGCAGCTGGGCGGGTCTGGGCATTGGGACCTGTCTTTTGGGCGACTGCACTCGGCGGTGCCGTGATCGCCCAGGCACTTTACGCACCGGGGTTTGCCGAAGCAATTCCGTTGCGCGTGGCCGTATAACTGGCAACGGTGGCATTGGCCTACCGTGCCACTCTTGTGTGGCTTCTCAATTAAAATTCCTGAAAGACTGCATACAGTCTTCAGCGCAAAGATGGGGTGGGGACCTTCGGAGACGGGGTGGCAGATGACGAGGACGTTGTTAGACGCCCTGCCACCTCTGCCGTGCATACGGTGCACCTCAATCACCGGGATGTTCTGTGACTCTAGGTCGCAGACGATCTCGGTGGTGGGGATCTCACTGGGGATCCGGCAGAGGACCACCCGAACGGGCTTGCTCTCATGGAGCGTATAAGTGTGGTGGGGGATATTTCAAGCCTTGAGTAGCTTCGAAAGCGCGCGGTGGTCGTTAGCTGTCGCTAACCCTACTTTTATGCCGTTCTGAACGGCGCGGGCATTCGTGTAGGCGATGCGTTGCTCGCCACACGCTTTGGACACGTTTGTCCAAGCCCCCTTATCATGTATGAAGATGGGTGGGGGAGGGATGGTCTTGCGCACTGAGGCGCTGACGACTGGGGTTTGAGTAGGGCTGGGCCTAGTGGCCGAGGAAGTGGAGGGCTGGCTCTGCACTAAGCGTGCTGGCTCGGGAGGGGAGGGTTTCTTGGCCTTAGGGGCCTGGGTGGAGGACGAGGCCTGCGACCTCTTCTTCCTCTTTCCCTCGACGAGGATAAACTCGTCGGAGGAAGAGGTTTGATCGGAGGAGGAGTGCTCGGACTCCGCTCGCTCCGAGCGCTCAGAGTGTATGCTCTCTGCGCGCTCCGAGCGCTCGCCTTCCGAGCCCTCTTTTTCTTGTTCCTCCTCCTCAGAGTCCATTTCGACGTCTGGGGGGGAGGGGGACCTATCTGCGTTGGGCGCGGGGGTGGGACCTAAATCTGGCTGTGGGGCGGGAAACACCGCGGGGGGTAATTTTACAATCTCATCTTTATACTCCCTTTGTAGGGCGGGGTTTTCAAATAGGATCTTTCCTAATAAATCGGTTGTTAGATTTAACCGAGCCGATAGGGATTCGACTTTGGACATGAGATCCTCCATCTTGTCCTCCATATTGGAGGCGACAAAGGTGGGCATCCTACTCTCCTAACCCTAACATATGCGCCTCGAGGAGACACGTCAAACGTGAGCTCCCCGAGCAGACGGTCCCCAAAGAGCCCTGCCCCGGAGTTTCTCCTAACACTTCGCTACCGAGAAGAGAAACCCAGACAAACTCGGTAGCTGTGTTGCCGTCTGATGTGGCCTGAGGGGCCCTATTTGCCTAACCCTCCGGGCGGGAATGACCCGGAGGTGAGTTCGCTCCCTGCGGGGATAGCAGGGAGGTGTGTACCTACTGGTGTGCCCTAAGCTTGTAATCCGGTCGCCAATCTTAATGTGCGTACCGGGCCCTATTGGGTCTAGTGCGAAGGGGTAGATACACCCAACCGACACTAGGTGTGTATGCTGTGAAGAGAACTCAGTAACTAGGTTTGACTAGGAGATCCCCCAAGGCCAAAACCTAGCACTCGACTCCAATTGACTGCTTCACCCTGAAGGGGATCAGCGGGTGCGTCGGGTCAGCACCCCCTTGGTATTGTTGACACCGTGAGGTTTCCAACCAAGGACCACGAAACTGTGGTTTTACCCTGAAGGGGCCAAACCAAATTGTTTTGACAATCTCTGTTAGAGAAGCACGATATCCTTCACCGCCTCGAAAAAGGCGGATCCGGACCAGGCGTCGTAGTCGGCGACTACGAGTGACGTCACGGCGGGCGTGACGAACGGAGCGATGACTCAGGCACGGAACGATCGAGAGCGCGGAGCGGCACGACTGTCGCGGGCGAGCGTCGGAGCAGAATGATTTTTTTTTTTGGTGGACTGACGGCGCGCGAGGCCTTATATACCCTGCGGCCGCGGAGTGGTGGCAGTGACGTACGCTTGAGTGGGGCTCGGTGGGAGGTGCGCGACGTCATATGCGCGCACGCTCTGTGGTCGTGTTACAAAATATAAAAAAAAATATTTTCAGTTTCAGTTCCATGTACCCCACATGGAACTGAAACTGAAAATATTTTTTTTTCATGAATCTTATGCGTGTGTGGTATTAATAGACAGGTCTTTAAAAATGACATACAGGTTTCTAAAACCACTTTTTCATAAAGTTAATACTTCCAAAGTGGTAAAATGTGTCCCCCCCTCTTACTTCTATAATAATGGAGTGAAAAATTATACAAAAATATATGCTATGATCCTTAATGTAAACTTTCAACGAAAATTGGTTTGAACGAGATCGGGTTGGCAGTTTTTGAGATACAGCATATTTTATAAAACCGCAAATAAAACTTTGTAATTCATACAAGCACTATGAAAAACAAAGTTATTTGGTGTAGTTACTACGGAACACTTCATGGGCGAGTCTGACTCGCAATTGGCCAATTTTTTAGTTTTTGTACGAACTGAACATTTTGGCATATTGAACCGTATGAAGTTAGCCCAACAAAAGGTAATTTGTTATCGTTGAGGAATTCCCTCGACTGTCTATAGTATCCATCATCAGACCTGTAATGGCACTTATAACCCATATGGGTGCAAAGTTCTCATCAATATAAATGAATTAAGTCCAAACACAAGGTAGCTACTGTAAACCGTTGAGGAGTTCCCTTAACTGTCCTTTGTCTTCATCATCAGACCTCTAATGACAGTCACAAACTATCTAGGTGTAAAGTTCTGGTCAATTCAAATTAATCAAGCCCAAACAAAAGGTTACTGCTGTAAATCGTTGAGGAGTTCCCTCGACTGTCAGGAGTCAATCTGATGAAAGGCTCCATCATCAGATCAACTCTAGACCTTCCTCAATTTGTAGTACTTTAAGATACTTAATGAGAAAAAAAAACATTTATACGGTCGAATTGCGAAACCTCCTTATTTGAAGTCGGTTAAAAAAAATTGTTGTTTCATGCTAGGTTCATTAACCAATATCCATCCAATTCTAAAAATAAGTACGGTTCTCGTTCTTACTTTTGTTTCGGTACGAAAAAGTATCAACGTATTTTAGTCACAGTATACAAGATGCCACTCTTTTTATTATAGGTTTTCGTGGAAAGCGATACACCCCTGCGTTCACGAGCGCGTCTCAGCGCGGAATGACGGTCGGAGCCGTGTGTTCGGTAGAAAAATGTATGAAGAAATTTGAGACCGATTTTATTTTTCTCATAAATCATAAAGTTTTTTATGTATATTCAAAATAATTAGCTTAACGTATAGATAAATACATAGGCTATAATTTCTTGTTATTTTGAAGTTAAGAATATGCTCCAGATTTGGCTTACAGGTACGTATTCAGACCCCATTTTTTGTAATTTTCTACGATTATTGCGGCGATAAAAACGTATTTGTGTGAAAAAGATGTATAGGACTGTGTAATTATAATGCATTCAATGTGGAGATGAATAAATTATCTTGAAATTAATACCATAACATTGTCAACATTTTAACTCATTATGTATCAAAATGGTACCAGAAAAACATTGATATTTGCGAGAAAACGTAAATGCGTCCTTAATTAAATGTATTACGGCATAAAGAGCGCGTGGATAAATTATAACAGTCGCACGGCGTACAGATAGATCCTCTAGGTTAAGCAACGTATGCCGAGGTCGGTTCGTGGATACGCGGCCATCTTAACATATTGAGATTCCTCCATGCCTCGGAAAGTACGCTAAGCCATTGGTTGCTTTCTCGCACCAACCAGCCACAGTATCTCGTAAGAACATTCCCGCAACCCCAGCAGTCAAACTCTCACAAAGATGTTATTTTTCAATTAATAATCACTTGTATCATCGTACTTCCAAGAAACAAAAACCTCGAATGCTTTGTTTGCACTGTATAGCTACTGGAAATGCTCACCCTGTGAACGGGAACGAGGTTGTACATAAATTGTAATGTAGCGAGCTAGACGCTGCAGGGTTGGCAATATTAAGGTTGCCTTCAGCTGTGGAGCTATTTATTAAGTTGCTGACTTAGAAACGTTGTCGGATCTTGCATCTGAGCTGATAGTTAGTTAATTGGAATATTTATAAGGATTAATAAACATAACCATTTCCAGTCTATACAACGTGTAACGGAAACCCCATATCTATCCAAAAGGACTGAAGACAACACCTGGTATGGAGTCTATGCAAAGTTTCAGCTCAAAATAAGTGACTCACAGAATTGACCACAAATTATTGGTTTCATATTATGTTTCTTGAATACCAGTAATAACAAACGTGTCCAGCACTATGAGGGTCATCACTTTCCACGTCACTTGCCAATAAAACCATAATTCTCTTCGTTCTTCTTAATTTGAAAAATTCCGCCTCTGGTATCAATGTATTGAAATTTCTAATATGCTCCACACATGTACACATAGGATTAGAAAACCTTTGCCATATCGTTTATTATCATCCAAAGAAGCCGTGCACTTGCTATGTATATACACTTTAAAATACACGTTGTACTTATATATTTTTCTTGCTGCCGGAACACAGGCCTCCTCTATGCGGAAGAGGCCGTAAGCCATCACGCGGGCCCAGTGCGTGTTGGTCTTCAGATTTTTGGCCCTAGGTCATGCCGGTTTCCTCACGATGTTTTCCTTCACCCTCAATGTAAAATGCTTAAGTTGTGCGTATGACAACTGAGCCAGCGGTTAACGTGCCTTCCGAGTTACGGAGGACATGAATTTGTATTATATTATTTTATGTTTATTTGCACAAATTTTGCCTTAATGGCAGAAGTAAATAAATCAAAATTTGGCGTAATGGGCACCTTTGCTTAGTTAATAAAGTAAGAGCCAGTCCTAACCCTGTCTCATTCATCATTCATTATTCAACAACATAATGCAGAGTAAACAGGTGCAGAGAAAAACAGTATTTTTAAGACCTAAATTCTACCAAAACCGATGGCCGTGGCAAAAGATTGAATTGAATTGAGGAATCTCGATAGGTGATGTTCACCCGTCCACGACGCACCTTGGCAAGCGTTGCTTAACCTCGGAGGTCGACCCGTCCCCTGTTATAACTTAGCCACGAGCTCCTCCTAATGTGACTAGATAGAACTCTCTTTGACTATATGAATAAAAAATATGTCATGCCGTCTGTTTCTCGCCGTGGCACCCCTGAACCTACCCCACATTTGAAGTAGCTACAGGTGATGATGTCACAGACACCGCACTGTACGCGTCTTGTCAACTTGCATCCCAGTTCATGCGTTACTGTGGCATGTTCCATACATGCCAGGGTAACGCTTGTTACGTTCAAGTGCCTACAAGTGCAGCTAGCTTGTTTGAAACGTAATGTCTTAATATCGATGCGCTTTTGTAAGAAATAAGTATTTATTATTATTGTATATTTCTGTACGGTTCCTGTAAAGTCGATCAAAATGATTGAGTAACAAGCGTTGCTACTTTTCTAGAAAAAAAAAAACAAAACATATGTGAATTAGCAGTGTTTTTGTAATTCCCTGCTGGTATTTGGTGAGAAAAGAAGAAGAAGACACTTGGAGAGAAAACTTAAGGCGGGAAAGTTAAGCTTTTGGGGAAAGACGAGGGAGTATGGGACTTTTACCTTACTAAATCCACGTCGGTGATCGTCATCAGCACTAACAAGGGCCCCTCTAAAATTACACACTCTATGAAAACGCCTGTACGGCATATCCCTGGGGACATGGAAAGGGGTCTCCCCTGAGCCTCGCAGTGCACGGCAGCACGTGATCACTGTACTTCCGTTTTTTCTAGGATAGTTTAAAACCTGGAATAACACATTAGTTACTTTACATCCAATCAAATTGTGTGAAATTTCAATGTGAACAAATTCTCGGGCAACAGCTAGTGATAGATAAGATTTGGGACCTATCTTAGATGAGGTGATATATTTTGAAGAGACATTCGAATATCGAGCGAGGACGCCCTTATTAAACAATTGCTATTTTAAGAATGCATGTGAATCATTGCAAATTAAACGATCTATGTTATGATGTTAAAGTCTTATAACACGCATAAGACTATAGTGAAGCTGACTAGTTACTGTATGTAGTACGGAAACATGTTTATAATTTTCTGGTTGTTAATGCACGTATGGTACAATGCTCTCGTCGCTCTCGTATTGTGGTGAGCCAATTAAAACGGAACTAAATCTGCAAAATGCAGGGCCGTAGGATAATGTGTAACCGTTATTTAGAGACTTGATGATTTAAAACAATTAAAACAGATTACCAATCAGTCAACCATCTCCTTTTGATTAGCCAATCGACCCGGCTTAGAGCGAATGCAAATTAAACAGGGTGTATTCTAGTCACATGTAGCGGTAATGTTATGTGTGTGATATGTAGAACTGAATCAATGACAAAACAATTAAGAAATGACTCAAATACGTAACACTAATACTGAAAGCTAGATACAGAGCAGAAAACTAGATATATTTCTGAAGTACTAGTTCAGCATAACGTAACGGTTCTTATTATTTATTCTTCAGTCTTTGGAACAATTCCGTTCTAAATTAAAACTCACCATAAATACTAAACAACAAACGGTCTGCGTGAATAGCGATACAGGGACACAAAACGTACTTATGTTTGTGCTACACTGGACTTCACAGTAAATTTAAAACGACATTGGTTACCGGGAAAAGGCGAAAAACGGTAAAAGAACGGTTTTTGTTATTTATTAGTAATGTGAAAACTTTCACATTGTAACCGCTATGTTGTGAGTCGGACGTAAAAATCACGTGCATTAAATTGGGTCCTTTGATTTTATATAGTTATTTCTAGTTGTTGTAGGTGCACTTTGAAATTTTTATAAATATATTTAATGGCAATCATACATTACTAGCCTATTTGTAATCCATCTCTATGCCAGATCTTACCCAGATCAGTTTAGGTATTTTTGCGTGATTGAGTAGCAAACTTCCCTCATTACATCTTATTTTAACCATTTATTTTATACGCGCTTGGCTTAGGATAAGTATAACTTGTTATTATTTTACGCACAAATCTAACGGCCCCGTACATTTGTTATTTATGTCGTCCTTCTAAAACAATTCGAATAACCGTATAAAAAAAATCAAAAGTAATAAGAATAATGCCACCTCCGAAGCAGGGTTGCCAAATGTACGAGGTTCCTCGTACAAATACGAGATTTGTGGTCTTCCGTACGAGGTACGAGGACACTATCAACCTCGTACAATTATGTACGAGATTTTGATAATATGGCCATACGAACATTTTGCATCACCATTTTACAATAGTAAAGTCATTTTAATAAAGACAGAGATAAGTAACCGGCTAACTGTGGAAACAGTGAACGGCACACTTCTTGCTGCAGAGAGTGCAAAAGGTTCAACTCGTACTGGAAACTGCGTCAATTTTGAACCCATACGAACATTTTGCATCACCATTTTACAATAGTAAAGACATTTTAATAAAGACAGAGATAAGTAACCGGCTAACTGTGGAAACAGTGAACGGCACACTTCTTGCTGCAGAGAGTGCAAAAGGTTCAACTCGTACTGGAAACTGCGTCAATTTTGAACCCACAAAAGGAATGTATAGCCGCATGACAATAGATAAAATATACGGCAGAAAAAACGATGACAGTGAGGATGTTCCTGACTAATACTTGTAGAAGAGATGTAAACTAAGTTACAAACCTTGCAAATTTTCATAATAATATAGACACATTTAGTTTTTTTGTGATTTTACTTGATTGAGTAATAATAAAGATTTTTTGAAATACAACATAAAGTGATGTTTTATTTAGTAGGAAACTTGCAATAGTTTATTTCGAGTAAAAGGTCCTAAATCCAGTAGTTCAATATGCCTTAATTTTGGTTTTAGCACGTTTTGCATGCATAATACCTAAATGTACGAGGTTTGAAAGCCAAAATACGAGATTTTTAGCTGCATATGTACGAGGGATTTTCTTTTGCGGTTGGCAACCCTGCTCCGAAGCAAAATTCAATCTCCCACCCCAGCTTAAAAACTTATACGCTTTTGCATTGCCAATCCGCGCTGATTGGCTAAAAAAAACGGAAAATAATGAAGACCATCGTAGTGGAAAACTTCGCAAATAAATAGATTTTCCGTAACGAACAGAATAAAAAATGGAGAAGCGTGGTAAGGGATGGGTGGTCGTATCTTCGTGTGAATAAACTGACCACTTTATTACCTCCGTTAATTCACTATACTTTTAGAGGGTGGACATGGAATCGCACCGTTTGGTTCTGAATGCGATATCCGCATTTTCTGTATTATTGAAAGGCTCGCATTTCAGCAGTTCAAGGGTCGATCTTCAAGCTAAGACAACGTTTGCCGGAATCGATCCGTGGATGGAAGATCAATAACACATCGAATTTCTGTAGACCACGGAAAGCACGTTAAGCCGTTGGTATCGGTTGTAATTTGAACGTCTTTAGCAATCGTTACGCGTAATCAGAACCTAGTTATTCTGTCACCAGTCTTACCAAGGGGTAGTCACTTGCACAAAACCCAGAACTGGAACAACAAAACGTATTAAATACTAAAACGTATTAAAATCACTAAAAAACTAAATGTGTCTAAATTATTATGAAAATTTCAAAGGTAACTTAGTTTACATCTCCTCTCCAAATATTAGTCAGGAACATCCTCTCTGTCATCGTTTCTTCTGCCGTATATTTTATGTGTTGTCATGCGGCTATACATTCCTTTTGTGAGTTCAAAACTGACGTATTTTCCAGTACGAGTTGAACCTTTTGCGCTCTCTGCATCAAGAAGTGTGCCGTTCACTGTTTCCACAGTTAGCGGGTTTCTCATCTTTATTAAATTGACTTTACTATTATAAAATGGTGATGCAAAATGTTCGTATGGCCATATTATCAAAATCTCGTACATAATTGAAAAGGTACGAGGACACTATCAACCTCGTACAATTTACGAGGTTGATAGTGTCCTCGTACCTCGTACGGAAGACCACAAATCTCTTATTTGTACGAGGAACCTCGTACGGTTGGCAACCCTGCACTGGCCACTGGAGAAAATTAGCCGTGATCCACCACGCGGGCCTAGTGCGTGTTGCTACATTCTAGCTTTTATTTTCCATGCTTATGCTCCGCATAGGAAAAAAGATTTGGTATTGATTACAAAAACAAAATCCAACCGTCGTTGTTGTAAAGTAATCAAAATAGTGTTTCAGCGATTTTAACTTTCGTATATCGATATATCATCATCTGCTTAGCCTTGTCCCAAATATGTTGACGTCAGCTTCCAGTCTAACCGAATGGAGTTGAGTATTAGTATATTGTATAATAAAGAACGGTGTAAAAAGCAATGCCGTCTTTGTTTCATCGTAACCGTACTTTAAACTTATTCATCTCGGACTTAGAATGTAAACGAAGCAAGTTAAGTGTTTCCTTGCATGCGGTTAATTGTATAGTTATGTTTAACTATGTAGAACATTTTCAACGGTGAATCAACAAACGGTTAGTACATTTTGTAAACATGGACTAACAAGACTTCATTGTTTAGTATCGCTTGGAAACGTAAATTATATGTGGTGTGTTTTTGGCCATATTTGTGCCTACGAGAACAATGACTGAAAGTACCCTAGAGAGCAAGTAATTGTCCTCGGTCTGTAGTAAATAATAATGCTATAGAGTGAATGAACAACTGCGAGTCCACGAGGTTAAGTTACTCTTGTAAAAATTTACAGGTATTTAAGTGCTCCCGCAGCCTGCGGCACTAGGTGCGAGGGAACACGGGATGCTTCTAATCAGTTTAGAGTCTGACAGACCCCTTCACCCGCTCCAGGGCGAAAGAAATCCATGAGGATTTCCACCTCCAGAACAAAAACTAAAACGCTTGTGAATATCATATCTTGGATGTATTGATGTACGGGTAGTTAGAAGCCAGATGACTTGACACGACTCTTGGCAAGAAGTACTTATCATTTTAACTGGTCTCTGGGTTGGACGTCAGATTATCAGTCGCTTCATATAAAACACATGTGCGTGTGAACTGAGGGACCACACTGGGAATTCGCGAAATGAAAATCCTAGGATTTAGTAGTAGACTTAAAACAATTGTAGAATGAATCTGGGAATTTGTAAACAAATATATTAAAAACTACGATCCATAAAGTGTGGTCCCTCAGTTCTCACAGACGATCAGCCAGATCTCGGAAAGTATCTCAAAAAAGAAGGTTTTGTGAATACAGACATTTAGTAAAGAATTTTTAAAGATATTTACTAAATAACAGACCATAAAGCATTAAAGATTAAAAAAAATATAACGACTAAACTGTGGTCCCTATGTCCACATAACAATGATAAATATTTTAGTGAATATTACTGAATAAAATTAATAAAACCCTTCTTTTTCTATATAAAGTTTTAGTAAAAGTCTTAAAACATTTTGTAAAAAGAAATGGAGCAATAATATCGAAGCATTTTGAAGATAGCGATGATTAAAGCTGGTCCCTCAATCCTCTCCTCCACTGACATATGTGCGTGTGTTAGCTGCTAGACGAGAGGAATATCAGAAAGTCTAGTGTACTTAACTTTTAGTAGTAAGTTTCTACTAAATAATGGATATCTAAAATTGTGTATTTCTTACCTCTCAGCTGAATAATATTATTTTTTTAATCCTATGAAAATAGATAGAGCAGTATGACCACACAATAAAACAAAATGTAGACAGTACTATTATACTTTATTTAATATATCATTATTTAGACGAAACACTAACAAGGTTGTACGGTTAACGGTTATACGGTTGTACCCTCTAACTGTGTCGGCGCCAACGTGATAGCCCTACTAAACAGGGATGCCACTGGCCGCGGACTTTGATTTGAATTTCAAATACAGCTATGGCCATTAATTGTTTGAACAAGGGGAGGTCAATCACGACATTAGAGTGTTTGTATATACTGATGACTGCCAGGTGTTATAGTATCTGTTATTACAAATACCAAATAACTTACATTTTCTTTGTAATCATAATCCATAATTCATCCATCAAAACAAATATTTTCTTGTCATGACATTTTTTACGTCAAGGCTGACAAACTGTAATTTCTTCTTCTTTGTAGTCACTGAATGGCTAATAGACTAAAAAGGTTGTTCATACTTTTATTATATAATTGTTATTCACTTTTATCGATAGGACTAGCTTAATATTGTATATTATATTGTGGTTGTCTACTGATTAACGGCATTTTAAATTATAATTATAAATTTCTAAAACACACTCTCAGATTTTATCGAAGAGGTTTAATAAATTATGCTCGAATATAACTGGCTGATCAAATAACTGGCAAGATGGACTATTTTGGACTCTACAATTTGAATTCTGGTACAGAATGAGAATGGAATGGATTTTGAACGCTGAGCTGGGTATAAAAGGCGCTGGGGGCCATCTCCGGGAGTTCAGTCTTTGACCAGTTTTTGAAGAGTTTAGTTCTCGACGAGTTTTGACGAAGAGTGATGGAAGAGGAAGTGCAGTACCCGCTGCCCTGACTCCTTGTTGGGAGCCTGCTGCCTTGACGCCTTGTTGGGAGCCTGCTGCCCTGACGCCTTGCTGGGAGCCTGCTGCCCTGACGCCTTGCTGAGAGCCCGCTGCCCAGACGCCTTGTTGGGAGCCTACTGCCAGACCGCCTTGCTCAAGCTGCTGTACGACGAAGACATCGTGGAGTAGAAGGCGATCCTGGAGTGGTCTGCCAAGCCGTCCCGCAAGTAATATACTCTAAACCTCCTCCTCTTCTCTCCTGAGTGTGTCAGTTAGGTAGGTAGGCCGTTTTTTTATAAAATACTGTATATTATTAATATATTAAATTTAATGGTACATCTATTTTACCCTCTTTTATTGGAGAAGTAGAAGGTAACGTTACAGTTTGGCGCCCAACGTAAAATCATAGCTAGTCGGTTTATTTTTTTTTTTCAAAATTTTAAAAGAAACTATTACTAGTAACTTTTTTCTTTGGACTCACTTTTTGGCTTAGACTCTTTTTTAATATTAAGTTCTAGGATAGGAGACTCACTCTTTACACTAACACTATACTAGACTTCCTCTTCACACGAACACTAGTTTATCACCTCTTTTACCACTAGTTTATTCCCTCTTTAAACTCTTATAACACTTTTTTTTATTTTTTTGTGATCTTACTCTTACTCAACCTCTTTCTTATATTTAATTTATCCTCTTGAGTTTTTTTTTAGCACTCTTTAACCCTCTCATTTACCTGCCCTCTCCCTCTTTACCTTCTTTTGCTATCTATAATATTAATTTTCAGTCATGGATAGAATTATACTCCACTCATCGTCAAAAACTAAACAACGATTTAAGTATATAATTATGTAAATATATTCATCTTTCGTACTATATTCATGACTCATCTCTATCTTCTTCTCTTCTTTTAACTATCGAGTTCTTTTCGGCTTATTGAAACTCAATAGTTTATTTTATTTCTTTCTTTAACTTTGTTCTTAAACTTTAAGAGGCTTCTCTTAATTTTTATTTTTCTCTTCTATCTGAACTAATCAGATATCACTTAGAAGTACGTTTAGGTACATATTACCAAACCTTCTCCCTTTCTAACTCTCCAAGTTAGTTTATTACTATTTATCGACTCTAAAGTTGATCGAAGCGGATAGCAACTTCGTAAAAATAAGCCTTTGCTAAACCTTGTTTTTTATGTTATCGACTCTAAAGTTGATCGAAGCGGCTAGCAACTTCGTAAAAATAAGCCTTTGCTAAATCTTGTTTTTTATGTTATCGACTCTAAAGTTGATCGAAGCGGATAGCAACTTCGTAAAAAATAAGCCTTTGCTAAACCTTGTTTTTTATGTTATCGACTCTAAAGTTGATCGAAGCGGCTAGCAACTTCGTAAAAATAAGCCTTTGCTAAATCTTGTTTTTTATTTGATGGGTTTTCGACGCGAGCGGACTGACAGACTCCGAAAACAAGCCTACTGTCATGTACTAATCAGGTCGAGTAGTGATCATTGAATGTGAATCCTACCTGACCTAACTTCGTGAGATGTTGGTGTGATTGAATGAGGCATGTAAGTTATATGAATGTGGATAAACTTTAACCTTACAAAATTTTTGTTCTAGACCAAAAATTTTCTCGGGGTCGATGGGGAAATATAGTATCTGTTATTACAAATACCAAATAACTTACATTTTCTTTGTAATCATAATCCATAATTCATCCATCAAAACAAATATTTTCTTGTCATGACATTTTTTACGTCAAGGCTGACAAACTGTAATTTCTTCTTCTTTGTAGTCACTGAATGGCTAATAGACTAAAAAGGTTGTTCATACTTTTATTATATAATTGTTATTCACTTTTATCGATAGGACTAGCTTAATATTGTATATTATATTGTGGTTGTCTACTGATTAACGGCATTTTAAATTATAATTATAAATTTCTAAAACACACTCTCAGATTTTATCGAAGAGGTTTAATAAATTATGCTCGAATATAACTGGCTGATCAAATAACTGGCAAGATGGACTATTTTGGACTCTACAATTTGAATTCTGGTACAGAATGAGAATGGAATGGATTTTGAACGCTGAGCTGGGTATAAAAGGCGCTGGGGGCCATCTCCGGGAGTTCAGTCTTTGACCAGTTTTTGAAGAGTTTAGTTCTCGACGAGTTTTGACGAAGAGTGATGGAAGAGGAAGTGCAGTACCCGCTGCCCTGACTCCTTGTTGGGAGCCTGCTGCCTTGACGCCTTGTTGGGAGCCTGCTGCCCTGACGCCTTGCTGGGAGCCTGCTGCCCTGACGCCTTGCTGAGAGCCCGCTGCCCAGACGCCTTGTTGGGAGCCTACTGCCAGACCGCCTTGCTCAAGCTGCTGTACGACGAAGACATCGTGGAGTAGAAGGCGATCCTGGAGTGGTCTGCCAAGCCGTCCCGCAAGTAATATACTCTAAACCTCCTCCTCTTCTCTCCTGAGTGTGTCAGTTAGGTAGGTAGGCCGTTTTTTTATAAAATACTGTATATTATTAATATATTAAATTTAATGGTACATCTATTTTACCCTCTTTTATTGGAGAAGTAGAAGGTATCGTTACAGTTTCCGTTGGTCAAAGATTTTGATCAAACGACATCGGACTACAAGATAAACGGCGATGCGTCATCGTTAAATGATGGACATCCCATCCATACGCACTAAATGTTTTGGGAATACTTTCATTGTACGTATGGCTAAGGAGTGGAATTCCCTGCCGGAGTCTGTGTTTCCCGATAGCTATAACATCTTTAAGTCGAGAGTGAATAGGTTACTTTTAGGTAAGCGTGTTCCATTTTCGACCACATCATCACTTATCATCAGGTGAGATGTTGGTCAAACGCAAACCTATTATCAATTAAAAAAAAATTGAATTATGAGGAGTATTTTGATAGATGTATTGATCGATCTTCAAAGCTTATAACGGTTGTTGTTGTCAGTCAGTATGGCTGTCATTTTAACATATCTATATTAAAGCCGTTAGTTGTGACGGGTAGTCAGAAGCCAGCAAATCCGACACCAGTCTTATCAAACCGGTACCTATCTTGTTATCCAGTTGCTGGGTTGTGGAGGTGCAAACGGTTAGACTGGAAGCCGACCCCAACATACGAGTATATATTTGAGAAAAAGGCTAGACTGAAGTTGTAATAATGTTGACTTTGAAATCATCTCGGTGTTTACTGCGGCAGTATGCGTTGTATGTATATTGACAAGCGACACCTGTTAAATTCGTACATGTCAACTGCTGTTGTTTTAAATACTTTCTAAATGTTGTATACTTTTCCAATTTGTGACATAAAAACTGTTTTACAATAGAAACATTGTGCAGATTTTTTTCTGCACAATGTTTCAAAGTTTTAAATATGCTAGATATGTTGCACTTTTTTCCTTTTTACTTTATAAGCTCTAGTTTAGTTTTATCTTCTGTGAAATTCCAAAACTCGTAAAGGTGGATTAGGCGACCCCAACGAGACTACATGGTAAGTTACTCTTGGCCATGTCCCACGGGACCTCTATACGTATATCTACATATAAATAAATTTGAAGTAGAAGTCACACACCGAAACTTCAACATAACTGTGTTTTCTCAAGTGCTTACCTATACATAGTTATTTAAACGATACTAAAACATAAACAAACGTAAAAAAATCTTTTTGCTTTTAATGGAAGTTTCACTTTATCCAGAAAATCCCACCAAATCCGGACTTCGAGATACCTACGAGAAGGCAGTTGCAAGTACAGATAGTTTTAAATATAAACATTAAGTGATTCTTCATTTAAGAACGTAAATGCAAACACAAAAGATTATTTTTAATAAAACTTTGCCTCACCGCCAGGTTTTGCGCATGTTCTAACGAGATATTGCGGACTTGGAACGCAAGGGCAATTCGAAGAACAAAGTAGGTTTTTAGTCTGTCTGGCACTCCCGCCCGCTCCACGCGAAAAAAAGGCTCTAATCAAATACTAGTTTTGCACCCACAGTGGATTTGCCGTGAAAGCTTAGCAGATAGATTCGCATTTATAATAGTAAGTATGCATTCTATAATGCTAGTTATGCTCATATTGGGATTTGTAGTTCATGTTTTCTCTCTTTTTCACACACATACAATTTTCATAAGCCTTTCATTTATTCTTTATTCAGATCTATCCACGAGTAAAACATGAATCATTTGGAATTAATCCAATCATCTATCTATCTTTCTAAAGTGGATTAGTTTACCAACGGAAATGGACATTATTCAACATTTTGGTCAGCCCAATAACGTTACAAATAATGTGTGATAAGGATAACACACACAGTGAATGCGGTTAGTACTACGGGATTGGTTCCTGTGGTTTTGTACAATGGCTAACAATGTACCTAGTTTAATTTGTGATAAGATTGTTTGCAAGTCGTTTATTTGTAAAGAAGTTAATCCGATTTTTATACTAATTCATTTCTGCTATTGCGAGCCTTGAGGTATTTAGGGAACTCTAAATACCGTAGTCATCTATTGTTGAACGAAGGTTCAAGTATAACAACAGCTAAATCCAATTAATATTCTAAATATGTTTTGATATTAACTGTATACTAAATTGAGCATTTACGTTCTAAGTACCTAAGAAGTTACTTCAATAGCTGTTTCTGTTACCAAATAAAAAGTGTTTCTCTGATATTTTTTGGGTTCAGTAGTTTTTAATGAAAAAACGGAACATGTATGGGAGCTACGTGGCTAGTGAGCTGGCTGACTGTCAATTTTACTTAATCTATGGCTTATTCCTGCTTGAATAATGCTGAAAAGTCAATAAAAGTATATTGACATGAGATTATCGAAACAAGTAAACAAACAAGCCGGCTCATCTAAACCCGACAAAACATCACAGGAAACTTTAAAAATGCATTTATGAACTTTAAAACATAGCTCAGAGATGCCATGATATCATAAAATTTCCAACGAAATATATCAGGCTTACATTTTTAAATTTCAGCGCATGAATTTGAAAGCGTGTTAAAACCTCAAGTGTTGTTAGGACGCTTGGTTACTCGCACCGAACGTTGGATATAACTGCGAAACATTTTCGCATATTTCTTCTTTGTGAGTCCGGAAAAAATGTGGGATACCGATGGATGGGAAAGGATGCCCTGTCGTTACATATTTTCTAAAATATCGCAAGTTTTCAAGATATATTTCCGAGACGTTTTCCAAAGGGATTTTAAAACGATTGTATAGATATCTCTATGATATTCCTATTATAACTTACACTAAGTAAAATAGTGTAATTAATTTTGACTTTTTAGTGTTTTAAATCATGTGTTTTGAAAAGTACGGGATTGGGTATTTATTTAGTTAGATTTCACTCTTGTGTTGGACGTCAGATTATCAGTCGCTTCATATAAAACACCTCTTAACCCGACCCAAACATCGCTGAAAAAATACTAGGTAAGCAATTTTTTCAAAAACATATCGTTCGAAGTTACTAGGACTCACAAGCTCATATAACTCTATACTCGTCGAAAAGCAATCTGGGTCTCGAATTAGAACTACTTTTAAAAATCTAGTCGAATACCCTTTTCACACATACACTTAAATCAACAAATAACACTCACTACTCAGTGAATTTAAGCTCAACACTTCGAAATACTTGACAAACCTTTACCCTGTAACTGTGTCGACGCCAACGTGATAGCCCTACTAAACAGGGGTGCTAATGGCCGCGGAATTTGATTTGAATTTCAAATACAGCTATGGCCATTAATTGTTTGAACAAAGGGAGGTCAATCACGAGATTAGAGTGTTTGTATATACTGATGACTGCCAGGTGTCCGTTGGACAAAAATTTTGATCAAATGACATCGGACTACAAGATAAACGGCGATGCGTCATCGTTAAATGATGGACATCCCATCCATACGCACTAAACGTTTTGGGAATACTTTCATTGTACGTATGGCTAAGGAGTGGAATTCCCTGCCGGAGTCTGTATTTCCCGATAGCTATAACCTCTGTCGAGAGTGAATAGGTTACTTTTAGGAAAGCGTGTTCCATCTTCGACCACATCACCACTTATCATCAGGTGAGATGGTGGTCAAACGCGAACCCATTATCAATTTAAAAAAAAAAATATGAGGAGTTTATGGCTTAAATATTGATAGATCTATGTTGTCAGTCAGTATGGCTGTCATTTTAACATATCTATACTAAAGCCGTTAGTTGTGACGGGTAGTCAGAAGCCAGCAAATCTGACACCAGTCTTATCAAACCGGTACCTATCTTGTTATCCAGTTGCTGCGTTGTGAGACTGGAAGCCGACCCCAACATACGCGTATATATTTGAGAAAAAGGCTAGACTGAAGTTGTAATAATGTTGACTTTGAAATCATCTCGGTGTTTACTGCGGCAGTATGCGTTGTATGTATATTGACAAGCGACACCTGTTAAATTCGTACATGTCAACTGCTGTTGTTTTAAATACTTTCTAAATGTTGTATAATTTTCCAATTTGTGACATAAAACACTGTTTTACAATAGAAACATTGTGCAGATTTTTATCTGCACAATGTTTCAAAGTTTTAAATATGCTAGAAAAGTTGCACTTTATTCCTTTTTACTTTATAAGCTCTAGTTTAGTTTTATTTTCTGTGAACTTCCGAAACTCGTAAAGGTGGATTAGGCGACCCCAACGAGACTACATGGTAAATTGAAGTGGAAGTCACAGACCGAGATTGCAACATAACTGTGTTTTCTCAAGTGCTTATACATAGCTATTTAAACGATACTAAAACATAAAGAAACTTAAAAAAATCTTTTTGCTTTTAATGGAAGTTTTACTTTATCCAGAAAATCCCACAAAATCCGGACTTCGAGACACCTACGAGAAGGCAGTTGCAAGTACAGATAGTTTTATATATAAACCTTAAGTGATTCTTCATTTAAGAACGTAAATGCAAACACAAAAGATTATTTTTAATAAAACTTTGCCTCACTGCTAGGTTTTAACGAGATATTGCGGACTTGGAACGCAAGGGCAATTCGAAGAACAAAGTAGGTTTTTAGTCTGTCTGGCACTCCCGCCCGCTCGACGCGAATAAAAAGGCTCTAATCAAATACTTGTTTTGCACCCACAGCGGAGTAGCCGTGAAAGGTTAGCATATAGATTCGCATTTATAATAGTAAGTATGCATTCTATAATGCTAGTTATGCTCATATTGGGATTTGTAGTTCATGTTTTCTCTCTTTTTCACACACATACAATTTTCATAGGTCTTTCATTTATTCTTTATTCAGATCTATCCACGAGTAAATCATGAATCATTTGGAATTAATCCAATCATCTATTTATCTTTCTAAAGTGAATTAGTCTACCAACGGAAATGGACATTATTCAACATTTTGGTCAGCCCAATAACGTTAAAAATAATGTGTGATAACACACACAGTGAATGCGGTTAGTACTACGGGATTGGTTCCTGTGGTTTTGTACAATGGCTAACAATGTACTGATAAGATTGTTTGCAAGTCGTTTATTTGTAAAGAATTTAATCCTATTTTTATACTAATTCATTTCTGCTATTGCGAGCCTTGAGGGATTTAGGGAACTCTAAATACCGTAGTCATCTATTGTTGAACGAAGGTTGAAGTATAACAACAGCTAAATCCAATTAATATTCTAAATATGTTTTGATATTAACTGTATACTAAATTGAGCATTTACTTTCTATGTACCTAAGAAGTTACAGCAATAGCTGTTTCTGTTACCAAATAAAAAGTGTTTCCCTGATATTTTTTGGGTTCAGTAGTTTTAATGAAAAAACGGAACATGTATGGGAGCTACGTGGCTAGTGAGCTGGCTGACTGGCAATTTTACTTAATTTATGGCTTATTCCTGCTTGAATAATGCTGAAAAGTCAATAAAAGTATATTAACATGAGATTGTCGAAACAAGTAAAACAGACAAAACTTCACAGGAAACTTTAAAAATGCATTTATGAGCTTTAAAACATAGCTCAGAGATGCTATGATATCATAAAATTTCCAACGAAATATATCAGGCTTACATTTTTAAATTTCAGCGCATGAATTTGAAAGCGTGTTAAAACCTCAAGTGTTGTTAGGACGCTTGGTTACTCGCACCGAACGTTGGATATAACTGCGAAACATTTTCGCATATTTCTTCTTTGTGAGTCCGGAAAAAATGTGGGATACCGATGGATGGGAAAGGATGCCCTGTCGTTACATATTTTCTAAAATGTCGCAAGTTTTCAAGATATATTTCCGAGACGTTTTCCAAAGGGATTTTAAAACGATTATATAGATATCTCTATGATATTCCTATTATAACTTACACTAAGTAAAATAGTGTAATTAATTTTGACTTTTTAGTGTTTAAATACATGATTTGAAAAGTTTTGTTTGAGATGAGTTTTGAAAAGTACGGGATTGGGTATTTAGTTAGTTAGGTTTCACAACATAAAATGCATTATTGATAAGATGAACTCCTTCTTTAAAAAAAACCTGTATCAAATCCATCCATAATAAATCGGTTACCAATAAGACCGCCCATAGTAATACCCACTTAATTGGTTCTTGAAAAGGTTTCACTCGCTTGAAAAGGTATTTTTTTCAGCGAATTTTAATAAATACTTGCTGATGAATGTAGCTTTGCATTGTTAAATCTGTCTAGTAGTTATTGTGTTTATCTTTTACAAATAAATATACAATCAAGCATATATTTGAAGCGTCGATCTTACGACAACGTTTTCTGTGATAATCGTAGTTATAGTGGCGAAAATATTTGATTTGATTATATTATTTAAAAACGACTTTATTTCAAAAATTAAGTACTTACATATGAAATGTTATCCCTTTATTTGTAAAGTTACAAATTTTGGAAGAGTTTCTGCAGTTGGATATGCTGCAAAACACCATGTTTACCTCTCCGCGTCCCAAACAACACAAGTAACCGCAACAAACGCTCCACGCGCACTTGTGGCCTACGTGTCACATGTGCGGCGACAAGGTCACGCGTCTTTGCGACTTGTATTGCCTTATTATTAAGATTTCTGTGCAACAACCCCTTAAAAGGTCACTTTACTCTGCTTTATTTTGCCAACAAGATTTTAAAATTTCCTCTACATGATATTTCCTCACACCGATATTATGACCGATCGGTATAAATATTGTAGTTCCGCGAAATCTGCCTCGAAGAAAATTTCCCAGTAAGTAATGCCGATAGCGAATGTATTACTTGCTACGCAGTAGCAACGTCTACGGGCTACAAGCTCCGGTGCTACGCTTCACGGTACGATGCTCTACGGAATATCAGGAAAACCGAAACAGTTTATTTCTTGCTTCAGAAAAACTTATGTATTATTGTAAGAAAATTGTATTTAATAATAAAGCTTGTTGTTCTCTTAGAGCGTAATGCTTTTAATAACATTATGGTCGCGGTTCTTTTTATTCTTTATGATTCTGTTTTCATGAGATTTTGCACGGCAAAGTGTGTTGTGCAATTTTCCTGTTTTTTTATTTAAATCGTTTAAACGACAATTTTTGGAATAATCGCGTGTCTATTGTTGCTGTCGAATTGTCTGCGATATTTTCCGGTATTCATTACATATTGTGTAATTACAAACTAACTTCGTTATACACCACAATTTTTGAAAAACTGTGTTACAATTTTGCTAAACCTCTTGTTACATTGCATGACTTCCGAACGAATGCACCGAATTGGATAATTCTTTTTTTTTTTTTGTTGTGTGCTGACAAAGTTTGTATTTTTTCTTATTCTCATAAAATATTGCGGTACGAATTTCAATGGGTCAGTTGTTTTTAAATAAATTATAAATACACTTGATTTTTCCTTTTATATCTAAACATCGAAGTTTTTAACGCCTAGACCTCCGCCATTAATCCCTAAACCGTAAACTGAAGCGTTGTAACCACTTATCAATAAATGTGCACCAACATCGATAGCAGTCTGTAAACCTCAAAACATGGGTAGTTAAAACCCCCTATAGTTTCATGGTGTTGGATAGCAGACCACTTTTAACAATGAGTTTTGAAATGATTTGAACAGATGATTCTACGGGGTAATATTGTAATATAGATATTTATGGTAAATACGAGTATAATGATAGAAGAGTTTCAAATAAGAATAAACTCCCGATTTTTACAATTATTAGTTTGCTTAAAAGAATAAACTATACCACGCTCCCGCAACCTCGGCAGACAATTGCGTAATTGGGCCCCATTATTACTGCTGAGGGAATGGGCCGCAATCCACCATGCGGGCACAGGGCGGGTTGATGGATGTCGCATGTCTTGAGATTTTTGGTCCTAGGTCGGTTTGAGAGCAGTAGTGATGATGAAAATCACACAAAGTAGGTAATGTGTCTGCCTGAGTTGGAAACCATGGCCTACAAATCGTTTGTAGTGTATTCAATAAAGCCTGCAATACATGTTGGCCAAGCGTAGGCCAACGCGAGCGTTGGCAAATAGGTACAAGGCAAGAAATAATGTCCACACGTTCGACAATTCGTCAAACGCCAATGCAGACGACCAATGTAGAAAAGGGTCTGTAGTGCTGCTCACACGTTGGCCGAGCGCAGGCGAGCGCCTTTGATTTGTGACCTAAAACCGACACCGATCCGAAGTGAGGCAAGTAATCACGAGCTACGGCGAGTGAAGACAAGTTGCACCAAATGAGCTCTATACACGTTGGCGCTGGCCTATACTCGGCCAACTAGGCAAGTAACACTGAGCGATAGCAAGACAAGGCAAATAAACCGTCTACATGTTGGTATTGGCCTTCACTCGACAACGCTCGGCCAACATGTATTGCAGGCATAAGGTTTTATCCTTGTATATAGTTAGAACATTCCTTGAATTAAACGTATTTAAAACGTTTTAAAATAAAACGTGGCAAAATTAGAGCATACATCCCGTATGCTCTAATTTTGCCAGGAAGTTAAATTTTATGTCCGGGATGAATTACTATGGTCACCAATTAGTTGAAAAGTAATAATGTACAAACTTTTGGGTGAAATCGTTTGCTCTTTCCATTTCGTTTATGTAAATGGTCTATTTTATTAATTTGGTCGGTAATTTTAGTTAATATTTATTAAAATGTAGTTAGTAGGGTAGGTTATTTTTGCCTTACAATTTGCTTACCGGATGCCCTCCAAGTAGCCCTGTAGTAAGTTTGTTTTTGGCCATATAGGCCCTTTAACCAAATAACAATTGATATTGATTGTAACACGATTGAAAATGTAACAATTGTACTACACGATAACTGACAAATGCTTGCACTGTCTGGACAGGTCCGCTCTAATTTGCGTGGTTATTTCCTCAAAAGAATACCACAGACATGAACCTACATGCTTCTCATATAAAAATACAAATTGTGTGGACTTTAAAAGAGACTATGACCTCTGAGTTTGTTTCGGTGTTTCTTCTCAGAGTAGTCAGGAAATAAACTTAACACGCAAAAAATATGACGTGTAAAAGTGTTATTTATAACCAATTTACAAAATAAATATTTCATTTCATTTCATTCCTGCTTGTGAAATCCTGCTTACTTAAGACAGTGGAGTACTTATACAAATTTTCCTAGGTTTCTTTACTCCAAACAAAAAGAGCTGACGTTTTCAAGACAATGTACTAAGGCGTATCGAAGACATCGCATCGTAACAGATGACGTCATTTGTCCCTATCCACCGGTCGTAATGTAGTTTGAGTTATCCACCCGAAAGGCTGAATATATTAATTTTAAAGAAAAAAAAAAATTCGTGTGTGTAATGGTAAAGAGAAATATATTTTATTTGGATGAAATAGATTGAGGGCGGAGCTGTCGACAAAGTTCATTGTGAATGTTGACTTTGGCTTTGACCCTGTTTAGCGTTTAAATAACAAAAATCTTATTTAATAAAGCGTGTGGAAAATTGTATGTGTCCAATAACTACTATTTTTTTTTTATAAAATACTTTCACGGCTTTACCGTTGCAGACTACTTCACAAGTACCTACCGTGTATTTACGGATAAATTAAGTACTGTTTTAATTTATGATAGGGTCGTGTTTTATCACCTAGGCCAGGTGAAAGGATCGAAGATAGAGCACACTTGCCTAAAAGGAACATATTCAGTATTGCCTTAAAAAGTGAAACTTTTCAATACCAAACATGTGATGGTTTTAAATTAATGATGCAACTAAAATAAATGCCTCCATCTGTAAAAGACTGCTTTAAAAGTGATTTCTTCAGGTCAGCAACTGAATTATATTTTACATGAAACTACTGCTTTTTTTACCTACACAAGACCTTCACACGATATCGGTAACTAAAGAGATAAAGTAACAAGAAACAGTTGAAAACCGACTCTAACTTCATATATACAGAAAAATTATTAAATACTTCGCACAAAAAAAAAAACGAAAACACGCGCTGAAAAATTCATGCAGGATATACCCGCGATGGCAACAATGGCGTCTGCCCATCACGCTGCCGGACAACCAAAGAGGAGTGTTGTTTCCAGTCTTTGGACGCCACTCACTGAGTGGCGTCCAAAGACTGCACTCAGAACAAGTTTTAGTAACTTTGCTTACGAGTATAGTTAGCTTTTAGAACTGAGCATTATATCAAGCGTTTCATAAATTCATACACAGTTCTTCTGGTTGTTAATGTTTAAGTTTCGAGATTTTATTAGCTTTCATTAAATACAAAAAATATGGTGTGTTACAAAACATTAGTGGCATTAATTAACCTGGAAGCATTACATTAATAACTCAACACCCAAAACCGTACCTTTTCATTATAAAATAACGATCTAAGTTCACCGTATTTTGAGGCGATCGTTCGAACAAATTCTAGTATTGATGACGTATAAACGATGATGGATGACGCCACCGTTGTACGTTATCGTGATAACAAATGTTCCCAAATGCTGAGCGATTCGTATCTCGTTAAATGTGGTTTATGTTCGATTTAGGCGTATTTTGGAATGGAGAGTATTGGAGTATCTATTTTGGGCCTTGATTTATTAAAGTTCTAAGTTTTAACTGTAATGTGTGTGTTTGTGCGAACGGTTGTAGAATCTATTGCTGTAAGTTTTTGATCAAAGATGTACTCTGATTTCTTATAATATACATAGCTAAAAAATCAGACGACTGAAATAAATGATTTTTTTTTTCCACCAACAAGGAGCAAATTTAAAGCGATTGACAGAGACGCGTAGGATAGGAAGAGATGTAACCGTGATGCTGACAGGATCCTCACATATGAGAGACAGACCAAAGAGATTAATTATTTTAATAGTTTAAAAATAACGTTTTCACACTTCAATATTTATTATCACTTTAAACTAGATGAGACTGGTATTTCTACTCAGGGTCGTCTAGTAGAGAAACCTACTCGAAAGACGAAACAAAGTCGTTAAAGTCTCTTTTAAAGTCCATACAATTCGTAGTGTTCAAATCATATGAGAAACGTGTACGTAAATGTCTGAAGTGAACTTTTGAGAAAATCACCACACAGATTTGAGAGGACCTGTCCAGACAGTTCAAGTATTTTGTAGACCGGTATAAAATATAAGAAACTGATTGCCAATCATATATGCCATGTTTTAAAGAATAGGTTCTTCAAAGATTTTTGAGCAGAAACGACCTTTAGCTTGACCTTACATAGCACATAACATCCAGTAAATGTGAGAACTACTTAAATTTGAGAGAGCAGGTGTGTGTCTAGGGAAATCATCTCAAAAGGGGGTAGTCAGAAATCCACATGACTTATTATAAGTCTAACTAAAATGTTGGTATGAAATAAATTTCAAACATTTTTGGGATGACTTCGTAATTGGAATTTTAATTAAAACAGTGAACGTACTATATTCAACTGTGTCTCAGAGAAATATTCCTAGTGGACTCACGTATTTCATAACATTAATCGTGAATTTTTTGTTTGCAGGTATGGATTGTTTGTTTTTGTCTACACTGGCGTAAAAATATTCGTAAGTCTTTGTTTTTGTTACAAATCACACTTGGTTTATATACCGTATCGTCGCGCCTAACGCTTTTCTTCCACATTTATTGTACGCACAGCCAAGTTGTGGAACTCTGCCGGCTTCTCAGTTCCCTGCCGCTTATGACCTTTCAGCCTTTAAAGCAAGAGTGAACAGGCATCTTCTGACCTTGCTCGTTCCATCGTAGACCTCATCTATCACTTACCATTAGGCGAGATAGAGGTCATGAGGATCGGATCGGATCGGATCATCCCGGATGAGCCCATCCAGGATAAAAAAAATATATTTACATGTATTAATAGGAAAAGGTGAGTAAGTTATAAATATATAAGTATCGCGATGTTTTTGCGCCTTAACTGTCACTATACCAAAAATCACATCAATTAGTTGCTCCGTTTTGACGTGAACGAAGGACAAACATACTTTCTAACGAGATATCGCGGCCCCAGAATGTAAGGGAAACTGAATGAACAGGGTGGATTTTATAGGGAGTTAATAGGTCTCTTTGTAAATAATTAGTGTCTCTTTCTTACGTTTATGACAAGCGCAATGCTATGTTGTTATGGTGACTTAAACATAATATTAAAATCTGCAACAAAACAAATATTCATATGAGAATCGCAAGTTCTTTGACCTGACGCTATTAGGTACCTTGGCTCTAATGTCTCCCTGCAGCCCTGACTCCAACGTATAATATAAACAGACAGACAGTCAGAGTTACTTTGGCATGTGTTAGGCTTCCAGTCTGACCAGATGAACTGAGTACCAGTATTACACATGAAAAACCGCCAATCAGATCTATAAAGCTATTATAGCTCACCCAAAACCATCAAAACTCTATACCGTAGACAAAATATCCTTAATAGAATAAACATTTCACTGCAGCTGTCTCAAACGGAACATGAACTCGTTGCGGAAGAAAAAGGGCTACGTTAATGAGTACTTTAGCAATGGCGAAATCATTAAAAAACTGGAGAATCACCGGCCAAAAGTATCGACACAATCTTCATTGAGTCTCGAAGTTTCGAGACCAAATTTCACGGTTCACCCATTTGAAATTAGCCTTAAGAGCAAACGTAATGCCTTGTTCAGACGGGCACACATTTATGTTGTCACATTGCTGTCGAGTAATTGCAAATTATTAAAAGTTCGTCGACGTGCCGCTTGAATCTTGAAACTTTTCCTATATAGGGGTTTAGGTAAAGTTGGACTTATTGAAATGCTGCGAGCGTGTGGATAATGAAGGTAATAACAGTAGGTATATGTACGTTCTTAATGAGTGCTTAAGTTTAATTTTTACTTGTGGAGTTTAATTTTACTCATCATTAAATGGAGAGATCCAGTTTTGTGTTTCAAACGTTTTTTAATTAACAGCTTACCACAGATAAACCCTTGATGGTTTAAGTGGTATGTTTATATGTTATGTTTTAAATAATCTAAATATATATAACTCAAAGGTGACTGACTGACTGACATAGTGATCTATCAACGCACAGCCCAAACCACTGGACGGATTGGGCTGAAATTTGGCATGCAGGCTAGGGTGTCCCGAGAAATTTTTTTTTCGCTTTTCGCTACTCAAGCCCCCTCAAAAGTTGCATTATTAGTTTTAGATTACCGTAAAAATAATAAAAAAAAAACATAAAAAATATCTTGAGGGTTCTACCGGCATTTTTTTAAATTTTTTTATCACTTAAATAACCCTCCAGTCAATGTCGTCTTTTCTATTTTATGTACATTATTCCCATTTTATTTTTTATTTCATTGATAGTGAAACCCTAAGTTATGATTTGCAGGCTTTTTTTTTTTTGTGTGTGGCATCTCGCAGGTCAACCTCTGAGGTCGGCTGCTTAACCGGACTTGCCTGTGGTTGCCTTAATTAATAAATTAATTAAAGCCTCCAGCCAGGGCTATTAAAAAACTTACAAACTAGGCGACTACACGCTAAGGGCACCCCCTGTGGGGTACGGACCTCGGCTTAGGGCGTCGCAGGGGAGGGCAGCTAGGGACAGGCTGGATCATATCATTATTATTATTAGTAAGGGAATTTAAAGCTACTGGCTCAGCGTCGCGGGCTGGCTCTGGCAAGGGTCGGGGTGGACTATTACGGGGACGTCGCGGCGGGCCTCGGCGGCGAGGACGGAAGGACGGTCGGTTTTTGTGTTTGTGTGCCACTGTACTTGTTTCCCTACGGCTCTCTTGGAGCAGGGTGATTGCGTCATCGGGAGTGACTAGGGTATGCCTTGGTCGGCGAATCTTAGAGATACGCGAGGGTTCGTATTGGGCGGCCGATACGATAAGGGGATTCCTATGTTGGATTGAAGTTTCAAAGAAACGCTTGGAGACACGTTTCATGAACTGCTGGATGGTGGGCATCTTGAGATCTACGTGAAGAAGCTCATTTCGAACATAAAAGGGGGCTCCCGTGACTCTACGGAGGAATCGGTTTTGGAGGGTCTGCATCTTGTGGAGGAGGTAGGGCTTTGCGTGTGCGAAAACAACGCAGGCGTAGGTCATGATGGGACGGATGACCGCGGTGAAAATACGCAGCTTGCACCTGAGTGATAACTTGCTGCGAGAGCTAAGAATGAAGTGGAGCCTACCTAGAGCGAAAGCGGCGTGCGAACGTGCCTGCTTTATGTGCTCAGCGAAGGAGAGGTGTCTATCGAGGACCACGCCTAAGTATTTGGCTTGCTTTTCCCAAGGGATCGGCTTGCCGTACATGGTAATCGGACGGGGGGAGGGTGGGTTTATCCGCGGTTTAGAAAAGAGGACTGCCTGGCTTTTATCTGGATTGACTTCGATTCTCCATTTCCGGAACCACTTGGCCAGAGTGTTTGCGGAAGTTTGGAGAGTGCGAGCGATGACATCGGGTTTAAGACCGGTATAATAGATAGCCGTATCGTCGGCGAATAGGGCTAGCTGGGTATTTTTATGCTTGGGAATATCACTAGTGAATAGCGTGAAAACGAGGGGGGATAGTACGGAGCCTTGAGGAACTCCTGCGCGAATGGGATGGGGGGAGGAAAGCTCCCCCTCAATTCGATAACGAAAGGTGCGATTCGATAAAAAGTCCCGTAGAATGAGCACGAGACGGTCAGGCACGCCGAGTTGGTATAGCTTATAGATTAAGCCATTGTGCCAGACTTTGTCGAACGCTTTCGCTATGTCGAAGAATAAGGCTCCCGTTATTGCGCCCCGTTGGAAGCCGGCGCTGACGTGTTCTACGATGCGATGGACTTGTTGGATACATGAGTGTTCGGTTCTAAATCCGAACTGCTCATTTGGTATTAGACTCTTTGCTTCGGCAAAATCTTTGAGCCGCTTATATATAAGCCTTTCATAGATTTTACCGAGGACGTTGAGTAAGCTAATGGGACGGTAGCTAGACGGGTCAGACTTGGGCTTGCCTGGTTTGGGAATACCTATGACGGTGGCCTGTTTCCAGGTTGTAGGGAACATTATCGCTCAATGCGCCATTGAAGATGGCAGTCATTAGCACTATAAGCTGGGCGGGGAAAAGTTTGAAAACCCTATTGGTGACGCCGTCGGAGCCAGGGGCTTTTCGCGGTTGGAGATTTTTAATGATATCCTGGACCTCATCAGGAGTGATGGGGGCCAGTGGATTATCGGGATCTTCGACGGGCGGAAGGGAAGTTCTACGTTCGACTTCGGCGTTCACCATATCGAGGTGGGCTTGGTCTACTGGTTGAGAGCTGGGAGAACACTGGGACTCTAGGCTGTCGGCTAGGCATTCTGCTTTTTCAGAGTTATCGAAGGCGACACTCTTATCGGGACGAATGAGAGGAGGCATTGTGGCCTCTTCAGTGGATCGTAACTTCCTCTGAAGCTGCCAGAAGGCAAGATGGGTGGGCTCAAGTTCGCTCAGCATCTTATCCCAGCTCGCATTACGCTGCTCGGCAATGCGTTTCCTTACAGCACGCTGTAAGTTGCGCATGTGAGCTTTGTTTGCGGCGCAGGGAAAAGCGCTGTACGCACGGATGGCTGCGTTCTTCTCGGTTATTAAATTCCGTACATCGTCCGGGAGTTTCCAGCGGTGGTCTTCCACTACAGGAACCTCCCTTGAACAATCGTTCAGGACGGATTGTACGTGATCTGTAAGCGAGTCGATCGCCGCCGTCGTGTCAGCGACTGAGACTATGTGGTCAGGAATTGTGTCCAATTGAGGCGACGTGGTGGATTTCAGTTTTTCACTTACTTTCCTCCAGTCGGTGATCAATTGGGTCGGACGAGGTTGGGTAGGATCATGGTTACCCGAGCGGGAACCTAGGTGTAGGATAACGGGACGGTGATCCGAGTTGAGCTCGTGAAGCGCTTCTATGGAGTGTAAATGGAGGTTTACATTCTTTAGGAGCGCCACATCGAGGACATCGGGGTTATGGTTGGGGTCGTGTGGGTAGTGGGTGGGAGTCATCGGAGCGATGACGTCATGGTTTAGGGTCGCGCCTAGGTTATACACGATTCTGCCTCTGGCATTTGTCGTGTTGCTGTTCCAAGCGGGGTGTTTGGCGTTGAGATCGCCCGCTAGTAAGACGGAGTCACTCAGGCCAAAGAGAGTCGTGAGATCGCTGGTGAGCGCGATAGGATTGTTTGAAGCAAGAGATGCGACCGATGGTGGGGGATGGTAGGCAGAGATGATGGTTATCGGAGGATGACCAGTCATGCCTAGTCGACAGGCAGAGTACTCTAGGTGAGAGAGAGGCGCGGGTGGGGTCAGAGGGATGCAGTATAACTCCTTCCTATAATAAATAAGGGTACCGCCGCCGTGGCAGCGTGTTCTGTCATTGCGAACTAGACGGTAATTCGCAATTTTGGGGTCAGCGCGGTGGGGTTTCAAAAGGGTTTCCTGTATAAGGAGGACGTCTAATTGGTGGTCGCGGAGGAATTTAGTTATTTCGGCGCGTTGGTTGAAAATGCCATTGGCGTTAAAAAAACCTAATTTGAGGGATCGAGGCCTAGTGTGGTTTGTGCGTTGGGAATCCATTGGATCAGTCCACCGCATCCATCTGGTCGAGGCCTAGCACGACATCACTGTGTGTGCTGAATATTTGGCTGTACATTTCTGTCGTAATTTTGCCGTTATTCTGCTGCTCGGCAGCCAGAAGGGCATCGCGGAGTGACCTGGCTTGGCGGGTCATAAATATTTTATAGTGGCGCAGTAGAGTCTGGGCGCAAGACTCGCCGTTCCCGACGGGTGAGGGTTTGGACGGTTGTTTGGCTGCAGGAGCAGCAGTGGTTTGAGGCGCGGGTTTGGGACTGGTTGTGGCCTCTGGAGCCACGGCTACAGGCAGGATCTGCGCTGCGATGGGTATATCCATCAGTGCCTGCAAAGGTTTGGCAGGGGCCAAGGAGGGAAAGGTTTTTTCGTGGTTTAGCCTGTTCCACGGGGATGGTCTCTGAGGAGCGAGACGTTGGGGAATTTGAGAGGAAGGTGCCTCTCTTTGTTGGCGGGCGTTGGCGCGCTTCGCTAATTTAGGAGCGAGTTTGGGGGCTTTGGGACAGCCGCGGTAATTTGCCGGGTGACCGGTCTGGCCGCAGAGAACGCAGCTGGGTGGTTCCGAACAGAGGGTTCGGTCTTTGGGCCGAGGGCAGTCCGCAGTGCTGTGCTCGCCCAGACACTTGACGCATCTGGGAGTCGCATAGCAGTTGCTCTGCGCATGGCCATACAGTTGGCAACGGTGGCATTGTCCCACTGTTGCGGTTTTGTAGGGCTTTTCAATTGAGATACCGGATAGGGAGCAAATGGACTTAATCTTGAAAATCGGGTGATGACCTTCGGTTGGTTCACAAATGACAAGAACCATGTCGTACAATTCACCGCCTCTCGCTTTATGTAAGCGATGGACGGCGATCACTGGTATACCTTGATCGGCAAGGTCGTCTTTAATATCCTGTACTAGGATTTCTTTAGGGACACGTTTAATAATAACACGAGTGGGCGTGTCCTCGGGGAAGGAGAAAGTGTAAAGGAAATATTCCTTTCACGGAGGGCGCGATATAGTTCCCTATAGTCGTTCGACGTAGGAACGGTGACTTTAATGCCATTTTGGCAGGCACGGGCGTTTGTGTAGTTGATCTTTCGATTAACACACATCTTGGACACATCAGTCCATTTACCCTTGTCCTGGATGTAAAAGGGGGGCGGAGGGCGTTGCTTCCTTTGGGCTGAGGATGTTTGGGCTATCGGGCTGGAGGGACGACTATTCTGCGCGTGAGCAGAGGTAGTTGGGACTGGGCTAACGGGTCGTACGGGCGTTTGAGTTGGGGACGGGGGCGACGCGGTGGTCTTTTTGGCCTTGCTGGCCTGGGAGGTTTTCCCTTTCTTCCTCTTGCCTCCGGTGACGATTTGAAAGTCGTCTTCGGAGGACGAAGGGCAAGAAGAGGCTTCGTCTTGGTCGGAGGGTGGGTTAGATAACGGTGCCGACGTGTCCATATCGTAAAATTCAGGTGCAGCGCACACCTGCACGGCGTCCATTGTTCTATGAACAATGGGATTAGAGAGTGGGCCGGCAACAATAGCTGGGTCTGGGAATCGAGTGGTCGGTACGTCATTGTCAGCGGGCGGCGGCGATAAGGGGCTATTAGTTTCGGAGTTTTTCATTGTTCGATGAACAATGGGGTCCGAAACAATAAACTTTTCGGTGAATGAGCCAACCGGAGGGCCTTGATCCGCGAGCGGGGGAGATAGCGGGCTATCGAGCACGTCGCTAAAATCAGTGACTTTGGCTTTAGTAGCCAGGGAAATATTTCGCTGCAAAGCAGCGAGCTTTCCGCCATATCTGGCGCAAAAGTCGGGGTCCTTTCTTAGCTCGTCCAAGAGGTGCGCCTTTTGCAAGGCGTCCTCCATGACGAGGGATTAAAAAATATCTATCGGGGAATTTTGGAGATTTCTCTCCCGCGGGGGGCCTATTTAAAGCCTAACTGGCCTAACTCCCCGGATGGATGGGTCCGGGGATGTGTTAGCCTCCCAGTCGGGTGGAGACTGGGAGGTGTGTACCTATTGGTGAGCCCTAAGCTTGTAACCGGTCGCCAGTCTTATTGTGCGAACCGGGCCCTATTGGGTCTAGTGCGAAGGGGTAGACACACCCAACCGACACTAGGTGTGTAGCTGAAAGGGAAACTCAGTAACTAGGTTTGACTAGGAGATCCCCCAAGGCCAAAACCTAGCACTCGACTCCAATTGACTGCTTCACCCTGAAGGGGATCAGCGGGTGCGTCGGGTCAGCACCCCCTTGGTATTGTTGACACCGTGAGGTTTCCAACCAAGGACCACGAAACTGTGGTTTTACCCTGAAGGGGCCAAACCAAATTGTTTTTGACGATACTCTGTTATAGAAACAAAATATCCTTCACTGCCTTGAAAAAGGCGGTTCCGGATCGAGAGTTGTAGTCGGCGACTACGAATGACGTCACGGCGAGCGCGACAAAGCGATGACACAGACACAGAACGATCGGGAGCGCAGAGCGGCACGACCGTCTCGGGCGAGCGTCGGGCGGAGAGTGATGATTTGCAGGCAACGACAGGATTTTTTCTGTTAGGAATTGGTTTGGAACAAAACTCGCAAAATTCATGTTTTGACTTGTTTTTCTTAAATTCTCTACTTCTACTGTGAGGCAGTTCGTCTCATTTCTATTGCGGTTTTATTGCTGTAAGGTGTCGCTCTGCACTTCCTTGTGATAAAATACGTGTTTTTGTTATATATAATAATGGGTTCAAGACGAAGTGAGACAACTTGTGCTATTTTGGGACCATATAAAGAACTTGACGATCGCCAGTTACCAGTGATAAGTGACGTTATCAAATTCATTTTGTTTACTAAAAATGAACTAAAACTACAGAAGAATGGGAAAGATCCTTCTAACACAGAAGTTTTTTCAATCGTTTCTGGAAAACTCGATACGATTTGGACCAAAGCTTCGATTCCCATCGTTTCCAACGTACGAGTTACCCAATTGCTGAAATCATATTTCGACAAATACCTGTCATTGATAAGATATCCCAAAAATAAAAGAAATGATAGTTACGAAAGCAAAGTGAAGTGCTTTTTGGAATCGTCGAACAAGCTCTTCGATATTGCTGCTTGTAAGTGCACTTCGTTTGACATTTGTTCCTGCATAAAACCTAAGAAAGTTCCTATTTCTGAAAGAGACTTTTTATTGGATCAAAGAAGTGATAGAAAAATGGCAATAAGCGGTATAGACATAAAAGAAACAGCAAGACTTTTAAAGAAACATCAGAGACAAGAAAATTTGAATCGGAAAGAGTCAGAGCACGCATGTTTTCCCAGTACATCACTAAAAACCAATCCTGTTCCGGTGCGCGAGTTGCCGCCTCGACCGCAGTTGCCTGTAACAGAGCTTTCTGCGAATAGTGACGTGCCTGTAAATGAGACTCCATCTACTTCGTTGAATCGCAACACTCTGGCGCTGCCAACAGTAGCTAAGGTATGTGATCGGTATGGACTATCAACGTTATCTGCGGCTGCGGTCGCTTCGGCGGTCTTAGCTGACGTAGGATTGGTATCTTCCGAAGATCTAAGTCTTGTTATTGATAAGAATAAAATTCATAGAGCTGTTTCAAAAGCACGGACCAAGGCCATCAAATACATTGATACGATTGTAATAAAAAGTGTCTACTTTGATGGACGAAAGGACAAAACACTCATAAACGAGAAAATAGGCGATCGGTACCACCGCAGAGAAGTCTTGCAAGAACACATTTCAGTTCTCACAGAGCCGGGATCTATTTATTTGGGACATATGACGCCAAGTCGTGGCACTGCCAAAGGGATCGTCTCTTCTATCATATCTTTGTTAGAAAATCAAGGGTTGAACTTGGAAGAGGTGATCTGTGTGGGGTGCGATGGTACTGCTACGAATACAGGTTGGAAGGGAGGTGTCATTCAATACCTGGAAAACTATTTAAAGAGACCGTTGCAATGGTGTGTTTGTATGCTACACGCGAATGAATTCCCGCTTCGTCATTTGTTCATGTCTCTGGATGGTAGCACATCTGGGCCAAAAGAATATTCAGGACCTATTGGAAAACAGCTAGCTGCTTGTGAAAGTAAACCTCTAGCGTCTTTTTGTGCAGTGTCTGGCAATTTGCTAGTATTACCTGATAATATTGTGAAGGAACTAAGCACGGATCAAAAGTATCTGTACGAAATGTGTCATGCTGTGATGGCTGGTTCCTGTTCCCTTGAGCTAGTGAACCGCCAACCTGGAAAAATGGCGCATTCGAGATGGCTCACTACTGCCAATCGCATACTCAGACTTTACGTAAGTACTGTTTCGCCGTCAAATAATTTGCAGCTGCTTGTGAACGACGTTGTCAAAGTTTACGCTCCTGTTTGGTTCCTAATCAAGCAAAACTCATCATTTAAAGATGGAGCCAAGCATATTTTTCAAATGGTATATACTCTCGATTTTTGCCTGATAGTCAGAGATGTATTGTAAATTCGGTGATCGAAAGAAACGCTTTTTTTGCGCACCCAGTAAACTTGCTTATTGCCATGTTATTCGACGGTAGAGAGCATATTCAAGAGCTTGCATCTCGCAAAATATTAAGGGCCAGAGAAGCAGAAAAGAGCAACTCTCGCAGGGTATTTAAAGCACCAAAGCTTAACTTCTGTGCGCGAGACTACACCGATATAATATTTTGGCAAGAGTGTGAAATATCAGCTCCACCAATTTTGCGACACGTCTCCAATGATGAACTTAGAATTAAGGCTAAAGAACACATCCTCGACATTATTGACTTTCCCTGTCACACACAGTCAGTGGAAAGATGTGTAAAACTAGTGACGGAGGCTTCTCAAAGCGTCACGGACGCTACAGCTCGGGATGGTTTTATTAGGAACAGATTAAAATCTCGCTCAGAAATGCCTAATTTTGGTCACAAAAACCAGTTCCGTTTTTAAAGTTGCCATTGATTATTTTGTCTTTCAACTATTTTAAACCTTGCTTTAACTCATTGTTGTACCCTTAAATTTAATAAAAACCATTTAAATGTTATTTTTGTATGATTTATAGTTTATATTAGGAACCCCTAAAAATAGCAAATTTGAAAAACTTCAAGGACTGGTAGACTTCAAGAGGCTTCAAGATGCCGGATATCTAATTAAATTTTATAATAATCGTTATATATGTGTCAAAACGCAACTTTTGATACCTCTTGCGTAGCCGTAGCTCATTTTTTTTTCGCCATACATGAACGGGACACCCTAATGCAGGCAGATGTTATGACGTAGGCATCCGCTAAGAAAGAATTTTGCGAAATTCCCACGGGATCGGGATTTACACGGGAAAAACTTCCCACGCGGGCGAAGCCGCTGGCACAAGCTAGTAAACGATAAAAAAGTAGTACTGAAACTTTGAATGTGCGTTGTGATGAATCATTCTCATGTTATAGTATTGGTATGGAAAAAGATGAGTGTGGCTAGTATTATATATTAAATTGACTCTCCTACTTTGATAGAAATGATTGAGACGTATCTAGTTTTAGCGAGTCTCTGTCTAAAGTTATTATTATTAAGATTTAGACAAACACGCCAACCCTCTTATTAGATTATGTCCTGAGCTAGTTAATAGTCACAGCCGATGGGCTGTGACTATTAAAACCGCAAATAGCTTCATATAAAATGTAGCTAAGTGCGTAGCTTAGCTTAGCATAATTTTTAAAGGTTTCTATTTATACCTTTTTCGTAATTTTTTTAAATACTATTAATTACAGCCTGCGGGTTCGCACCGATGATGTGGCTTATATATTGAATACATAATTATGGAACTGAAATATGTAAAATATTGGCTTTCTCATCGAGCTTGCCACCCTGAGGGCATAACTAATTTAGATGTTATCTCGATTAAACCTTTTTAGAAATTCATACACAGTAGGTACGCATTTTTTGCGAGGAGGTTGATAGAAAAGTAATATGGTTTGGTATGGTATGGTTTGGCTTTGGTAATATGGTTGATTATATAAATCTCTGCCTAAAATCTTGGTCACAAGACTCTCGTTTAGAAAAATAAAATCATAGTAAAGTTGTTTATTTTGCCTTAAAAGACAATTATTTTTTAAGGCAAATGTCAAAAACAAAAATCGGCTAAGTGCAAGTCGAGCTCGCGCGTAAACGGTTCAGAACGTGTTACTTTTAGCAAGTTGACTTATAGATATTCTCATAATCTAAATCGTTTTAAGCAGATCTAACTCTGCCGTATCGAAGGCACAGTTGGCACAGTGGTTGAGCGATTGACTGCTGCGCTGCGAGTACTGGGTTCTAGTTACCGATAATAATTCAGGGTTTTCCTTTTTGTAAATGTTTGATAATACACCTAAAGTAACGCCTACCATGCGGCAAAGTATTTTTAATTGAAGGAGATGTTGCTTCGCAGCAGACAAAAATAACACTATAAGCACATGATCACAAAAAAAACCTAGAAGTGTAACAAATTAATTAAAATCACTTCCAACAAAAGTTATAACTATTACATAAAGTATAAACCTCTAAACTCTCGAATAAGACAATTTGATACACAAATTATTTTGAAAGGGGTTTAAAAGAGCCATTGCTCTTCCCACATGCTAACTTTTGATGGGTTTACACTGTTTGAAACTCCCGAAATTAGAGCAAAAAGTTCTTAGATGTCATTTACATAACGTTTTGAGGAATGTTTAAAGCATTTCTGGGATATTTTGCCCTTTATCCTGGCTATCTTTATATTTTAACGATGTAGGAGGAAATGATTTTAAAACACTGATCGGAAATTTGTAATCGGACTATAATCAATTGTTAACAATAGATGCTGCATTTTAGCCTCGATAACCAGGACTTGTTCAGCTAGACGGGGTCACGGCAGACCGAGGAGAAGATGGGCAGATACCCCGCTCTGTCTTCTTTTTGGCGTAAAAAAGAGAGAATCGGATGAAATGATGAGAACCTTTTACAAAACGTTGAAAATATAATTGAGTATTTTGTGATAGAGGTACTCCATTCCCCACCAACTGTGTCCCCACGTTGTCGTCGTGGTGGGGCTTGCGTGTTTCGATGATCTCTGGGGCCATGCCGGTAGAGGCACTCATGCCGGACGGGCCCAGAGGGAGAAACCAGACCAAGAGGGACACACCGGGGGAAATGCGCGCCGCCTGGAGGATCGAGCAGCTAGCTCGAGCTTCTAGGCGGCGCGGGGCCCGGTCTCAGAGATCGGGCCAAGGGGGAGGAAAGGTTCACTTCCGGTATGCGTCTAATCTTTAGACGTAACCGTGAAGTGAACTAGGGGAGGGAAATGGGGTGTAGGGATAGAGGAACTCACCTCTCTAAAAAAGTAAAAAAATAAATGGCAGATAAGGTTTTTGTTAAAGATACCCAGGCGGGTCCCAGCTGCTCCGCAGCTGGGGAGTCCCACACCGGACACGTCCGGTCAGTCCCACCGTACTCTGGGGGGGACAGCAACAACTTTTTTCCCAGATTTCCGGCAGTCGCCGCATCGAGCCAGGGAGGCTCACGTGCCCGTGAGGTGGAGTCGCTGGACTTGTCCAGCACGTCCACCTCACCGGCACCGAACATTGAGCGAGCGCAGAGCGCCGCTCCGAGGAGGAAGGGGGCGCTGGTGCTCGGGTCGGAGACCGACTCGGCATCGGACGCCGAGAGCTTCCAGAGTTTGATCTCTGGAAGAGCAGTGAGGAGCGACGAGGGGGGCGCCGACAGGAGGAAGGAGTTCCTCAAGCGCCCCCGCGACGATGAGTCGTCGTCGGAGGAGGGGCTTGTCTCGGCCCGTAAGATCCCCACTAGTGTGCGGGGTAAAGGCCGAGGCAAGACCTCGGGGAGGGGGCCTCCCTCTGGAGAGCCCAACACTGGTCTGGCCCCGAGCGAGGCCAAACTAGAAGAGGCCGTGGCGGCTGCCATCCGTACCATCTCGCGGAAGCGCAACCGGAAGAGTAAGGAGGACGCGATCGGCGAAGCCATGGCCTCCATCAAGGCGGCCGCGCGGACTTACGGCGGGGCTCCGGCTGCAAGGGACGACATGTCCGATCTGCGGCCGGAGGTCACCCGCCTGACTGCCGCCATAGACGCTCTTCAGAGGGAGAACGCCGCCCTCAAGGCGGACCTGGCCGCAATCCGGGGAGCCGGCCAGCGGAATGCGCCGCCGCGGGGCCAAAAGGAGAAAGGCCGGCCCACACCAGCGGAGGACTCGGTTCTCGACCTGGTGCGACAGGAGCTGGCCGCCTTCCAGCAGCGGTTCTCCGTATTGGAGAGCCGCGTGCTGCGACCCCCGCTGGCGGCGACTTCGTACGCGGCTGCGGCCGCGTCCAAGCCTCCCCAGACGACGACGAGGCCGCCTCAGGCGAAGACGGCCACGGTGCGGACGGCACCAGTGACGGCGGCCCCTGCGAGGGCAAAAACGGCCCCGGCCAAGCCGAAATCGGGCCCATCAAAGCCGCCTCCGACCCCGACACCTGCGGGGCCGAAACAGGCGGCCAAAAAGAAGAAGGCCCAGGCCGGGAACCAGCCGTCCCAGCAGCCTCCTCCAAAGACTCCTCCGGCCGGCGCCAACTGGCAAGTGGCCGGGGAGAAGAGGAAGGCTGCTGGCGCAGCCAGGTCCTCGCGGCGTAGGGAAAGACGGCGGTGGCGAGACGCCGCGGCGCGATTGCGCGCCCCCAAGACCGCGGCTGTGGTGATCACACTGCAGCCAGACGCGGTGAAGAGGGGCGTGTCGTACCGCGACGTGCTCGCGAAGGCGCGGCAGGTGATAGACATCACGGAGCTCGGCATCACCGGTGGCCTCCGTCACCGGGTCACTGCGACGGGGGCTCGGATGTTAGAGATCCCCGGCGCGGACAGTGGCCCTACCGCTGACGCTCTGGCCGAACGGCTCAGAGCGTCCTTAAATGCGGAGGAGGCCCGAGTCTCCAGACCCACCAAGCGCGCAGACATGCGCATATTGGGTCTGGATGACTCCGTGACGGCCGAGGAAGTGTTGGCCGCCGTAGCCAGGACTGGGGGGTGCCCTCCCGATCAGGTGAGGGCGGGCGCCCTGCGTCCTGGCTTCACGGGGGGGCAAACCATTACGGTTAGCTGCCCCGTCCCGGTGGCCAAAAAGATCCAGGAGGGCCGAAGGCTCCTGGTTGGTTGGGTGTCTGCGCAGGTGAAAGTCCTGGACCCCAGACCCCTGAGGTGCTTCCGCTGCCAAGTGGGCAACCATGCGGCATGCGTGTGCACCTCGGAGGTAGACCGCAGCGATAGGTGCTTCCGCTGCGGTCAGCCCGGTCACAAGGCCGGCTCGTGCTCCGCCCCGCCTCACTGCTTCGCATGTGAGGCGGTTGGCAAGCCGGCCGATCACCGGGCTGGGGGCAAGTCTTGCGCCCCACCCACCAAAGCCAGGCGCAGAGGTAGGCCCTCTGCCGCCGTCGTCACCGCCACCGCCGCCGCCGCCGCCGCCGTGGCTACTGCCACCGCCGTCGCCGTCGTGGCTGAACCCCCGCGAGGGGCCCTGGAGGAGGCTGCAATGGATCCCGATTAATGGCCCCATTGCGCTTCCTCCAGGCGAACATCAACCACTGCGCCGCTGCTCAGGAACTTTTGCTCCAGAGCATGGCGCAGTGGTTGATCAACGTCGCCGTGGTCGCCGAGCCGTATTTTGTCCTGCCCAGGAACGACTGGGTGGCGGACTTGGACGGCTCGGTGACCCTCGTTTCGTCGGCCGCCGCCGGTACCCCGCCCCTCGATCGCGTCAAGAGAGGGCGTGGGATCGTCGCAGCACGGTTCGGAGAGATCGCTGTGGTAGGCGTTTATTTCTCCCCGAACCGAACTCTCGCCGAGTTCCAGAACTCCCTAACGGAGCTGGGAGACGTCGTCGTCGCCCTCGGTTCCCTCCCCGCCCTCGTCCTCGGGGACTTCAACGCCAAGAGTCCGGCTTGGGGTTCCCGGTCCACGGACTATAGGCGGGGCAGGATGCTCGAGCACTGGGCCCGTGCGCAGGGCCTGGTGATCGAGAACCGGGGTTCTGTCCCCACGTGCGTGCGGTTTACGGGCGAGTCGGTGGTGGACGTTACGTTCGCCACCCCCAGCCTGTCACCGCGCGTCACCGACTGGCGCGTTATGGAGGAGGTGGAGACCTATTCCGACCACCGGTATATCCGGTTCGACGTCTCCACCCAGACCCCAGACGCGCCGGTCCGACGGGACCTGAGTGGTCCGCGATGGGCGCTGAAGCAGATGGACCGGGAGCTATTCCTGGAAGCCTCGATCGTGCAGGCCTGGGGGTCACCCCCGGACAGGCCTGCCGACATAAACGACGAGGCGGAGTGGTTCCGGGAGGCCATGTCGGAGATCTGCGACGTGGCCATGCCCCGGGTCCGGCAAGGACGCGCCCGGCGTCAGCTGTACTGGTGGTCGAGCGAGCTAGCAGCGCTGCGCGAAGCGTGCGTTGCGGCGCGACGCCGGTACACCAGGTTCCGCAGGCGCCGCACCCGACCTCCGGATGCGGCGACTGTAGAGGCGGAGCTGTACGAGGGTTACAGGGCAGCGAAGGCCGTCCTCCGAGACGAGATCTGGCGGGCCAAGGAACTGGCCCGGGAGGAGATGCTGGCGACTCTGGACGGGGACCCATGGGGCCGCCCCTACAAGTGGGTGCGAGAAAAGCTCCGCCCCTGGGCTCCCCCGTTGACGCAGAGTCTCCAGCCTCAGTTCTTGGAGGAAGTGGTGAGCGCCCTGTTCCCATCGCGAGGGGAGCACGCTCCCCCGCCCATGGCTCCGTCTCCGACGGAACCTGAAGCTGGCGCAAACGCGGACCACAGCGACGACGACGTCTACGACGCTCCAGAGGTGACCGAGGTAGACTTGAGAGTGGCGGTACAACGGCTCAAGGCCAAAAATACCGCCCCAGGACCCGACGGCTTGCCAGGGAAAGCGTGGGTCCTGGCCTCGGAGACTCTCGGGCCTCGACTAGGGGGGCTCTTTAGCGCATGCCTGGAGAGGGGCCAGTTTCCGCTTCGCTGGAAGACGGGAAAGCTGGTCCTGATCCAGAAAGCCGGGCGCCCTGCGGACTCTCCGTCCGCATTTTGGCCCATCGTGCTGCTCGACGAGGTGGGCAAGCTCTTGGAAAGAGTGATTGCAGACCGCCTCTTCGGGCACCTGAATCGGGTGGGCCCGGATCTTGCGGAGTGCCAGTTTGGCTTCCGCAGGGGGCGCTCGACGGTGGATGCTGTCATGCGCGTGAGAGCCCTCACGACGGGGGACGCGGTATCCCGGGGCAGGGTCGTCTTGGCGGTGTCTTTGGACATCACCAACGCCTTCAACACCCTGCCCTGGAGTTGCATCAGGGAGGCACTCCGGTATCACCGGGTGCCGACCTACCTCCGTCGCATAGTCGAGGACTACCTGACGGACAGAGCCGTCATCTACCCCGGTCACCGGGGAGAGTGGAACCGGCGAGAGATGTCGTGCGGTGTCCCACAGGGTTCGGTCTTGGGGCCACCCCTGTGGAACATCGGATACGACTGGGTGCTGCGCGGCGACCTCCCTGACGGCGTCAGCGTAGTATGTTACGCTGACGACACGCTCGTCCTGGCGCAGGGAGAGTCGCACCAGGCGGCGGCCGACCTGGCGACGCAAGCGGTTGCGACAGTCGTTCGTAGGATCCGGCAGTTGGGACTCGACGTGGCGCTGCACAAGACCGAGGCCATGTGCTTCCATGGCAGTCGGAACGCGCCACGGTCCGAGTCCCACATAACGGTGGAGGGGGTTCGCATCGGCGTCGGGAGGACGATGAAGTACCTGGGACTCGTCCTCGACAGCCGGTGGAACTTCAGGGAGCACTTCCTGAGTTTGGCCCCAAAGCTGAACCGGGCAGCAGCCGCCTTCAGGCGACTCCTGCCTAATCTCAGCGGGCCAAACGCCTCCTGCCGAAGGCTGTACGCCGGCGTCGTGCGGTCCATGGCCCTCTACGGGTCCCCAGTGTGGGCCCTGTGCATCCGGACGCGACCACTAAAGTTGGTCGCATGCCAGAGGGTCATGGCTATCCGAATGATCCGGGGATACCGCACGATCGCCGGCGAATCGGCCAACCTCCTTGCCGGATTGCTGCCCTGGGATCTGGAGGCGACTGCCCTCCAGCGCGTCTATGAATGGCGCGTGGAGGCGCAGCGCCGGGGCGTATCCCCGCTGCCTCGAGAAGTCGAGGCGCGGCGGGAAGAGCTCCGGCGCGATCTCAGGGCAGTATGGAGGGAACGACTGTCGCAACCGACGGCCGGGCACGCCGCAATTGCGGCGGTAAGACCCCTCTTTGAGGAGTGGCTAGATCGGCGTCACGGCGTCCTGACCTACCGCATGACGCAGGTCCTCACCGGACACGGAAGTTTCGGGAGGTACCTGTGTCTGATGGGTAAGGAAGAGACGCCTGGGTGTCACCACTGCGAGGGTCGCCCTGAGGACACAGTCGAGCACACGGTGCAGGACTGCCCAGCTTGGGCAGAGCACCGACGTGTCCTCACGGCGACAATAGGCGGAGACCTCTCGCGCCCGGCCTTGGTCGAGGCCATGCTGCGGGGCGAGAGGGAGTGGGAAGCGGTCGCCTCCTTCTGCGAAGCAGTCATGCTTGCGAAGGAGGAGGCGGGCCACGTGAGGGAGAGGATGGCGTCCTCCCTCCAGCCCAGCCGCAGTGGTAGACGCCCACGGCGTCGGACGTCGGCCGACGATCTCCGGCCACCGTAGGCGCGGGCATGCGGATAGCGAGTAAAGGGCAACTCGCTGTCCGACCATGGACCATGCCCGGGTCGACGGCGCGTCGTGTTCCACGCGCGCCTCAAAGAGCGTCAGCAACATGACGAGGCCCCCTCTGCAGAGGGCCGAAGCCCGCCGGGGTCGTGGGACTCATCCCGTTACCGTGGCCCCGGTATGTAAAGGGTTATTGAAGGAACACCGTGGATTTTAGTCAGTAAAAGTCTGACAGTCCCTCCCACCCTGCCCGGAGTGGGAGGACTTATTTGATAATTTTACCACGCTAAAAAAAAAAAAAAAAAAAAAGAGGTACTCCATTGTACTTTAATGCGAAAATTTGATTTTTCTTCTTATAATTTCACAACTGTACCAACCGAATAGCAAATAGATTTGAATTGTACACATTTTTAACTGACTTCAAAAAAAAGGAGGTTTACAATTCGTCTTGAACTTTTTTTTTAATGTATGTTACCTCATAACTCGGAGATGGCTGGACCGATTTGGAAAATTCTTTTTTTGTTTAAAAGGGTATACTTTCTAGTTGGTCCCATTGTCGTCATGTTTGAATCTGATGATGGGATCATGGAGAAATCGAGGGAACTATTCAAATATTATAGGCACACCTATAGCATTCTGGATATTTCTTATAGTACCTTGTGCAGTTGCTCTCGAAAAGCACCATTTGAGGAAGTGGAACTGATGATGAAGACTCCAGATGGCCACCGAAACTACTCAATAATAAGTATTTCGTGGATTGCGATTAGATTACTTGAATATGTTAAGCACTTTATGATCGTCATAATGCATATGGTGAAGTAGAGGAGAGCTCCTCAAAAATTAACGGCTCTGCACCGGGAAAAGCAATATTTTGTAAAAGGTGAAAATAACTTTAATTTCGGAAGACGGTGTCAAAAAAAAAGATAATTCAAAACAAATGACACCGACTACCGAAATTAAAGTTATTTTTGCCTTTGTAGTGTTTTTTATATAAAAGTCGGTTCTATTTTTTGCAATTTTTTTTTATGTTTATAAACTTGCTTCAATAATCCACATAGTATTTAGAAAATGTCTGTAACAGTGTTTCATTGACATATTATTATAATATTTCGTCTGATTTATAGTACTGCTATTATACTACAGCTGTCGACTGTTCACTACAGAACTTGATGAAAACTTCCGATGGTACCAAACTTGTTGCTTTTTAGTTCAGACTCCATTTAGCCATTTGCCATCGACACGTTAAGAAGAAAATACTTTGTCAAATACAAGTACCATCAATTGATCAATATTTTAATGGCAACACATTTTTTATACAAAAACTTCCCGTCACGTATTGTATATTTAAGTACATTTGAAATGAAAACCCAATATTAGTTATCCGAAATAATAAAATTCTTTCCTAGTCAAATATTTTGAAAACTTCACACCCATATAACTGAATGCTGTGAAATTACAAAACATTCGTCGCTTTTCTTTTCTATCGCGTTCTCGAATCAAATTGGATGTCAGTATTTCGGCTGCATGCGCAATATCTATGCTGAATGACTTGTGGTGAGAAATTGCGATTTGTCGGTAGTGTTTGGGAGTTCGATAACATGCAGTTATAGGAATCTTTAACATTTTGATTATTCCTAAATAAAGACGAAACCTTTATGGGTAAACAGAACCTGATCATTGTTTACACCTACTGTTTCCAACCAGTCTTTTTCCTAACATATACAACATCTTGACTCTGTTATTTACTAAACGTGTATCCTTGCTTAGTGTCTAATAAACGTTTTTATTCTTTTTTTATTTATGTTAGGAAAAAGACTGGTTGGAAAGTAAGATTTAAGTATCAAATATGATGATAAATTACATAATTATATTTATTTTGTAAATACGTCAATTTGCATTGCCTTGCGGGATTGTTCCAACGAGATACTGCGGCCCCAGAATGTGAAGGTCAACTGATGGAACCCTTCCACTCATTCGTCATTGATGATTTTTGCTCTGAAAAAAAATATTAAATAAAAGGTTGTAATAGAGGCATACCTTTCTACCAATCCTCTTTGTATTCTATCCATGTCGTGACAATAAGTCACCTTTTAGAATTCGGAACAGACTAAGAGCGCATTCAAATTTCTTGAGGTTTTGCCAAGACTGAAGAGTTGGCTGCCCGGGTGTTCCACTAGTTAAATAATCAAAAAAACATGTCAAAAAGTCCGTTGAAACACTATCGTGAAGTAACTTCATCGTAATAAGTACTCCTCTGTTTACTTGAAAGTTCTTGAGCACTGCTAGTGTATAAATGAACTTAAATTAAAATCATAGCTCTGTAATAACAAATCTAATTTATATTTTCTAAAACATAAAAGCCATTGTTTTCCAGCATGTTATTGCAGCCAAAAAGCGCGCAAACCTTCACAATCCCAATGCTTTAGAAACCCAGCAGTGCAACGCTGAGCTGAATTTTTCCACCTCAGAACATAAATCACGCTAGAACGGCTGAATGCTGAAAGACCGATATTTTGTTCTGAATATATGGTTTTTCTGGCACGATAGTGAATTCCTGCTGGGATTATTGGAATGTTTTACGTGTAACGTATGCTGTGGTTATGCTTACGTACTTAACCTTTAAGATTTATGTCAGGTATCATAATAAACGGGATGGAAAATATGTTTGTTCCTGTCATACTGTGAGAAAAATACTCCTTACGATTTAAAATCGCGTTTGTTTTTGGATAAAGTTTGTTTTTATTTTTGGATTTTCCTTATTACGATTCTCAAAACCTAGAGAAATGGCACGATTTTTATAAAAAAAGACGATATTAGAAAGTTATGACAGTTAAAAAAAATATACACATAAATTAAATTGACGTTTCTGTCTGTTATATTAAAATAACTTCTCAAGTGCGTATAAATAACGATTTATTTACACGGTACTAAAACACAAAAACTTTTTCTTTAATTTTTATCTGTCTTTCTCTATGTTCTAGCTTTAATGGGAGTTTTACTCGAACATTTCAATAGAAAAGGTTGTAGGGCACAGTATTTATCATAACGTATCTTTTCACCGAACTCCAGCGACTGTAGTTGTACATAATATCTACTCCCTCACGAATGAAATCGCTGGAATAGCTAGTCTATGTTACAAAGAAACGACCTTAATTGCAAGTTATTGCACCATCCATTAGATACCAGATAAGTTTTAATGACAAGGATGGAACTTCAAGAGTTTATAATTTCTGTATTTTCCTATATTCACTCATTTCGATTATTTAAAGAAGTTTAATACACAATTCTCTGTATTGGACAAAGGACGATGAACCTTACGCCGCCGTTAGGTAAAATATTTCTTTTGACTTGTTGGAACCTACATCGAATCGCTTAGGGCTATCAAGTTTTAGTTTTAGACCTGTCAAATCAAAGACGCTAGCTTCTAGAGTATTTTAAATGGTTTCCTAGCATTAAAGTACCGGATGAAACGACTAAAATAAAAATTTAATATCTTGTTCCATGTCTGGAGGGAGAATTATAAATGACTATCACTTCGCCCGTGGCTTGGTCTGCATGCGTTTTGAATTAAATAATTTATAACCTATAGCACTCACCACACATACAATCTTTATAATATAAAGTACAGATAATATTAATTCTTGCGTTATATCTTGTTATAACATTCCTGCAAAAGAGATCTGGGGGCACGGCAGTGCCCCCGCCAAAGTGGAGCGCAAAGCAAACACTGCCGTACTATCCTTTTCTGGAACCATTTCGGCGTATTTTCAGGCCCCTATTTGGGGACCTCTGGATAGATTAAGAACGCTGAAATTATCGTTATCTAGTAAGCTACCAGCACACACTTAAACCACAAAATGTCATCTTTGTAGCTTGTTTATTTCCTAAGTTATGCAAAAGCAAAGTTGTACTATTTCGACATATATAGACACACTGATCATCAAAATAGTACTAGTACTTTCCATAAACCTAGAGAGCTGAAATTTGGCATAGAGGTAGGGTTTAGTACTTATATGAAGGGAAAACTATCAAAACTAGGATCATGGAAGATCTGGAGTACCTTACGACCCTGAGTAGAAACCGTAACAGACCAGCCAAACTACTGAAATTATCGACATGCTATGTTCACAAAGTTTATTAAGCGTGGTTAGACCTTTCTTTTGAAATTAAAAAATTGAAGATCTGAAGTATCTGATATATATAGTCCCTAAGAGCTCAGCTGAACTATGAGAGATATGGAAATGCGCCTTGACAAAAGTTACTCAGAGTGAGGAGTCCCTTCTACTGATGTGTATAAAAAATTGAAGGTCTGAAGTATCTGATGAAGAACCCTTAGAGCTCAGCTGAACTATGGGAGATATGGAAATGCGCCTTGACAAAAGTTATTCAATGTGACGAGCCCCTTCTTATAAATGAATATGAAACTGGAGTCTGAATAATTAAGAAACTAATCAAGCAAAAAATAGCTTTCTACAAAAAGAAGTGAAATCCCACCAAAATATCCTGTAAAAAATTAGCCAAGTCTCGCTTAAGCTGCTTGTTTCTCTATAAAAAGTAATGAAATCTCTAAGCAAAGCAAGCCAAGTCTAAGGATCTTTACTGCGATTTCCTTATTAATATAGTTAGATTTTATGTGCCTTGACCGTTGACTTCGATGTATTAACTAGTAAAAGTGCATAGAGTATGTTCAACGGCCGGTTACATAAAATTTAACTATATTAATAAGGAAATCGCAGTAAAGATTCTTAGACTTGGCTTCACTTTGCTTAGAGATTTCATTACTTTTTATAGAGAAACAAGTAGCTTAAGCGAGACTTGGCTAATTTTTTACAGGATGTTTTGGTGGGATATACTTGTGTTGTACATTCTTCGAAAGCTACAGTGAACAACTTCAAGATTCCTTTAATTTTACTCATTCAACCATAATAATAAGTTGAACACAAAAATAGTTTAATTGATCTTTATTTACACAAAGAAGGACCCTTCCTGTATACGATGGCATATAAATTTCTGCATTATGTATTCAGGGTCAATTCGACCCAACGTAGTTTGAGGTACTCTCAAGGATCAACCTACGTATAAGTTTTTAATTTTGTCAATATTGCTTGAGTGTTAAGGGAAATAATGAGGAGAAAGTCTTGAATGGGATAGCCAATGGGCATTAATTTCCTATGAGCTACGAAGTTGCTGGTAGGGAGCAAATACTCTGTGGCCTACATTTCAAGTTTGCTTATGTGTATGTATGTACGACAAGGACTACGAACATTTTAACCTGTACCTATAAAAAATCTTTTTACCAAAAAATTAAACCGACTCCCAAAAAACACTGCAAAGTGAAAAATAACTTTAATTTCGGTACTCGGTGTCTTTTGTTTTGTATTTTCGGTTTTGGCACCGACTTCCGAAATTAAAGTTATTTTTCACTTTGCAGTGTCTTTGGGAATCGGTTTAATTATTTGGTAAAAGTTTTTATTTCACTCTTTTTAGTTGGTCTATTTTTAATTTACCTAGTTACAAGAGCTTAAATGTCAATTACTTATAACCTTTTACAAAATATTGCTTTTCCCAATGCTGGGCCGTTAATTGTTGAGGAGTTCTCCTGGTACATCACCATCAGCTCTACATCACCATGTGCATTGTGACGAGCATAAAGTGCTTAACATCCATATTCAAGTAATCGAATCGCAATCCACTCAATACTTATTATTCAGTAGTTTCAGCGGCCATCTGTGGTCTTCATCATCATTTCCACTTCCTCAAATGGTACTTTTTGAAAGCAACTGCACAAGTTACTATAATAAATACCCAAAACGTCATAGGTGTGCCTATAATATTTGAAGAGTTCCCTCGATTTCTCCAGGATCCCATCATCAAATCCTGACTTTTATGAAAATGGGACCAATTTCGAAGTATATCCTATGAATCAAAAAAATAATTTTCCAAATCGGTTCAGCCGTCTTCGAGTAATCGGTGATCATACATTAAAAAAAAAAAAATATACGCTTCGAATTGATAACCTCCTCTTTTTGTCGTCGGTTGAAAAGAAAATGTTGTCAACGGCTAGGTTCTGGACCAAGTAGGTACCTATGTATTGAGTGTTGATTGCACAAACAACATAGTTTGAAAGTGCCTACTGTAAAATAAGCTAGCACAAACTAAGCTGTACAAAAGTTGGAAACGTTTTGCTCTCAATTCTAGGATTAATACATGCTGCAACAGTGCATGAGCAAACCCTTAAATCGGATTACGTAAGCGCGAGAATGCTAATAAAACATGCTTACCTACGCCGCGTTCCGCTTTGTAAATTACAACTAGGTACGTACAAAGTGGCTACTTAGTATTAATAACTTCGCAGTATTAATAACTATATTCTAATGCCTTCCAAACTTCTAATTTCATTCGCCATTTTCGTTTCAGCTCCCACGAAATATAATCCCTGTTCAAGCGGAACGTTCGAATGTGCAAATTTCGTTTCGGTGTAATGTGTCGGCGAATGGGCGACGTTCGCCGACAGCGGTGTCGGTGAAACTCAGACTATCCCGACATGTCAAACAAAGGACTACTCATATATTTTTTAAATGAAGCAAAGTCAGATGGTAAAGATCGTAAATGATAGTTGTAAAGGCATTGCGGGTTACAAATTTACCTATGTAGTCATGGAATAATGTAATCGTTTTGAAAGCTAAGTCAAATAATAAAACTGTAAAATTTTGTCTGAAGGCTAAGGATATTTTTAGGTGCATTCACAACTGTCTGAGTGTCTGAGATACGAATGCGAACATTTCATTACTAATACGGGAATAAATTAGGTCGCATTAACGAAAAAGTTTGTTTATGTCAATCTCATGTAAATTCCCTTATAAAAAATAGCTTTAAAATAAATAAACATCCTTGCTTTTGAAAAACTGTATATAAATAGCACTTTTACATGTATCTATTTTTTGACCTACTTCAAAAAAAGGAGGACGTTGTCAGTTCGCCGGAATCTGCGGAAGTTGCAGACCAAGAGCTAAGTTAGTTTAGCTTAGCTCGCATAGTTGACGCAGTTTTCCATACTTGTGTGCAGACCGCAAACTATGCGAACTAAGCTATGTGAGTTAACTAAAATATGCGAAGTTAAGATAGTTGTGTATGCCGATGCGCAGTTACACGAGCTAAGTCCCTCCCACCTTCCCCCACGCCTTTCGCACATCCTTCGCAAGTGCTGTCCAATGTCCTTTGTCGTACGCACGGTCGTTTTGTAGCGAATATGGAGCAATTTATTGAAATTGTTAAACAATTTCCTGTATATACTACATAATATACAGTCAAAGGACTATCACAACTTACCAGTATGGGTACTCATCATCATCCAGCTTCTCGAAACCAGCTCAAAACGATAGCTTAGATAATTTGTAATATAACCTTTTAGCATTTACAAATAAAAAATATAAATAAACATTTTTTTAAATTAAAATTGTTTTGCTTACCTCAAACAAATAGCTAGTGTTTCTTCTGGGGTGGTAGCCTTCCGATAGTTAGTGTCTTGTTTAGTAATATCTCCGATAATCAATGATAACAAATCACGAAACTGAACTCTTGAAACACGATAATATAACTGAAAATTTTCATCATCTAACTCGTAAACTAAAGTTCTAAACTCTCCACTTGGGTGCCGAGATTGAATGTGTTGACATATCCAAGATCTGGAATTTTATTTTTCTTAAATAAAAATAAGTCAGTATTAATCAGTATTAATCTTCATTTTCTAGGTGTAACGTATTCATCATCGAAACTTTCTTCATCGATTATATTCATGGCGAGCGTCGTCCGCTGTACCTAATCTTGAGTAGCTCAATTGATTCAACGCGAATATGAAAACAAAAACAAAGTGTACTTTGTTGCTAATGCGCCGGTCGCACGCTGGGGGCTGCGCAGCAGCACTGCGCCGCTCCCCGCGCCCCGCTGCAACCACTGACATCTAAAAAACGACTTCTGCGCATGGAACGACGCATGCTAGGCCTATTGGACACAATTCTTAAGAGGCAATAATTGGGTGGGAAATTATAGTATATAAACTCATGTTCGCGGGATTCAGGAAGAGAAATAGAAGAAATTTGTCGAGAGTAGACGGCGAGAGTCGATCTAGTATTTAATATCAGTGATTGTGGGTTTGAGTCATCAGAACTTCGTAAGTTTATATTCTTTATCTTTGAGAATCTTATTATGGAGATTAGAATTGTGTATTTAATCCGAAGTGTTATTAATTACGTGAAATAAACTCTATAACTCGTCATTTATATTTGCAAAACAATTCTTCTGGAAGCTATGTTGGAGTTTAATTTTGTTCTACTAAGTTATAATCCTATTTAAATAAACAGTGGTAGAATAAATTAAAATGTTAAATGAATCCTATCAATATAATTTAGATTACTTTCATTGCAGATGTACTTATGCTATTTAATTTAGCATATTAAGTTAAGAAACCAAATAATATATTTTATTACAATAGAATTATTCTTAATATTGATCGATAAATTAATACACCATAGAGATTCTATACTAATATTTTATGTGAATACTATTCCATTTGATTTATGAGTAGTAAGATAATTTGTTCATTAAATTATTCTTTTGCATTCAATAAGCAAAAAGGTTTAGTAAACAAATTATCTCTAAATTATTTTAGGATGTTATATTACTGTTCTTAAAGGTGTGTGTCTTTTCATGTGTAATATGTGGTATTATTCAAGTAAACACGATAACATCAGTGATAGTTTATTCTATCGATCCAATCGATAGAATCATATGGACGCTTCTCAATATTAAATGATTTATCACTCCAGACTGGATACGATAAATCATGAGGATTGTTAGGTTCAGCATTAAATAAATAAGTACACAATTATTTATAAGTTAATAGTTACACATCACTGCCTCAAATATACACGACACGTAGAATGAATGCATAGAAGATTTATATTACATAACACATACCTACAAATAAGAGACAAGATATTTATTAAACAAAATATAATTGGGTTATGGTAAGGGGTAGGTGAGTCCATTGGTCCTGACTAGTCGATTAAATTCGAGACTTTCTAGATGGGATCTGGTGTGATTCACAGCTGCTGGGGGTGAGTTTCTGGCCTATAGAAATTCAACATAAAATATTAATACCATAACATAATTAAGAAAGAAAATAATAAGGAAGTACTAGGTTTATATATATATTGAACATTTACTATAACATAATTCAGTTTCACGAATTTGCAGAGGTATTGGTTGGAGTCATAGTATTGAGATAAATTGTAGATATCTCTCGAATTTAGACTGTAAGGCTAGGGAGTACTTCAACCAATACTAGACTTATAAGTCTCAATAATTTAGTAAATACATCTTCTGTGTATTGTTTTCAAATATTTATCCTGAATAATACCACCTTTTCAGCTGTTTTAATATGGGGAATTAGGGTGGTTAGGTTGTGCTACATACTAAATATTTAAATTCATTGGAACTCTTTGATGAGTAAAAGAAAGGGTACTAACAAGGGCGAAAGCTTTTCGAATTAAGTTTTTTCCTTTGCAAGTAGGAGGCTATAACCTGGTGTTAAGCTTTCTATGTGTGGATGTACTAAGTAGTATAATATTATTCTTTAACTATATTTAATAGTTCCTTGGAAAATGAGCACAGACGCGAATGTAGATACTTAGTTTCTAAAAATATTATTGTAAAATCTTGTTCGAGATATTTTATTACCAAATGAAATCATTACCTTTAGGTGTATTAAAAATATCCGAAATTTTAGGGATTAGTATTCCTTAAGCCTGCGCCGAGTAAAATAACTCAAAACGGTCTTCACAACTAAAGGAATATAACCTATTATAGTACTTTAATTACCATACAAAAATATGTAATGAACACTTGAATAAATGTGTTAGCAAACATAGTTGGCAAAATTTAAAAATATTTTATAGTTTATTAAACAAAAATACATAAAGTTGGACAAAAATCCTTACAAAAAATGCTCGTGCGTCGCTGAATTTTGATAGTAAACTGTTGAATTTTTTCATAAACTTCAATTCATATTATTCTCTAATTATCATACTATCATTTACAGCTTTAACATTTCAAAAATGTCGCTTGGTTGTTTTAATTTTAATTTTTTCTTCTAATTTGCGCGCTATTTTGAACCATATGCAACGTACACCGGTCGAAAATTCAGTCGTCCACGGGAGCTCAGAGAGGGGTCACGTCTCATTGTGGAGCGTTTCGCCGGTAACGATAATTCGCGATCTATTGTGTACGTATGTATTGCAGCAATCCGTTGAATAACATAAGTCATATTTTTTGTTTTTTTTGAGTACGATTTATTATGCATACCCAACAATTACTTTTTATTGTTCAATATACATTTCTTTAAAATTTTTTTTTTCAATATTTGTTTTATTATGGGAAAATGTAAAAAAAATATTATTAGAAGAAAGTTGGCACAACTTTTCGAAATAAAAGCCATTCTCATAAAAAGTACGTATTTATATTTTGTGATGTTATTATTGCTTTTTAACCGACTTCAAAAAAAAGGAGAAGGTTCTCAGTTCGTTTTAAACTTTTTTTTATGTATGTAACCTCAAACTCGAAGACGGCTGGACCGATTTGGAATTTTTTTTTCGTTTGAAAGGGTATACTTTCTAGTTGGTTCCATTGTTATGAAATCAGGATCTGATGATGGGATCCTGGAGAAAGCGAGGGAACTCTTTAAATATTGTAGGCACACCTATAGCGTTTTGGGTATTTCTAATAGTACCTTGTGCAGTTGCTCCCGAAAAGCACCATTTGAGGAAGTGAAAGTGATGATGAAGACTTTTTTCAAACATTCGATATGGGTATCGTGTAATGGGTTTTTGGGGGTGGTGATTGCATATCTGGAATTTATTTTTAAATTCAAGATGGCGTATGCAACTTTTTCTCACAAATTCGATATGGGTACCGTGTAATGGGTTTTTGGGGGTGGTGATTGCAAATCTGACATTCATTTTAAAATCCAAGATGGCGGATGCAACTTTTTCTCACAAATTCGATATGGGTACCGTGTAATGGGTTTTTGGGGGTGGTGATTGCAAATCTGACATTCATTTTAAAATCCAAGATGGCGGATGCAACTTTTTCTCAAACATTCGATATGGGTATCATGTAATGGGTTTTTGGGGGTGGTGATTGCAAATCTGGCATTCACTTTAAAATCCAAGATGGCGGATGCAACTTTTTCTCAAACATTCGATATAGGTATGGTGTAATGGGTTTTTGGGGGTGGTGATTGCAAATCTGGCGTTCATTTTAAAATCCAAGATGGCGGATGCAACTTTTTCTCACAAATTCGATATGGGTACCGTGTAATAGGTTTTTGGGGGTGGTGATTGCAAATCTGACATTCATTTTAAAATCCAAGATGGCGGATGCAACTTTTTCTCAAACATTCGATATGGGTATCATGTAATGGGTTTTTGGGGGTGGTGATTGCAAATCTGGCATTCACTTTAAAATCCAAGATGGCGGATGCAACTTTTTCTCAAACATTCGATATAGGTATGGTGTAATGGGTTTTTGGGGGTGGTGATTGCAAATCTGGCGTTCATTTTAAAATCCAAGATGGCGGATGCAACTTTTTCTCAAACATTCGATATGGATATCGTGTAATGGGTTTTTGGGGGTGGTGATTGCAAATCTGGCATTCATTTTAAAATCCAAGATGGCGGATGCAACTTTTTCTCAAACATTTGATATGGGTACCGTGTAATGGGTTTTTGGGGTGGTGATTGCAAATCTGGCATTCATTTTAAAATCCAAGATGGCGGATGCAACTTTTTCTCACACATTCGATATGGGTATCGTGTAATGGGTTTTTGGGGTGGTGATTGCAAATCTGGCATTCATTTTAAAATCCAAGATGGCGGATGCAACTTTTTCTCACACATTCGATATGGGTATCGTGTAATGGGTTTTTGGGGTGGTGATTGCAAATCTGGCATTCATTTTAAAATCCAAGATGGCGGATGCAACTTTTTCTCACACATTCGATATGGGTATCGTGTAATGGGTTTTTGGGGGTGGTGATTGCAAATCTGGCTTTCATTTTGAAATCCAATTTAGAACACATACGATATCCATATTGAATGTTGGAGAAAAAGTTGCATCCTTGGTGGATGCAACTTTTTCTCCAACATTCAATATGGATATCGTGTGTGTCTACTAAGTTAAATACACTGATAACCTTCAAGGGTTTATTGCTAAGTATAATTAACAAAGTAACGTAAGGGCTAAAATTATCGCTAAATGATGAAAATGAGTGCACCCGGTTGCTGTTCGAAATACACTAAGCTCGCGGCGAACTTAGTGCGACCGCATTATATCGCTTGCTCAGCAAACGTGGTCGATTGCAAAATATTGCATCAAACATCGTGTAATAGGTTTTTGGGCATACCGATTGCAATCCTGACATTCATTTTAGAATTTACGACGAAAGTTCATTGGCTACTTTGTTAGCTTACAATTTACACTGGGTTATTGACAATTTAACTGATCCTAGGTTAAGTGACTATTCAGTATTATCTAGGGTATCTAATAATACTGAAATTAATTGTTTAAACCCTTAGATGTGACAAAGGAGAGTTATAATAACACAATTTTACTATATCATCAGAATATAAATCGTTTCTCCGGCAAAATTTTACATGAGGAAATGTTAATAGATAAATATGATATAGATATCTTATGTTTTTGTGAAACCTGGCTAAAACCAGATAGAATGTTGTTTAAAATTAATATTTTTCTATTACTAGTGCATACAACATGTCCTCAGTAGGAGGTGGTACTTTAATATTACGTAGTAATTCTCTTAGATGTAAGGAACAAAAATATATCACCGCTTGCTCTGTTGATTGCTTGTGTGAGGTAGCATGTACAGAAGTTGAAGGCCAAACTTTCTTAAGTGTTTATAGACCACCAGCATCAAACTTGTCATCATTCTTAATGATAATGGGAGAAATTTTAAGTACCTAAGCTTATAAGAGATAATAAATTAGTTGTGGTTTGTGGTCACCTAAATATTGATTTGTTAGTAAATTCACCTGAACACTGCAAGCTTACTTCATTGTTTGGTTCATTTAACTTAAAATGCACATACAAGGAAGCAACAAGAATAACAGCAACATCAGCTCAATGCATAGATAATATTTATACTAATTGTGCCATAAAATACTCGTCTCAAATTAGTGGAGTTAGGTCTGACCATACAGGTCAACTAGTATCCTTTGAGTTGGTTAAAAAGCGGCAATTAAATAAGACTATTAAGTTTAGGCCACTAACTAAAAAGAAATTAATGTTTTTAATGATAACATGTTAAGTAATCTTTCAATGGCCAATTTTGACTCCCATGACCCCAATGAAAATTACAGGATATTATTTTCTTCACTATGCCACGAATTTAGTAAGGCATGTCCAGTTAAAAAATTTCAAATGAGTAATAAATCTAAATTTAATGAATGGGCCACTGCTGGAATAAGAATAAGCTGAGACAATTTATACAACTTATACCATGAAAAATCATTGACTTCCGATGAAGCCTTCCATAATTATGTAAGAAACTACTCAAAGATTTTTCTCGCCTTAAAATAAAGGAACATACTACTACACCATACATGGAACTAAAACAGAATTTTTTTTTTCATGAAACCTATGCGTTTGTGGTATTTATAGACAGGTCTTTAAAAATGACATGGGGGTCTCTGAAACCACTTTTTCATAAAGTCAATCGTTTAAAAGATATAAGCTTCCAAAGTGGTCAAATGTGTATCCCTCCCTCTAACTTCTATAATAGTGGAGTGGAAAATCTAAAAAAATATGTATCTGTAGATCTTAATGTAAACTTTCAACCAAAATTGGTTTGAATGATATCGAGTTAACAGTTTTTGAGATACGGCATATTTTCTAAAACCGCAAATATAACTTCGTAATTCATACAAAACTATGAAAAACAAAGTTATCTAGCGTAGTTGTAAAAAATGTAAAAGAGCTAGTTTTAAGAAATTTGTAAGGTTTTTTTCGTCAAATAAATATACATATTATATTATATTATTATAGTTACACACGGAACCCTTCATGCGCGAGTCTGACTCGCACTTGGCCAATTTTTTACATTTGAGACCAATTAGAAACCACATAGTCTAATCCGGGCATAGCCCCAGGGTCCCAGGATTCAGCATCAAGAATCACGTAATCCCGGGATTGAAATACATGCTCGGGATTGTATTCTCTAGTTGCAACTAAGACAGGATTTCTATCGAAATTCTATTTTAGTTGCCAAATGTGTCGAAAAAAATAGAATTAATAAATTGTAAAGAACCAGATAGATAGCCCTACAGACCTCAATCTGAACGATAATTCTGTAAGCAGTTTTATGTCGATAGGAGCCGGGTTTTCTGGTTTAGAACAAGTTTCAGCTTCCTTTGACATTCCCTCTATGTCCGACAAATTATACGCCAAGTGCCATAACAAGGTCTGTCTACTACGGGAATTTGCCAAAGAAAAATTGGCCAAGTGCGAGTCAGACTTGCCCATGAAGGGTTCCGTAGTAACTATAATAATATAATATGTATAACTACTACAACTACTAGTCTGTCTGTCTGTCCATCCGTCCGTCCGTATGTTACAGCCATTTTATTCCGAAACTATTAGGACTATACATATAAAACTTGGTAGATTGATGTATTCTGTGAACCACTTTCCGATTTTAAGAAAAAATTAAAATATATTTAAATTAAATTAAAAAATATTTTCAGTTTTAGTTCCATGTATGGGGGGAACTAAAACTGAAAATATTTTTTTTTCATGAAACCTATGCATGTGTGGTATCTATATACAGGTCTTTAAAATGAGATTGAGGTTTCTAAAACCACTTTTTCATAAAATTAATCGTTTAAAAGATATACGCTTCCAAAGTGGTAAAATGTGTGCCCCCCTCTAATTTCTATAATAATGGAGTGAAAAATATAAATATATATATACAACGTGTAACGGAAACCTAACAATCATATCTAACCAAAAGGGCTAAAGACAACATTTGGTATGGAGTCTCTATGCACAGTTTCAGCACAAAATAACTGACTTAAAGAATTGGTACCAAGTTATTGGTTTCACATATTTTTTGAATACCAATCATAACAAACGTGTCACAGCACTACGAGGGTCAATAACTTTCCACGTCACTTGCCAATAACACGATAATTCTTTTCGTTCTTCTTAATTTGACAAATTCGGTCTCTGGTATCAGTGTACTGGAATTTGTAATAAGTTCTACACATGTAGACTTAGGATTACAAAACCCTTGCCATATCGTTTGTTATCATCCAAAGAAGCCATGCACTTGGTATGTATATACCCTTTAAATTACACGTTGTATATATATATATATATATCTATAGATCTTAATGTAAACTTTCAATCAAAATTGGTTTTAAAGAGATCGAGTCAGCAGTATTTGAGATACAGCATATTTTCTAAAACCGCAAATATAACTTTGATATTCATACAAATACTATGAAAAACAAAGTTATTTGGCGTAGTTTCAAAAAATGTAAATAAGCTAGTTTTAAGAAATTTGTAAGTTTTAGTTTTTTGTCAAGTAAATATACATATTATATTATATTATTGTAGTTACTACGGAACCCTTCATGGGCGAGTCTGACTCGCACTTGGCCAATTTTTGTAAAATGTTATAATAAGCAATATAACATTAGATTTATAGATTTCTTTTATTTATTTTTTTCTTTTAAATTAAGTTATACTTGATACATATATTGTTATGAAATAAATTACGCTTATATTTTCTGCGAAGTAAATTAAATGAAATTTTAATAAACAAAACTTATTTCAGTCTGGTTTTGTTATGACATTACATAATTATATTTTTTTTATTTCATACTGGTTTTATTATTCAAATAAGTACTGCATACACATCTACCCTAACTTGCTACTTACCCAGTTTCGACGCATCAATAGCCTAATGGATAAGGTGTCGGACTTGTGATCGAGAGGTCACAGGTTCGAACCCCACTCATTACACTATTGACGTGAACCCACTCCAGACACAAGCATATTTAGCTTAGTTGGAGGGGTTAACAAGATTGCTAGTAATGTGAAATGTACCCACATTGCTAGTATTCTTTAAAAAAAAATCTGAGGAGTTTAATATATAAAATCAAAGTTTTATTGCAATAGGATGAATAGTGAGGGAACGGATAATGTATTACTACAGTAAAAACAAACGTTAATTTTTATATAATAGGTATAATTTATTAAATTTATTTTTGTGATTTATTTACGTACCTACTTGCTTCATTTAGATCCATCCAGCCGTTTGAGCGTGAAGAAGTAACAAACATGCAAACAGACACATTCATTCACAAACTTTCACCTTTATAATATTAGTGTGATAAATAAAACCATCTAAATAATTAATATTCGTTTTTCAAGTTTATTCAACATAACGACAAAAAATTGAAAAATGCAAAGTTAGGAAACTTCGTCGTGCAACGGCAAGCGGGCCTCGAGCGAACTTGTCATTGTGTGTGTGACAACGCACACGACTAGCCCGCTGCAGTAAATACCTATTTTCCGCGCGTCTCGTAGGCTCGACACCCTCTTAAGGTAATGGTAAAAAGGGAAGTGCGACAAAAGACAATCAAATACTGTGGTTACTCATAATCGCGTACCGGAGGTACATGTAGTTATAAGTTAATATAGAATTTTCTTTCAGCTTCTACGAGTAGATTTAATTTAATAAATAGTAGTTAGAAGCATGTACCACTTGTGATGGACATATGAGAACAACTTCACCTCCCTCGCGATTCAGTAAAGTATTTTAATATTTATTCCTTCGTAACACTTTATTATACGGCAGGGGGAAGGTTACTTTAGCTTCTTACAGCAACAAAGGAGTTCAAGAAGGAGTACTGCATCACTGTGGGTTATCATGTACACCGGTTAGCTATTTTATATGGTTGCGTTATATAATTAAATAATATATAATCTAGAAAGAAGAATAGGTCTACAATATTTAATAAAGGTACCCTTTGTAAAGTAGGTGAGATTGATAGAATAGAAAGTAGGGATATTTACAGGAGTTTAATTACATGATAATTCACAGTCCAAAGAAGACACCAAAAGTTAGTAGCATGATTTCCTTATATTCGCCATTTTGGTTTAATTACTTGAACAATTATTTTATATTTTGAATTTTATTTAAACCTAAAATAAATTCTTTTATCAATAGACATATTATTATAGAGAAGTATTTGAAACCAACATGGCCTTCCTAGTTAATATAATCGGTGATTACTTTGGAATTACTAATGTTTTACACAATTATTAGGAGATATTTATAAAGTCACTTATTGTATAACTAGAGTAAACTTTAATCACTTTATGGTTTATAATATTGTTTATGGAATGTCGGTGGAAGCTTTTGAGAGTTCCTTTATGTTAATTAATTATGTTTTCTTATTGTGATTTTGCGGTTTTCCTTGATATTTTGTATTACTATGTGAATTTTAACATAATTTAGGATGAATTATTTCTTCCAGATTGTATTGGCAACATAAGCAGATACACCTCCATACTTATTGCAAATTTTCCTTGTTATTTTTTATAATGTGTGAATTTTCAGTTCTTCGAGTGAAGTTATTTCTTCATATAGTATTAGGAACTTAAGCAGATATGCGTAGTTAATCTATAGTAGAGAGTGCGGTATAATAATAAGAAATGCGTAAAATCAATTCACTTATGAATTAGAAACCTAAGCAGATATGCGTAGTTAATCTATAGTAGGGCCAAATCAATTCAATTATGATTTGAAAACAAACGGAAACTGGTTATAACTTGTTATTGAAGTAATGCATCATTGGCCAGGTTGTGTTGGTTCATTTCTTAAGTTGAATAGTAGAGTTGTTAGATAATAAGTGTAGTTAGTTCCGCGTATCTTCGTCGTGAGATTAGAGTTATTTCAAGAATATGAATATACTAATTATGCACCAGTTGACTTTATACAATCTGTAGTATTTTCATAAGTGAGTATCATATTCAAGGAGTTGTTATGAATTTAAGGGACCTCACAAACCCCTTCTAAGCGTAGCCTCCTAAGAAGATGCTCATTGGTGATTATATTCTACTGCAAGCAGGAACACTTCACATGCAGCAAAGATCTTTATGCACACTCTACAACTGTAATTGATAAGCAATGTTTTGTAGGCCAACAGAGCATTGTGTTATTGATTCAACTCACCACATCAATCTTACATAGTTAATTGGGGCTAAATTAGTATTGCAAGTTAATTAGCTAGGCCCTACCACTTCCTTAATCCTTTCTTTTCCAACTAATCATTTCCTTCCCATTCCTTCTAACTTAAACAAATTATAGGAAAATATTCCTGATACTATTTCACTCCAGCATGATTAATGTAATTGTGACATTTTAATTATGATAATTGAATTTAATAACCTAATTCTTGGAATTCCATGGGAGGAATATTATGGGAATGAATCTCATTATTTCAATGTATGTAGGCACCCGGCACTGATGGAATATCATGGGTGTTTCCGTTGATCCCCTATGAGGAGTAGGAGCACTTATGGGGCCCCTTCGTGTAAATTCTGGCTCTGTCTGATACTAGACTGGTGGGACATTACCTGTTGACCACTTGTGAAATTCTTGGATGAAGAGGTTGTGAAATAATTGTGATATAATGAATGGCTTGAGTACATCTCAATAATTTATAAAAGAGTCTCAGTACCATTATAATTATAGGCTTAGTCCTATCATATATTAAGGTTTAATCCTTTACTAAGAATGAAAAATAACATACTAATTAAGGTGTTCAATTTATTGTTGATTAATGTTGGACTGAATGGTTGTACCTACTTACTGTATAGGACTTAAAACCGCTTTGAATCCAATATCCCATCTGAAGGGGATGCACATAGTGGTTGGCATTCATTTTAGTTGAGGCGTTTGGTGTGGAGCCTACTAACCCCTACAAAATTTTGTAGGGGCAGATTTCCTAATTCCTTTATTTCTTATTGTCAAATAATGTTTGAATCTTTAATTCAGGAAGAAATGAATTGTCTTCATTAGTCTTAAGGTTTTTAGAATTAACTTTTATTATGTTTAATTATCTGATCAAGACCTCTATTCAACCACGAAAATAATTAATTTAAATTAACCGAAGTCATTTACCCATTTCTGTAAATAGTCTCTTTCCTCTAAAAGACTCGGGTTACTTATAAGCATAACGTAGGTGAGACGATCATTGGCCAATCAAGTCATTAATTCGAGGGTTGCAAGGGGGGTTTAGTTACACCGCCTAGTTGAACTTCGCACCACTGACTGAGCTTTGGCTTAGCTTTTGGTGTACAGGTACACGCCATTTATTTCTAGCTTAGCTTAGCTTAGCTTAGCCTAGCTTGCTTAGTTTAGCTTTAGCATAGCTTAGTTTTCGGTATGCAATCGGCATAAGGGATGTACTTGTGTCTTAAGTTTTAAATGCAGTATTTCTTAGGAGACGACTATTACAATTAAGAGAAAAAATTACAATTTAATAACCGGTGTAAGCACTTAAGCAGCACGATTTTGACCCGTTTATAACAAGCATGATTGCAGCCAGAAGACGCCTAAGCCTTGATTTTTTCAAAAATAAATAGTATCTGTAGTTACTGTGTCGTATGTGTTATTTATATCTGATAGCAGATATAAATAACACATACGACACAGTAACTAGTATTTGAGCTAATTGCAAAAAAATTGCACCCTTTTTTGTCCATTTGTTATTAGTGGAACTTCAAAGCAAAATAAAAGCAAACTTTTAAAGTAAATAGTTATAATTTTAGTAATTTTTGAACGCATAGTCAATAATTCGACGTTTTCACAAAGTATATCTTCTAGAATGTCCTTAAAAACTTTAAGATTTTCTAAAATATGTTTTGTCCACGAATAAAATATTTTGTGTTATTCTAATGCGTAACACTCTTTTTTCATTAAATATGGTATACATTTGGGCCTATTAATTAGCAACACATTAAACATTCGCAGAAGTGTAGATGGAGTGACAAAGCACGCATCGTGGCCATTTTGTTTGTACCCCACTAAGCGTTTTGTGTGCGGCTGGTGGAAAAAAAACTTTTATACGAACAAATTGTGTGTGTTTCGCAATAAAAACTGGTAAGTTTTTATCTACTTTGGTTTTTCTATATGACGAAAGTATAAATTCAGTGATTAGATTGTAATTTATTGCTAATGTGCGGCACATTTTTCATGTAGTTTGAAATTCTTTAGATTAGGAAAACATGTCATTAATTTCCTGTATGTCACGTTTGTGTGACAATTTTGTGTTACGTTATACAAAGGAAAGCATAAAGGTTTGTCCAAATCGGTAATCTGATCTTAAATTAATGTCAGTATATTTTTTATATGTAAGTACTATTTATACAGTACTAGCTTTTGCCACACGGCTTCACACACGTTGTATAATTCCAACACCTATCAAAACTCCTTTCAATTTGAAATCTATCTATATAGCAACATGTTGACGTACTTCAACCCGCAATTATGGTTTTTAGGAAATAATAACGCAAAATGGAACAATTTAAAAAAATATTTAGTATTTTTGCCCGAAGATCATTCTCAACTCCGAAGTGAAGATTCTTACCCTGATATACTTCCATGTGTAGGAACACAAACTTAAATATTGATGAAAAATGTGTCAACACAAACAGATGATGCTTTGATGATTTCGGCTGCTGTTAATATGTTAGCAACCAGCGTGTTTTCTGGCAATCAATTGCTACAAAATAAATTTTCTAGAGCCTTAAACGAGATGATTCCCATGGTTATAAACAGAATTAAGGAAAAATATGGAGATAACCAATGATTGTACAATAACATACAATAACATCCGTTGTCGTGCGGATTTTCTTTTTTAAATCTATAAGTACTTTCTAATAAAAATGTTTGGATACAATTTGTATTTTTATTGCTCATTATTGTCTGGGAATCCTGTCTCATCCACTCATACAGCCACATATATCCACTTACACACATCCACCCACACTCATTCACCTATACACACAAACAACCAAAACACATCGCAGGCGTATTCAATCAAAGAAAAAACATTTTTAGACAAATAATAAACTATTTTGGATCCAAAACGACTATAATTTAACGGTGTATACATAAGCCCTTATAATTCCTTTGTGTTACAATTATGTCACGTCACATAGAAGAAACACAAAGGAAGTTGTCAATTTTTTTTAAATTAGCTCATTTACACAGTATTTAGTCATTTGAAATATTGTATTTATGATAATGGTTATATTAAGACTACCTTTTAAGTGTTCAATTTAAGATTTTCCTGCCTCTAAACGTGAAGACTTTTAATTGGCTCACTGTCTACTAAACTATTTATTTTCTGTATTTAATAGCTGTTAGTCCTCCATACTTCTTAAATAAATAAATAAATAATCTACCTAAACAACATTTATTTGTCTTAGCTTATCAATGCAGAGTTTGCTACGCTTGAAAAGATCTATTACCATAAAACTAGAAACATTATTTTAATCTCAAACATATGTATTTTAACTACAAAGTTTTTGTCATATAGAAGAATCCAACGAAAAACTACTCAAACAAAATTCATCCCGCCAAATCTGGATTCTGAAACATACAACGTTGTTCCAACGACATTAAAATTTATACTCCTAGCCCGATGTTAGTAACTATATATGTAGGTAAATATGACATAACAATGAAAATCCCGGAGTTTTACCGCAATTCCCGTATTTTCCATCCGGATGAATTGCATATCCGCGCACGCTTCGGATGAGAAACAACCCAAACACAGGGTGTAAAAATGGCTATAGTAGTGAATGGATTTAAAAAACACACAGACCATTTTACCTGACTGAATTGTAATCGAAAAAGCCGCAAAATGGTGAGAAATTGCTTTTTTCAAGTCATTGCTAGCACACGGTACTTTGGCAAAAGAGTGTTAAAATGTGATATTTGGCTGTGACCCAAGCGGTACAGTGTTAACTACCAATTGGAAGCTCGTTATTTTACTCGTGTTGAACTAATTGTGATAGATTAGCTTTCAGTGCAACCGACCTCATTTTCGAGTTCATATTTTACAAGCCAGATACTCTTTGGTGTACATGAGGCAGACATGACCTAGCTAATCCCATTTACGCTTAACGGCTTTTCAGTTTTTATCTTCTTTGCCTTTTCTCAACTGTTTGGGTCGACGGTATTGTTCATGAGGTGGATACCCGCGCGGATGTCCTTCACCTTCGCACAGTTTAACGAATTTGTACGAAACCTGGCTCACAGGAAGACTGTAATTAAGATAAACTTGTGTTTTTGTATCCTCATCGTCGTCTTCGAATGATTTTCGTCTAAATGCGGGCAAAGCCGCTAGCAAAAGCTATTATTTACTTACATTATAATCGCGTCAAAAATTTAATATCAATTAAGTTATTGCTGTTTATTGAAAAGATCACAGGCGATAATATGGGATCACACATTTGACACTGACAGAAAAACAAAGAGAACAACTTAAAAACCTCGACACGGTTGGCGCAGTTGTTGTCCTATTGACTGGTGCGCTGCGTGTTGCAGGTTCTATTCTTGCACTGGCACAAATTGTTGTTCCAGGTGTTTGTAAAAACTACATTCACGATATATAAGAAATCCTAGTGTGAGGAAATGTTTTAATAAAAAGTATACCCTCTTAAACAAAAAAGAATTTTCCAAATAGGTTCAGCCGTCTAGGAGATATGAAGTAAAACACAAAAAATTATTTAAAAAATCTAAAAAACCCGACTGCTCATCTGAAATGCAAGAAACAAGCACATTTTTATTTTAAAAAGTGACAAGCAGGCGGGACCCAATTGAACGTATTTTTTTTTTAAATTTGACGGGTCCGCCTGCTTGTCACTTTTTAAAATAAAAATGTGCTTGTTTCTTGCATTTCAGATGAGCAGTCGGGTTTTTTAGATTTTTAAAATAATTTTTTTTTCTACTTTTCTGTTATTATTATAATAAACATTTTTTTTAATTTTCCCGGTCATGTCACATTGGCACCCCACCGGATTAAGAAAGTGAAAGAGCTCTAAACCCTATTTTTAAACTTTCTCTTTGTATTATTTTTGCTAGTATTACACTAATCATAAATATGATATACCTTTTTGAAATCCTTGCGATAAGCCCTTTAATTTGATACCCATATTGTGGTATTCGAAACAAAACATTTTTTTTTCACTATGTATAATGGCTTCGCACAGCCGCCATGTTTATTTTTTTCAAATATCACCTATCTAAGAACACTTGGGCTGCTAAGACGAATCTAACGATACCTCAAATATGTGAATCCGTTCAGCGGTTCTGGAGATATGAGATAATAAAGAATATTACAAACATACATACATACATACATACATACATACATACAAGATACGCGCGAAAAACATAACCCTTCCTTTGCAGTCGGGAAAAAATAAAGAAGAATTGAGAAACTTTTTTTAAGTATTTTTCAATATACATAGTAGGTATTGTTTTAACCTAAGCCGGTCACCTATTCAACATTGCAGTAACATTCATAATGAACATCAAAGGCAATCAGAATTATAATTTATTAAAATCAATGTACAAAGCTACAGCTGCGAGAATATATATCATATCTGACTTTCTACCCTTCTCTGGCCTGATAATTCCTGAAAATCATAAATTATACGAACGTCTGTAGTCTCATTTTCCTTTTAACGAACACTTTTAAAGCCATTTTTACATATTTATGACAACGAAACCCGCGCTACGTGATAATCTACTCTTGACATTGCAATCAGGACCCCAAAAGATACTAAAAGCTTGTTTTAATTCGGATGGGTGAAAAGGTTTTCAAAACTTTTGTTTACAAAGAAGAGTAGGTACTTTTCTTTAAGTTAAACTCTAAGAAAAAGGTAGTTCTGTTTGATTTTGTTACGTTGAATGAATAGTTTTCAGGTATTTTATAAAAAAAAGAGTGTAAGTAATTTTAGATTAGGTAGTTTCAGTTTTAAAATCGCTTTTGTATTTTTATTTTCTGGCCTTATTTTGAAATAAGACCGGAGTCACTGAGAGTGTAAGTGAATTTTTCAGAATATTTCTTAACTATGCTCGACTATTACCCGACTACATTGAAGCAATAAAGAGGGTTATGAGTTTGATCAGTATGAACATACGTACGAGTATGTGAGTATGTTCGTCTATTCAAAATAAATATTATTAAATAAATTATTACAAAATAATAACACAGTATAAATATGATCTTTAGACTGATAATAATCTAACTAATCTTGATACCAGTATTTAGTAAAAAGCAACTCCCGATTTAGTCCCACTTACCTACTGATGTTTGATTTCCGTAAACCTTAATATTATAATATATAAAAAAATATTTTGCTTATTTTAAGATTTTTTTTCATAAATACTGAGACGTTTTTCATAAATACAAAAACATTTAAAATTCAAGATAACGGTTTATCTTGAATTTTAAATGTTTTTGTATGGCTTAAGGACAAAACATACCGGACTTCTTAACCACGTAAGTCCTATACCCGTATTTCACCTACGTCTTACAAACTAATAATTATGTGCAGGTAATGGTTAAAAATTTCAGCTTCTTAATGATCTTAACTAAAATCTTACTAAATCAAAACCTCTTCTATCTACTGCTCACATTACTGACAGGATGTAGAATTAGTGAGTTAATTTCGTGAGCCTTATGTTACCTAAATATTGCTCGTTTCTAGAGGGATTGTATTACCCGCAATTTGCTTAGGTCATTGCAGGCTATTTTGTTAAGCTAATATTCGTAAATGAAAAGAAAATACGGTCATAAGTCTAACCTTAATTTGTAAGCCTTTGGGCACGTGTAAAGGGTATTGCCACAAAATAGATTGGTATAGAATATCAGGTCCAGACATAGCGCAACATTACACACACACATATTTTTACTTTTTTTCTTACTACACACTACTCTTAATACACACATATTCTTACGAACCCGTGCATGTTATTTTTATGTATTACTAGCTTCTGCCCTCGACTTGGTTCGTGTGGGAGGGGTTTCCCGCGTAAATCCCGATCCTGTGGGGATTCCGGGATAAAAAAGCCTATATGTTATTCCAGGAAGTCAACTGTCTACATACTAAATTTCATCAAAATCCGTTCAGTCGTTTTTGCGCAACAAACACACATATATCCTCACAAACTTTCGCATTTATAATAATAGTAGGATTCCTGTGTAAGTTATTTTCCAATCACAGCTGACTTCACAATTTCACATACATATAATGGACGGCCATAACACAGCAGTATCTTTGTTTTCTTATACAATATCCTCTTTGTTTGCGGAGTTTTTCGAACATAGTTAGAGATATGCTATAGCTCTCATCAACAGCCATAGAATAGAAAGTCATCGTTTACAGTAATTTACAGTTTGCAGACTTGGTAGATGGTATCATCATAATAGACGACTTATCAAATCTATTATGCACCTGTAAGTTCTACACTGTAAATTGCTAAGCGTACTCTGTACATTACTTAAAATAAATAATCGTATTATTCATCCTCATTTTCTCGGCTTTGTCCTCTATGAAGAACTATTGTGGTGTTATAAAATCTGTAAAATACCATGTGTAAAATACCGTAGCAAACAAATTAATATATCTATCTTGTCCCATTTACTTAGGGTCAGCGAAAATCATTATCTTCTTCCATTCTCTTTTATTCAATTGCTCCCAAAATCTATTCGTCTTTTTGGCCTCCCATGAAATCCTACATCCATCACCTTTAAAGCCTTCACTCTTTAAGTCGCATGCGTGTCATTCCTCCTCATTACATGTCGATATCATGATACACAACTACTATCATTATTTGCAACAATACAAACGCTTCACATACAGCGGAGTGCAAGCTTACTCGCAACCGGCGCTTGTTTGAGATTTTCGGCTTGAGATCACTGTCTGGCAGTTTGAGTACTTTACACGACCTACTCAACTGTCCTTACTTTGGTATTGTTCTTCAAAATAATCGTTCGAGCTCCTCGACGTAATCAATCAACGCAAGCATCCGTGTATACATATGTTTTCGTTCGTTCTATTGAGCCAACCTTTTGCACTTTACTTTTTTTAGGGTACTGGATTCAATTATTAGTCTCGTTTACGGAACAAATTACCTAGAAGTACATTGAAAAACTAATGTTAGGTCACGTTAGGTCTTGAGAATCTAATTTGTGTTTCGTGTCTGAGAAACTCTAACACGTTTTTTGTTTTTTTTTTTTCTATTTAGATTTAAGTAAGTTACGTTTTCTTTCGTTTTTATTTTTTCTTCATCGATTGCTTATCAGCAGCATGGTTATAGGATTCCTCTCTGGTAATTTTAGTATTCAACATTTTTACTACGGAATTAACTTAAAGACCACATTTTTTTTCAAAAATTTTTGATATGTTAATGGTATTCGTTAGTCCAAACCCCAATAAAAAATATAAAAGTGAGTAACAAAAAGTTAAGAAGTGATCGTTTTTCAGTGAGATAGACTCACCTAACTGACTTGACGTTTGACTACCATCTCATTTGATGATAAGCGATGGTGTAAACACAGACTCCTTGGAAAGCATAATGTAACTTTAATACTACATTTACTATGCTGGAATATTCCCACATATGTAGGTAAGTCTCATTTTAATAAATGAATGTTCCAGAATTTAGCGTATTCACCACAATTAGAGTACACACCATGTTTTTACACTACATAGATAATATTATCAACAGTCGCTTGCAGCTTTAATTATCATGGAGTTAACTTTATTTTAATGAAAACTATAATAATGTTTGACCATGAAGCTTTTTGCGTGCCTGTACTGCAATTACATCTGATAATATTAATATTTCGATAGTGGCAAAAACGAAAATACAAAACTAAAGACACCGACTACCGAAAATAACGTTATTTTTCACTTTTCAGTGTTTTTTGGTTTTGGTAAAATGTTTTTATTCTAGAGTAGTTTGACACCGACTTCCAAATTTAAAGTTATTTTGTAGGTGTAACGTTTTCTAAAAGGTTTTTGTAACATATATTTACCGCCCGTGTTTTGGAATTCGTCAAGTTATTCTTAAAAAAGTAAATTACCTCAATGATCTTTTCGTCTTGTCCCACATAGAATCGGAAGACAAACATACTTGGCAGTGAACACTTTTTTATTGTTGATAAGCTCTTGGTTGACCACCATCTAATGGTAAGCGATGATGTAGCACGCTTACCTAGAAGTACGCATTTCACTCATGACTGAAAGACTCCCAGGATATAGCTATCAGGAAACACAGACTCCCACTACCCATCCGATAATCTATCGGCAAGACTACCAAGCTATTGAATAAAAAAATCCATTATCTCTGAAATCCAATTAATTCTCCTCTTAGTCTGTGACACGGATTGATTGAGAACTTTTTACATTGAATGGTCAATTATTCTTTATCTCTGATTCCTTCATTCTTAATCTCGTTGTGAAAGTGGTTGAGGAAAACCTAGGCTAACCTACCTATAAGGCCTAGCCTAGAATATTATACGTGTTAAGATGAAGGCTACAAGCAAATTTTAGTTGGTGTTGTTTTCCCTATCTTCATGAACTTTTAAGTTTTCGGGGTTTTCGAAGAATCTGGAAATATTAATGTTAAGAAGTTTATATTAATAAAGCTTGTTAGCTGGCTTAGTTTATTGAGTCTATGTAGTCTTAAAACTTAAGTTATTGTTTAGGGTATTTTTATAACTGTGCTCGTAATTTCATTTGCGTGGGACGGTTTTTCCACGTATACCCCGATCCCGTGGGAATTCCTTAATTCATAAGTAGTCTATATATTACCCTCTAATCTCATGTCCTTTCCAGTGAAAGTCCCATCAAAATCGGTTTAGCCTTTAAAAACTTTGTGTTTACCTATCGTGTAAATAACTGGACATAATTTAGAAAACCACAGTTATTTTGAAATCACAGACAGACAGCTTAATTTTATTTATACATATCGACGCTCCCAAGCAAAAACTCGGTAATCAAAATATCAAAATTTTATTTTATATTTAAACATTTTATTTTATATTTTCTATTGAAGTCATTCGTGTATTAAATGAAAGCAATTTTTTGCGAAATGTAACTGTGTTATTGATATGAAATTTCTTTTATCAAAACGTAGTTATTGAAGAAGTAAAATAATAGCTAAAATTCTATCTAAATAATTTCTTTTTTTATTGAAAGATGGTTCGCGTTTGATCACTATCTCACCTGATGGTAAGTGATGATGTGGTCGAAGAAGGAACACGCTTACCTAAAATTAACCTACTTTAATTAAATTAAAATATCTTGTATGTTATGATATTTTTGTAAATATCATTAGGAAAAATCTGAAACAAATTGCTAAGGTGTATTCCAGTCCATAGATGCCGAATTTCACATAATGGCATAAAGCCCATAATAGTACATTACAGAGTTCTGTAGGTAAAATATATTAAAAATAAGTAAGTTAGCGTTATGTTTATGGCTCATTTAATGCAGTATGTGGTACCACGAAATCAGTCAGAAACCTGTTATAACTTTCTGTTCCTAGAACTCTAACCCGCCACCTCATCACGCTAACCACGCCATTCTGAAATTTTGCAGTCTCTAGACTAATGAGGTTTTGACTTAAACTGTGGTTCATCGTCCATTCTTAATTTAAACATCAAAAGGCAGAAGTTTGTCGACCTTTAAATCTGATTAGGAATCTAACTGTTAAATAATAAGTCAGAAGAATACATTAAACTGTGACTGCTAACATTTTCTGGGTAACATCAAAGACCTGTTGTGCCCAAAGCTGCTGAGAACCATTTTGGGTATAACTTCTGTGTATGTCAAATATTTAAACTTGAATGCGGTTTAGGATTTGTTGTAGTCGTGTGGTTTCTGGAGTAGACAGGTCCCGGCCTTTATTTATTTACGTTTCTTTTTTTTTGTATTTCATAGTAAAACAAGGAACACTGATTGTTTCGCCATATCTATCTGTTCGCGGTTTTACCTAGAGACTATAAATTGACGCTGGATGCTGTGAATTAGTATAGATATTTTTCTCCTAAAAAATATTTTATCGTATATCCTAATTATTGGAAGTAGTCTTGTTAGAGCTGACGAAATACGTACTTATAAGTTTTCGCTGCTATATTTATATTCAGTCGAAACCCAAAAGGCCAGCTATTAACTAATCTTTTTCTAGACAAAACGTTCAAGCTAAGAATTTACTCAGCAGTAACATACGCCAACAAAAAATTTCGCCGCTCACCAAACCACAGCATAGAAGAATTTTAAAGAAATAACTTGCCTCGGTATCTTGTAAACGGAGCCACGGTATGGGGTAGGCATAAATTCAGTTTAATTTGAAGGATTACTCCGAAAATACAGACAAGCTTTCAAGAAAGTCCTCCGTCGATTCTTCGCAGTAACTTACTGCAGGGATTGAATACCGGTACCAATTTGGGTTCCGGTCCTTCATTTAGGTTCTTATAAAGGTTTGTAGCGTAAATAAAATTAAGTGCACAGTAAAACACAAACCGCTACTTAACACGTTTAATTTTGATTAAAAGGAAAAAGATAGAAAACAAGTACTTAATTAGAAAATATAAAAAAGTTAAATATTAGTTATTATTGGGAACCTTTCAGTGATGGCGTGGGTTAACTTAGCGGAAAGAAAAAGAATGTTATCGAAAGTATTATGCAAATATTTTTAACTTACCTAACAAAAAATCGATTGCAATCGGTTATAGCTAGGCGAATACGCATTATTAGTAATTTTAATTACAAAAACACTAAGAGCATCCAACGCGTCTTGATAGGCCTTAGGTTAGAAAGAGTTTTTGACGTGAGAATTTTTAGATTAGAAATATACAAATTAGGTGCACTATTTAAAATAGAACTCCTGCTGCGAAAACTCGGTAATTCCTGGACGGCTGAACACGACTGTGGGAAGTAACGTGGAAATCACGGAGCCACTGCGCTGCGGGGTCCGCAGTAACGTAGAAATCACGGAGCCACTGCGCTGCGGGGTCCGCATCTACCTCGTACTCTCTTCAGGTCTTTGAGATGGACGTCTCAGGCACAGGATGTGCTCGGATATCGGGCGAGAGCGCCCCGACCTCCGTCGTCGATAACCGACGTCGCTTGCCCGTAGGGTGGAGCCAAAAATTGGCTTGTAACGGGATCAAATTAACCAGAAAATCACACACAGACTATACTTTTGGTAGGACACTTTATATTTTTTATTGGGTTTACACCAACAGAAAAAAAACTTTCACTTCATAATTTCGATATTAATCACAAAAAATAAGGTCGACCATCACTTATCGGGTCCCAAAAATGTAATGACGCCGTCAAAAGGCAAAACAACCGACGATTTTTTCACGATTCCTGGTTCAAATGTGAATAACAGCTATGAAGAAAACATTTTTTATTGAAAAGTTTGCATTAGGATTGGAGGAGGTTTTAACCGTAGCGGTTTTACGCTACAGTACCCCATTCCCAGTAAAAAAAAAAAAATGAGAGTAGCAACCCTAAAGGTGAGTGGCAACCCTAAAGGAAAGGTGAGTGACAACCCTAAAAGAAAGGTGGTTGACAACCCTAAAAGAAAGGTGAGAGATCAACCCAAGTGAATGTATCAACCCAGTGAGAGGGTGACAACGCTATAACAGATTGACATCACAACAACAGATTGAAAACACAACAACAGATTGAAAACACAATAACAGACTGACAACACAAAAGGGATAGCATCAACCAAGAGTGAAAACCATAATATACAAATTAAATAAACTAGCCTAACTAACTTTAAACTAAATACATCAAATCAACAACATCGAAGTGCAGCTGATACTGAATAAAATTGAAAGCCGGCCTCCAGTTTAGACGTTAACAGTGCGAGCTTCAGATGCGTCTCCTAAACCTACATTAGAATAGAAAAACAAAGGATAGATCTAGAGTAATATTCTTAAATATATATAGGAACAAAGAACAATAATCAACACGAAACAAATAAGAGTTGAGATTAAGAAATAACTTAAAAATACGACGAAAACTCAAAGGAAGTCAAACAAAAACTCGAAGTCGAACACAAAAGCTCGAAGTCAGATAAAAACTCGAAGTGAGACACGACTCAAAGTCAAACACCACTCAAAGTCAAACACCACTCAAAGTCAAACACGACTCAAAATCGAACACGACTCAAAGTCAAACACGACTCAAAGTCAAACACGACTCAAAGTCAAACACGACTCAAAGTCAAACACGACTCAAAGTCAAACACGACTCAAAGTCAAACACGACTCAAAGTCAAACACGACTCAAGACTGAATTTAAGAGCTTAAGTTATAGAGGGATGAGTTAGAAGGTTAAGTTAAAGAGAGAGGGTTAAGTTGAAGAGGGTGGACCTTAAATCAAAATCAAAAATACGACGCCTAATGAGAGGAAATGGTTATGAATAAATATTAACTCCAGGGAGGAATGAGGGTCGAAATAATAAAAGAGGTGTCGTTAATTGAAAACTAATGGCCTAACATAAGTAATGCTGATTAAGTTAAGAATATGGAACAAATTAATTCATTTAAGTATGTCTTTTATATGATATTGTCCAATATGATGAGAATCACAGTCTTGTAGGACATATGTAGTCATGGAGATGACTCTGATCACACGACATTTAATGAAACGAGGAGCAAGCTTTCCTGTAAAGTATTCAGCAGCTGACGATTTTGAAAAATTACGCCTCCATACAATGTCGCCGGCATTAAGTGTAATAGCCGTCCGGTTCGTATTGTAATTTCGTGAGTTACGGAGAAAAGCAGAAGAAAGATTGTCCGCTACTTTTGCGTAAATCTCGGCGAGCGAAGTCAGATTACTCGCGTGTTGTTCCCGACTTTCAGCTAAATTAGTGCTTAGAGTCTGGTTATTCGCACGCGATGAATCCATACAGACTTCTCTACCGAATATGAGAAAGTTTGGCGTAAACCCTGTGGCTAAATTAATACATGAATTGAGGTAAAGTTTGACCTTGGGTAACAATTTAGCCCAATTCCTTTGGTTCTCGCCAACCAATATGCTCAAACAAGTAACGACACTTTGGTTATAACGTTCTACCGTGTTTGCATGTGGAGTGTAATAAGGGGTATATGTAGGGGATTCAATGCGAAACGATCTAAGAAAGTTTAAAAACTGATTACTACGAAAAACGGTAGCATTATCACAGAGAATAGACCGTGGAACTCCGAAGTTAAAAAATATTTCAGATTCCAAAGCTTTTATAACTGAATTGGCGTCAATCCTTTTAAGGGGCACTAACCAAACATATTTAGAAAAAACATCGACCATAGATAAAATGTATTTGAACCCATAATAAGCGATTGGAAGCGGTCCAATAACGTCGATAGAAATCATTTGTAAAGGTAAAGAAACTTCCTTTGGATAACACATATGACCACGTGGTTGGGAATTCGCGATCTTATAAGCTTTACAAACCTCACATTGCCTTAAAGTCTCAGAAACATCTCGAAACATATTTGGCCAGTAAAAGGTATCCTTGAGCTTAAAATAAGTCGTTCTTTTGAGTTGTGAGTGATAATTTCTAATAGTTCAGATTTATCGACTGGTTTACGTAATGTATCATTCAATTGAGAAATCTGATGCACAAAATGTAAAACAGGTTGATCTGATTTCTGTTTTGTATTTCTAACTTGTTGACCGGTTTTAAACTCGAAATCAATTTCTCCGAATGTATTGAAGAAATTTTCTTTTAATTCGGGGTAAGTCATATCAGGTCGACGGATTGACCTATAATAATTCAAGGCGCGACCGGATAACACTTCGTGGAAGCGTTTAAGCAGATATCTGTCAGTTATGTCGTCTGAATCCTTCTCTTCTTCGATACTGGTGAAAAAATTTCGAACACTGGTATCTCCAGTATAATTTATGTTCCATTTTCTTAGCGAAAATCGTTTTAGAAGGTAACCGGGACAGTCCTCGGATTTCATAGGAGAAGGTAAGTTAGAACGACTAGTACCTGGAGTGGGCCTAGGTGGAATGGGAGGAGGTCTAGAAATAATAATACTTTCGTGTAAAGGAGTCTCACCGATAGAACCTTCTTCGGACATTTTTAAACACAAAATAGAAATAGATTAAATGAAAGAGAGCGGGACTTAGCAGGAAATCGTTAGATATCGTGCCGTAATATCGATACGGGAAGAAGACAACAAAATGAACGTCAAAGGAATCCGCTGGGCTAAGAATCCAACAAAAACAGATACTAGCAAATAGCAGAAAAGCAAACAGTCGGGCTAAAAAATAAAAAAGGTAGACACTAGCACACGACCATTCAAAAAGCTTACCTTTGGTCACGATGCCTAACCATCCACACATCAAACACACTCTACGGGAAACTAACTACCGCTACCTACTGGGATAAAATAAAACTCGGGATAGATACGTATATTTTGGGAGAAAATAAAAGAATTGGAAATTGGGTATAGTTACAAAGTTAATCTTTAAAATTGAATTTCACAAACATCACACAATTTAGCAAAGAACATAAATTCAGTTAGCAATTCCGTAGTCCAGTCGTATGAATCGGGAAAACATTCAAGACAGGTAATCCTTTTAACTTCCATACGGGTATCTGACCAATTCTAAAACCTGAAACTCACAACAAGAAAGATGAAAATTAAAGATTGCTCTCAAGAGCAACCACACACGAGATAACAAAAAAAAAATAGGTATTTTAGTAATAATTAATATGCAAACTTACTTTAATTCGGGCGCCATATTGTAGCGTAAATAAAATTAAGTGCACAGTAAAACACAAACCGCTACTTAACACGTTTAATTTTGATTAAAAGGAAAAAGATAGAAAACAAGTACTTAATTAGAAAATATAAAAAAGTTAAATATTAGTTATTATTGGGAACCTTTCAGTGATGGCGTGGGTTAACTTAGCGGAAAGAAAAAGAATGTTATCGAAAGTATTATGCAAATATTTTTAACTTACCTAACAAAAAATCGATTGCAATCGGTTATAGCTAGGCGAATACGCATTATTAGTAATTTTAATTACAAAAACACTAAGAGCATCCAACGCGTCTTGATAGGCCTTAGGTTAGAAAGAGTTTTTGACGTGAGAATTTTTAGATTAGAAATATACAAATTAGGTGCACTATTTAAAATAGAACTCCTGCTGCGAAAACTCGGTAATTCCTGGACGGCTGAACACGACTGTGGGAAGTAACGTGGAAATCACGGAGCCACTGCGCTGCGGGGTCCGCAGTAACGTAGAAATCACGGAGCCACTGCGCTGCGGGGTCCGCATCTACCTCGTACTCTCTTCAGGTCTTTGAGATGGACGTCTCAGGCACAGGATGTGCTCGGATATCGGGCGAGAGCGCCCCGACCTCCGTCGTCGATAACCGACGTCGCTTGCCCGTAGGGTGGAGCCAAAAATTGGCTTGTAACGGGATCAAATTAACCAGAAAATCACACACAGACTATACTTTTGGTAGGACACTTTATATTTTTTATTAGGTTTACACCAACAGAAAAAAAACTTTCACTTCATAATTTCGATATTAATCACAAAAAATAAGGTCGACCATGGTTTGTGATTAATATCGAAATTATGAAGTGAAAGTTTTTTTTCTGTTGGTGTAAACCCAATAAAAAATATAAAGTGTCCTACCAAAAGTATAGTCTGTGTGTGATTTTCTGGTTAATTTGATCCCGTTACAAGCCAATTTTTGGCTCCACCCTACGGGCAAGCGACGTCGGTTATCGACGACGGAGGTCGGGGCGCTCTCGCCCGATATCCGAGCACATCCTGTGCCTGAGACGTCCATCTCAAAGACCTGAAGAGAGTACGAGGTAGATGCGGACCCCGCAGCGCAGTGGCTCCGTGATTTCTACGTTACTGCGGACCCCGCAGCGCAGTGGCTCCGTGATTTCCACGTTACTTCCCACAGTCGTGTTCAGCCGTCCAGGAATTACCGAGTTTTCGCAGCAGGAGTTCTATTTTAAATAGTGCACCTAATTTGTATATTTCTAATCTAAAAATTCTCACGTCAAAAACTCTTTCTAACCTAAGGCCTATCAAGACGCGTTGGATGCTCTTAGTGTTTTTGTAATTAAAATTACTAATAATGCGTATTCGCCTAGCTATAACCGATTGCAATCGATTTTTTGTTAGGTAAGTTAAAAATATTTGCATAATACTTTCGATAACATTCTTTTTCTTTCCGCTAAGTTAACCCACGCCATCACTGAAAGGTTCCCAATAATAACTAATATTTAACTTTTTTATATTTTCTAATTAAGTACTTGTTTTCTATCTTTTTCCTTTTAATCAAAATTAAACGTGTTAAGTAGCGGTTGTGTTTTACTGTGCACTTAATTTTATTTACGCTACAGGTTCCACTTTTCGGTACGGTTCCGGTATCGGTTCCGGTTTGGGTTCTGATGTACCGGTTCTAAATACCGGTTCGTAGAACCTTTAAATCGGATGATATTATACCGGTTCCTTGTCCCGGTTTAAAGGTTCCTCTCAGAAGAGGGGATGCGTTCGGAGCGTGCTTAGCATACTATGTCTTTTCTTTTAGTTCGCCTTTGTTCGTAGTATTAGAGGGTGGGCATGCGGACAGCGAGTAAAGGGCAACTCGCTGTCCGACCATGGACCATGCCCGGGTCGACGGCGCGTCGTGTTTCACGCGCGCCTCAAAGAGCGTCAGCAACATGACGAGGCCCCCTCTGCAGAGGGCCGAATCCTGCCGGGGTCGTGGGACTCATCCCGTTACCGTGGCCCCGGTATGTAAAGGATTATTGAAGGAACACCGTGGATTTTAGTCAGTAAAAGTCTGACAGTCCCTCCCACCCTGCCCGGAGTGGGAGGACTTATTTGATAATTTTGCCACGTTAAAAAAAAAAAAAAAAAAAAAAAAAAGTATTAGAGGGTACTATACGATATAAAAGTAAATATTTATAATTGAGATTAATTAGGTTATATTAAAATGGATAAAGGTCTTTAATAAAACAATGTTTTATTAAAGATTGTCGCTGCATTCACTGAACATGGGAAAGAGACTGTGACCTTTGAGTTTGTTTCGGTGTTTTTCTCAGGACAGTCAGTTAGGAAACATCCTCATCTTGTTGATAACAACTATTTTTGAGATGGAAGTCGGTTTTACTTTTTGTTAAACAGTTCTTTATTTCGCGCTTTTTATTGTTTCCGTTTGTAATTTTCCTAGTTAATTTGCCTAAATGTGAACTACTTTCTTATCACTTTTTGCAAAACACTTGCGTTTCCCGATGCACAGCTGTTAATTTTTAAGGAATTTCCTGTTACTTCACCATCAGCTCCACTTCACAATATGCTTTGTGACGAGCATAAAGTGCTTAACAACCGTAATCAAGTAATCGAATACCCAACCCACGAAATACAGTAGTAGAGTAGTTCCGGTGGCCATCTGTGGTCTTTATCATCAGTTCCACTTCACCAAACGGTTTTTTTTTTAATTATAGATAGGCTTACGTTTGACCATATTCTCACCAGATGTTAAGCGATGATGTGATCGAAGATGAAGCACGCTTGCCTAAAAGTAACCTATTCACTCTTGACTTAAAGACTTCCATAACCTGGAAATCTTTATGAATATATTTAGCTATCAGGAAATACAGACTCCGGCAGAGAATTCCACTCCTTAGCTGTACGCACAATGAAACTATTCCCAAAACGTTTTGTGCGTATGGGTGGAATGTCCACCATGTAACGATGGCGCATCGCCATTTGTCTTGTAGTCCAATGATGGAACAGGTTTAATGGAATAAGACTGTGCAATTCCATCACATACTCTAGGATTCCCAACTTTTTGGCAGCCAATTGAGCTTTAGCTTCGATAAACGGACCAAAATTAAGGGTGGATCAACGTAACCCCAAGAAGCTCGATGCGATCAGTTATGGCACGATTACACCACAGAAAAGAGCCGGTTGAAATTGGCTCCATTTTCAGGAGAAAAGACTCGCCTGGGTCTTAGCAGCATTAAACTTGATCAAGTTGGCATCGCCCCACTCAGAGACAGCCTTCAAAGTCAAGTTCAGGCGCCCCACCATGGCCTCTTGGAGAGAATGGATATGTGACCCACTAGCACGCACGCTGGTTATATATCTCTCAGCAACAGTACCGGATACCCAAAGTACCGGATATTACCAGATCGTTCATATGCAGAATAAACTTGCTGAAAGAACTGACCCCTGGGGGACCCCGGTATTAATATCCAATTGGCCAGACAAGTAGCCTGGGTCTTAGCTTAGCTGGATCAATAACCACTTGAATGGACCGATTTCTCAGGAAGTCTGCTATCCAAACGCAAAGCTCATAGGGTAAACCGAAAGAAGGAAGCTTAGCAATAAGGCTATCGTACCACACCCTGCCAAAAGCGTTGGAGACATCGAGGGAAACAGCAAGTGCTTCCCCGTGCTTCTCAATGGCCTGACTCTAGATATGAATGGCATACGCTAGAAAATCCCAAGTTGACCGATTCCTGCGGAAGGCGTGTTGTCGGTCACTGAGGATGTCGTTGGCTTCTAGGTATGCCGGGAGCTTACTATTGAGTACACGCTCCATAGTGAGATCCCAAATGACTGAAACAGGCCTATAATTGGGCGGAACTGCACGACTGCCCTTCTTGGGAACGTACTGCACGTTAGGTAGCTTCCAAGCCGAGATTGCGGGAATGCCGGGGTTGAGGAATGTTCTAGTGTTTTTATAGTAACTTGTGCAGTTTCATCCGAAAAACACCATTTGGTGAAGTGGAACCGATGATCAAGACCACAGATGGCCACCGGAACTACCCAATAATAAGTATTTCATGGGTTCCGCTTCGATTACTTGAATATCGTCACTATGCACAATATGCTCGTCACAATGCATAAAGTGAAGTGAATCTGATGGTGAAGTACCAGGAGAACTCCCCAACAATTAACAACCCAGCATCGGGAAAAGCAATCATTTGTAAAAGATTTAAGTAGTTGACATTTAGGATTTTGTAACGAGGTAAATTACAAACCGACCCATTTAATTTTATTTATTTAATTTAATTTATTTATTTATTTTCAATCATCTTTGGATCATACAACTTAAATTTAAATGAAAACAAAAAGTAAATCTTATTGTTAAAAAAGCCTACATATTACTTACACAATTTAAAATAATATTTTAACATTACTCAGCACATGAACCATGCAGCGATGGTTCACGTACTGACAGTCAAAACGTTCTGCAAAGACGTTCAGGATACTATTGTGGCTGCCCCGCACCCTACGCAACAGTGATGTGCACCGCTTGCGCATGATGTGTGAAAGCAATCAACACGCGCCTCCGCGAACATCCCTGAAGCGCTACAGAAGCGAGGCAGCCCGAAGAGCATCCTGAACGCGTTGTTGTATTGAACGCGTAGAGCGTCGTACTGTTTCCGCATGTAATCTACCCACAGACTGCCAGTATAGAAAGACGTGCAATAAGCCCTAAATAGGGCAATTTTGACGCTCCACGCACACTGCGCAAATCTGCGGGCTATCATATTCGCTCGAACAGAGAGCGCCCTACGCTCCCTTTCAATGTCTGCATCGTCTTTCAGGCCAAAGGTCAGTAGATGTCCAAGATACGTAAACTTATCAACCCTTTTAAGTGGGCAACCGTTAAGCTTAATTATTGGTACGTTATCTGGACACCTTCCCCTGGCCTGAAAGACCATGCACTCACTTTTATTTGTATTATACAACAACCCGTGTTCCTTAGCATAATTTTCACAGATGCCAAGCAGCCTTGACAAACCACAGACAGAGGCGCTCAGCAGGACCATGTCGTCAGCGTAACTGATAGATATTGTTTAGGCACACACCTCCAATATGGCAACCGCCATGCGTGCTGCTGAGCCTCTATATCAGCGCATTTACGTACAGGTTGAAGAGCTTCGGTGAGGTCAACCCCTCCTGCCTCACACCGCACTCCAACCTATACGGCATCGAGTAAGTCCCCGACCATCGAACAACATTGACCTGATTGCTATACCAGTACTGAAAGATACGGATAATTTCGGCAGGCACTGACGCTTGCTACAGTTTTAGCCACAACAGATCATAGCAAACCAAGTCAAACGCCTTCGACAGGTCGAGGAAATAAGCAAAGACAGGTGTACTTCTATTCTATATCTTATATTTAAAAGCTGGAATAAAAACTTAAATAATATTTTTGTAATTATTTGTGGCTTTGCAGTGCAGCAGTGTTTTGAAATGGAAGTCGGTTTTATATTTTGTTATTTTTTTTTTATAAAAGTTATGTAATGATAGTAAGCATGGTATCTGGGGGCACGGCAGTGCCCCCGTCAAGTCGAGCAAAAAAGCGGCACGGCCGTACCATTCTTTTCTCGAAGCAATTCAGGCCATTTTCGACCCGCTATAACTTCGTTGTGGATAAAACTAGAAGCTTGAATTTTCAGTAACCAAACAGGCATTGTATACACGATTAATTTTACATCGTTCTGGAACCGAAACACAGTAACTCCAAATGAGTAATAGGTACTATTGGCATTGTTATTGTTTTTTTAGGACATCTCATAAAGAAGTTAGAAATTTATCACTTTTATTCTGTCATTCGAGTTAAATTTTAGTAGCACTGCCACTATTTCATTCATAAACGCAAGATCGTACGCGATCCGCTCGTTGATGACGTAGCGCGGCACAGCTGTTCGTGTGCAAATCAGTTGATAGCGCACTCGCGGTGGGTCAACAGACGTCGGACGAATAACCGGCTGCAAGTAAGTACCTACAAGTAGGTATTTCATTTCAGGTATGATTTAGGTTGGTGTAAGTCCATTTATCTTCATTATTTCTCGTTGTATCGTAAGCACGGCACGATGTTTACCACTAGCACATCTCCCCATAAACGAGAGAAATTAATTGACATTTAATTCACCACTCTCGCATCACGAAATCACCTACTAATCGTACTATTCAACTAGACACAAATAAAGTCTGAATTCGCTTTTCGTATTTTTATTTATGTACCTATTTATCTACAGCATGTAACAAAAACCTTGTCCGATCCGTAAGGGTATTATTCGGCATTACGTAACCATTTAATGGATTTGAGATAATAATTTTTCCCCAGTAAAAACGACAAAGTTCACGTGTTTAGTACTTACCTAAAGTTTTGAGTCAAAGAAGCCGCTTGAACGAGAAGGTTTTTACGATTCTTTTTCGCGCGCCGCCAAACAAACGTACCTACCTATAACGAAAGATACCTACGCTACGTCATACCTTAGAGGACGCGTAGGTATCAGCTGACATTGCTTGTAGGCATAGTGATCCGGATTTCAGACCTAATTCTGTGTGTTTATCAAGAAACAATTAAGTTATTAAATTAAACGTAACCCTGATAAGGGTTTTTTTACGTGATGTGCTTTTAGCAATGTACTTACCTACTGTAGGTATCAAGTTCATTAAAACATTGACTTGTTGGTCAGTGGGTAGTCTTAGGAGGTTGTTGCATACTTCGGCGTTCGTGCTTCACATGTCCACATCACATTCGACACCTTTTCACACACGTGGGGTCCGCGGCAAACATATCCAGCACTTGTTCCTTGATTGCCACATTGCGCTACCAGGTCCACGAGGACGGGTAGACCACAAGGAATTCCAGCATCAGTGGTCTGCACTCGTGCCCATGAACACTGTCTGTGGTGTACACACATTACACACGGTTATGCAGGCGTTGGAATGCACGCTCCGAGGTACTGTCACACCTGGCTTATTTGCAAAACGCACCTCATACGTTCTACGCGCAGCTGCATAATTACAGTCGGTCTTGCCTAAGCATATCAACAAAATTTTCCTGATTGGAATACGACATTGTTCGCGAAATGATAGCGGCACGTGATACGCACAGACGTCCGATCAAAAGCAACCCCCACGAAAGACTGGCGAAGCAACAAGTAGAGCTACTAGACTCTAGAGAGCGTACCGGCACGGGTACCGGTAGGTAGCTAGTCGGCGACATCAAAGAGTCGGCGACTAGTTAAAAGAGTGCCTACAACTCGGTCCTGTAGGGCGGTGTTCTTTGAAATAAAAATAGATTTTTCAATGGGTACCGTTCGCATGTGTTGCCGTTTGGCGATACGTTTTACACGCACATAAACATTGATCGCAAGGAAGCGTTACTTCGGGTTCTCATTATTTCACAAAAATAACAATTAATTTAATATTTCGTAAAATTTTTTATTGTTATTTATTGAAAATAATAGACTCAATCGATTCGAGTTCGATGATCGAGTTCAGAACTTTCGGTTCCAGAACGACCTAAAATTAACCGTGTATACACGGTACATTTCAAATTTCATTCAATTTGAACCAGTAGTTTAAGAATTATAACGAGTCAAATTTCTTAATTTTGTCACTCACTGACTGACGGATCATCAAAAGTCTGTGGCACTTCTAGCAGACATAGAAGCTTCAAATTTAGAATACAATTAGTGTTTAGTATATGAATCAAGGAAAAACTATAATATTTTCCAATTTCGGTCCAGTTTTCTAGATACATCAACTGCATAAATAACTTTGTAATCCCATATAAATATATAGGATTACAAAGTTACATTTGCAGTTAATTAATCAGTGTAACTGTATAATATAATGAAATAATAGATGTAGATGGGTACTTTTTTTTTTCTTGGTGAAAAATATCATCGAATGACTTCTTCCGCTCGGGTGTGTCAGAATTCTACTGACTAAAAACCCATCCTGTTCCTTCGGAAGCCTTAAAGTTCCGGGGCCGCGGTATCTCGATGGAACTTTCCCGCAAACCCCGACAGGCAATGGCCCTATGAGGCCCCGTCACTGGTATTGACAACTTTTTGAGGCGCGCATGGAACACGCCGCGCCGCCGTCCCGGGCCTCGTCCTTACCGGACTGTGAGCGACCCCTACTCGCCATCCGCAGGCCCGCGCCTTTGGTGGTCCGAAATCGACTCGCGATCCACGACGCCCGGGGCGTCTCCCCCGGCGGCTGGAGGGCGAGGAAGAGAGTTGCCTCTCACTCGCACGTTCGGCCTCCTCCTTCGCTAGCTTGACTGCTTCGCAGCAGGAGGTGACTGCATCCCATTCCCTCTCGCTTCGCAGCATGGTCTAAACCAGAGCAAGGCACGAGAAGTCCCCGCCGCCGATCGCCTCTACGAGGATACGATGGTGCTCCACCCATGCAGGGCACACCTCGACCATATGCTCCACCGTGTCTTCCAGTGTAGATAGGTACCTAGATATAATAATTATGTTCAAAGGTAACTTGTTAAATGGTCAACGGAATAAAAAAGCAAGAAGCATTAAGAGTATTGGAGAGCATTAAGTAGAGTAAATTGCCCGAAATTGCATAATTACTTACTTATGGATTAACTTTAACCGAGACGTTTGACGAGTGCGGCATTAATTATTACTAACTAATGCAAAAGACGTACGTGCGTATTCATATGTGCGTATCAAAGCCTCCGAAAAAAACCCATAGAGACAGGGAGTGGGCTTTAAAAAAAACTTTAGCTGAAGTTCAAGAAGTAGTACCGGAAAATAAAAAAAGGAAGGCTACCTACAAAAATAAGAAAAGCTCATAAGACAGAGAGAGGGCTTTAAGAAAATTCGTTGTTGGTATATACAAGAAGTAGAAGGTACCGGAAAGGAAAAAAGTAGGACTTTCTACAAAAAGTAATGAGATCCCATAAAAAACAATACTTGTCAAAAAACCAAGTCTCGCAACTCAGTTCTTCTACCGTAAAAAGTTGTGAGATCCATGCAATACCAAGTCGGTTATTAATTTATTCAGTCCCTACTTAAGGAACCTTCTGTCTTAAGTTGTTACGTAATTATCTAACCTAACGACATCTTATAGTGACCACATCAATATTAAAAATCTTTAACGTTTTAAATAAATAGATTGACTTGGCAATCGCAATAAACAATTTAATTTATATATGTATTACTTGTGAGATATATTGTGTTTTCATGTGATGGCCGAGTCAATCTATTCACTTAAAACGTTAAAGATTTTTAATATTGATATGGTCACTATAAGATGTCGATAGGTTAGATAATTACGTAACAACTTAAGACAGAAGGTTCCTTAAGTAGGGACTGAATAGATTAATAACCGACTTGGTATTGCATGGATCTCAAAACTTTTTACGGTAGAAGAACTGAGTTGCGAGACTTGGTTTTTTGACAAGTATTGTTTTTTTATGGGATATATTTGTTTTCTTACTTTCAGGAATAAAACGTAGATACCTGTATTATTCCCGATACAGACGATGAATTGGAGCATTTGATTAAAAAAAAACTTACGGAAAAAACTTTGCACCACGATTATGTTGACAACAGAAATCGTGCATTTTCTCAACTGATTGAACTAGAACTGAAGAATATTAAACCACGCATCAGGTCTAGGTTTACTTTGTATTAGTAGTACCTACAGTCAGCAAAAATAAATAATTCATTATAATGATTTAGCTAAGTCATAATCTAAAGAAGCACTAAAATAAAGTGTGTTTTCTTTTTAAAATAATGAACAAAATACATTTTCAAATGTGATTATTAAATATTTACATTAACTAGTATTTTCCTATTTTTTTTTCTAAAATTTGTTAATATAATATATTACAACGATTTACACAGACACAACAAACAAATACAAATAGTTACGTATGATGTACAAACTATAATTATCAATACGAACATGAGCGAGTGGCGCGTACTTTGATATGCAACAGAAGATCCACCGATACAAATGTCATGTTTTACGAACTTTCCTCTTCTCACACGCCATCGCGCCATGCACCGCATTGTGCCACGTACACGGGCTACCGGCCGGTCCACCGTCCACCCGACCGGCTCAAACAAGTTTGCAATCGCTTTCGCTTTGCTTAGGAACCGGTAAAATAAAGGTTCTTGAAGGTTCCAATTTAGGTTCTGGTTCCTGTTCCGGTACAAGCACCGGAACCCCTAAATACCGGTACTTTACCGGTATTTTGGAACCGTTTTCAATCCCTGACTTACTGGGTGTCGGCTGTCCATGAATGATGTATGAAAGGTGGATTAAATGCCAATCCCAATTTTATTCAGAAATCGGGTGTCGATGTTAAGGAAAACGGGTCGCTCGCTCGCAGACGCTCGTCGGTCCCGGCCGCTGTTAGTAAAATTTTTACAGCCGCTTGCGATAACCGAAATTCCAATACCAATCTTGCAATGTTTACTGGGTTGTGAAGGTCAAAAAGTTAGACATTCCAAGTAATCGCTCAATCGTCAACCGCGTCTTTATAAAACTAGTATAGAGTTTGAATGTTGACTAAATGACAACAATATCATGACTAACATACATTTTGAAGAACTGTGAAGTGCATTTCGGTGAACATTTCGGTTAAACGCCTAAACGGAAGCACATTTTATTACAAAACCTCAAAATTGATTTAATAGCCCCTTTATTTGTCGTTGTTTTATAATCCAACCAATAAATTGGTTTAATACCTCCTACGTACATGGGTGGTATACTCTCTTTAAGATAAGTTTTTTATAGGATATTGTAGCTGTGATGGCGCCATAAATAAAAGGTTATTTATGATAACATAATTTAAAGTTGGAATGAGATGTCTTGTGGTTGGAATGAGATGTTAAGTGGAATACTAAGTGAGATATTTAAGTTTGTGGAAAGGTACATAAGTACCTTCGTTTTGTTAAAAGTTCCATTCAAGGTCGAGGGGAATGCTTGCGCAAACTTCTCTGATTTTGTTCAGGTAGTTTATTGGTTACTGTTATACAGGGTTAAAATGCGTTTATCTATTACCTGCATGAACACCTCAAACTATGTATGTATTTGTGTCAAAGAATGATAAAAAAAGTTTAATGAAATTTAGAACAACATTACTTCCGCTATTAAGGACTGGAAGTCCCCGCCGGGGTCTGTATTTCCTCATATCAACAAATTTTATCTTTACGTCATGAGCGAAGAGTTCGTAAAGTAGAATTGCTTTGTGAAAAGTTGATTATCCTCCACTTGGATAAAGGTATGAAGGCCTTGAATAAGGATTCTAGTTCTCACTTACTCATTAAGCTCGTAGTGTAAACAAAACTACTAATATTACCTCAACCAGTAAATGGTATTCCGGTTTTCCAAATCCATTTGTTCGCGGCGTCGCACATAGACTCTCGAGTAATTAACGCTTTCTAAGCCATACTCGATTAGCCGTCTTAGAATCAATCAAATCGATTGTGTGAGCCTTAAACAAGCTCCTATAATGTTACTAATTGTATATTTATAACAGCAAAATATAACACAAACAACATTCTCTTTTTCACTTCATCCTAATAATTTTTTTTCATTGAAAAAAAAAACCTGTTTTATGTTATAAGTTTGACAGGACTTTTTCTTTTCTTTTCTCCTGTATCGTGACTGCAATTTTAAAAACACTTAGATCTGGCTCAAATTATAGTACAACATACAACGAATTAGGAATTGAACCCGCGTTACGCAGCGCAGCAATAAATCACTCAACCACTGCGCCAACCGTGTCTTCGAATAATGTCTTACAGTTAACCATGACTTCCCATGATAAATAAAAACTGATGAAATATATCTTCATTCTCTATCATTCATTTTCAACCGACGACAAAAAGAGGAGGTTATCAATTCGACGCGTATATTTTTTTTTTTTAATGTATGATCATCGAGTACTCGAAGACGGCTGAACCGATTTGGAAAATTCTTTTTTTGTTCGAATGGGTATACTTCGAAATTGGTACCATTATCACCAAAGTCAGGATCTGATGATGGAATCTTGGAGAAATCGAGGGAACTCTTCAAATTTTATAGGCACACCTATGGCGTTTTGGGTATTTCTTATAGTAACTTGTGCAGTTGCTCTCAAAAAGTACCATTTGGGGAAGTGGAACTGATGATGAAGACCACAGATGGCCGCCGAAACTACTCAATAATAAGTATTGAGTGGATTGCGATTCGATTACTTGAATATGGATGTTAAGCACTTCATGCTCGTCACAATGCATATGGTGATGTAGAGCTGATGGTGAAGTACTAGGAGAACTCCTCAACAATTAACGGCCCAGCATTGGGAAAAGCAATATTTTGTAAAAGGTTATAAGTAGTTGACATTTAGGCTCTTGTAACTAGGTAAATTAAAAATCATCTAACTAAAAAGAGTGAAATAAAAACTCTTTAACAAAAAATTAAACCGACTCCCAAAAAACACTGCAAAGTGAAAAATAACTTTAATTTCGGAAGTCGGTGCCAAAAACGAAAAAACAAAACTAAAGACACCGACTACCGAAATTAAAGTTATTTTTCACTTTGCAGTGTTTTTTGGGAGTCGGTTTAATATTTTGTTAAAAAGTTTTTTTATCATCATTTCAACACTTCAACACTTGTTTTCAGACGTGTCAGATTTTCTGGCTACTCAGTGCTGTGATTAATTAAATACATGTATTTCAAAACTTAGCTTTAAAATAATAAATTAAACGAGATTATTTGTGGCGATTACAACAATTATAAGTATGAGGTCAAAACCACAAAGTACACAAAAAGAAAAGTGCCGAGTTAACACGCTTAACGTATATGTAAAGACGTCTGTACACTGAACTTTTGTTCAATCCCCAAGTTAATTCAAACAAAATGCAACATTTGTTGCTAGCTAAAATATTTCAACACTTAAAATTTAATACAAACATATTTAAATAACCATGTAGGTATGATTTGCATGTTTTCAATAAATATCTACATTGCTTATAAGATTGCAGACCATGTTCCGCGTGGCACGATTAAATGCAGCATTGCGAAGTTAACTGTGGATTTCGTGGATTGCGATTCGATTACTTGAATATGGATGTTAGGCACTTTATGCTCGTCACAATGCATATGGTGAAGTAGAGCTAATGGTGATGTACCAGGAGAACTCCTCAAAAATTAACGACTCTGCATCGTTAATATATGATACACTTTAAGTTGATGCCCAAACCTGACTGTCATTGAACACCAATGTTTTTGATTTTGCCCCCCCCGCTCGAGACGCCACCGCGAGTAGACGTGTTCTTGTAGCGCTCCGCTTTTAAAATTTCCTAAAGTTACTGAGTCTCATCAAAAGTTCAAAACATTAAAGTGTATAAAACTGAGTGATAAACAAAAGTGTAAATAAGCAATCCCGCAAATCAGTGAACTTACATTATATTAACCAAAAACATTCTAAAATCAACATTACGAAGTGTCATTTCTTGTGTCAGAGGGTAGAACAAGATCTACTCAAACAGTGTCGTGTGCCGTGATTGTGACCTTCAAGTTACAAAAACAGGTTACGCACCGGAGCACTCAGTCTGTACTACTAGAAAGCTAATTTAGTAACTTATCGTACGGTCGAATTTGGCCTCGCTGTGTATGGCGCTACCTCTTCCTGCGCAACCGGGATATGCAAGTTCGAATCTGAGCGTGCGCGTCACTTTTTAGAATTTATTTTAATTTTAATATAGTAAAGAATACATAGAATTTGATATTGAAATACATATTGAAAACTCAAATAAAATAACAATATGTCGACACAACGCACTCCACCAAAAACTGAGACCCCTATACATCACAGTTCGGACTCGGCGCTCCATGTTCATAAGGATAACGAACACATTATCGATTCAAACATCACTAGGAGAACCAAGCGAAGATTAAATGATTTTACGGACGGCAACTCAACAATGTCTGATTTACTGAATATGATTGAGGAAATTAGAAATCAGCAAATTGAAAGATTTGATAAATTGAAAATAGCCTTGGATACCGTTCTAGACCAAAACAAAGAGATAAAAGCTTCAATGCAGCACCTATCCGATAGCTATGATGATATTGTAAACAAAATAAAAAACCTTCAACAAGAAAATCACCAGCAGAAAAAATACATATTCACATTAGAAACAAGGTTAGAATACTTGGAAAAAGCATCACTGTCTACCTCGATTGAGATAAGAAATGTACCTAAAACGGAAACGGAGAATAAGCAGAACCTCATAGTCTTAATACAACAATTAGGTTCTGTCATTAGTGAACCTATTCAGGAAGCGGATATCCGTGACGTTTTTCGCATGAAACTGAAGGACAAACCCGAAAGCCCGATCATACTGGAACTAAATTCAGTTTTAAAGAAAGAAAGCTTCTTGAAAGCTACAAAGACTTTCAATAAAGGTAAAAGCTTCGATCAGCGATTGAATACGGGTAATTTGAATATGAGAGGGCAATCAAAACCAATATACATAGCGGAAACTTTGACCAAAAAGGCAAAACACCTGTATTATTTGGCAAGACTTCAGAAAAAGGACTACAGCTATGATAGTTGCTGGACATCCTATGGTAAGGTATTCCTAAGACGCAAGCCGAATGAACCACGTATACGGATAGATGATGAAAAGGCCTTAGACGAACTGAAAAAAAACACGTGACTAGATTCAAATTGTATATTATTTCTTTATTTTCCACTTTTTAACTTATTAAATTGTCTGTTTAATCAAATTGCATGTAAGACCTTGTGCCACACTAATATAAACACACATTCGCAATTTATCATATTCTCCGTAATAAACACACAATTATTCAAACTTAATAAATACCATTCATTTCAAATCACGAGCAAACCTATCATAATACTTTCAAAACACCACACAAATCCTAAAGCACCCATTCATAATCAATTAAACCTACAAAATGTTTATAGACTTCGTAAACTCAACATGTATAGTTTCTATTATCTCAAGTTCCCATTAATCACTATAAATTTCATAAAATCTAAAACTAAGCTTTTAAGCACTCCTACTAAATTATTTGCCTCGCAGATACTTTCACAAATATCACCAAAAAGTCTTAATCCTTCTATATATAATACACACAACATTCAATGAATTAATTAATATTCAAGAAGAAATTGACTCTTATAAGAGTGCCAAGTCGACCATCTGTAATACTGATCAATGCAGTTCTTTCCTCCCGGTTTCTAAAGATTGTATGAAAATATTCCAACAGAATATAAGAAGTCTCAAGCGAAATATTGATGGACTACTACCAATAATTACCAGTAGTAACGTTAATTGGGATTACATTGTGTTGACGGAATGTTGGTTATTATCTAACCCTAATATACCCATACTTGACGGTTACACTCACTTGGTTTCTACTAACAATATAACCCAAAATGAAGGAGTGGTAGTCTATCACAGGCAGGATTTAATAGTGAAAGTGGAAGACGCACAAATAACAGATGCAAATTGCATAGTATTTAAACCAAACAATAATACTGTCGTAATAGCAATCTATCGCCGCCCTGGTAATAAAAAGGTTGGAAACTTTATAGAATCACTTAATAACATACTACTGAAATATTCATCCTCTCAAAATATAATTGTAGTAGGCGATATCAATATTGATATTGGTGAAAACACTACAGACCCTTCGTCGAACGTCTACCTTGACATGTTGGCATTTCACGGCATTTCTCCAGGACATACACTCCCAACACACAATAAAACATGCCTTGATCACGTTTTATTGAAGACAGCTCTTACTGCTCATTGCCTTATCCTCCAAACTACCCTTACAGATCATAATAGCGTGGTTCTTTATATCATGGCCAATCAAAAATCAAAACCTGCTGTAACCACGACTCGCATTAATTATGATAATCTATCTAGGGATATAAAGGACACAGATTTCAGTCCTCTGTACTCAATCACAGATGTAAACGATGCCACTGAATACTTAATAAAGTCAATACGCACATTAATTTCATCCAATTCTAAAGAAACAAAAATGACCAGACGAAAGACAATGTTAAAACCCTGGATAACACCAGGCATTTTGAAATGTATAAGAAATCGGGACAACTTATACAAAAAATTTAAAAAAGATCCTAAAAATGATGTAGTCCATTTAACATATAAAAGGTATAGGAATTTTTGCTGCTCTCTACTGAAAAAACTTAAACAAAATTATGAAAAAGAACAGCTTCAGAGAGCAGGTAAAGACAGTAAGAAGTTATGGAAAACAATAAAAGAAATAACGCATACCGTCAAATTAAAAGAGAGTGCAACAGAATTGATTACCACTGACAATCCGCAGCAAGCCATCAATAATGTCAACAATTATTTCGCTAATGTGGGGCAAATGTTGGCTGACACGATAATTTCAACAAAAAGTCCTAATGCTGGTCAAATCAAATTAAAATCGAACCCTAAATCGTTTGTTCTTTTGCCTACCGATGCGGAGGAAGTGAAATTAATTATATCCAACTTAAAGTCTAGCAGTGCAGTCGGCTTGGATATGATTCCAGCGAATATTTTAAAAATAAATCAGGACTCATTAAGTGCTCCGATATCATATATCTGCAATTTATCCCTCTCAACTGGAGTGTTCCCCTTAGCTTTCAAAAAGTCCAGAATTCATCCCATTCATAAGGCTGGTGACAGAGGCTGTGCAAATAACTACAGGCCCATCTCGATTCTTCCTTCAATGTCTAAAATTCTAGAACGCATCATGAACAAGAGGTTAGTTAAATTCTTAGAAGAAAACTCACTATTATCCCCATCGCAGTTTGGCTTTAGAGCAAAAAAATCCACTGCTGACGCAGTTCATAAATTAACAAACTATATCGTAAATAGTATTGACAACAAAATGAAGACTATTGCCATATTTTTAGATTTAGTGAAGGCCTTTGACACAGTCTCTGTCTCACTCCTAATCAATAAACTCGAACATCTGGGGATCAGAGGCCAACAGTTAAAACTCTTTGAGAGTTACTTGTCCAACCGAACCCAATGTGTAAAAGTTAATAATATTAAAAGTGATGAGGTCTCCATTCATTACGGCGTACCTCAGGGTAGTATTTTGGCCCCCACGCTATTCCTTATCTACATTAATGATCTTTGTCAACTAGATCTCCCGAACGCCAAAATCATCACTTTTGCCGATGACACAGCGCTGCTTTTTAGTGGAGTATCATGGGAAAGGGTATTTTTTAATGCCCAAAATGGATTCAATGCCGTTAACAGATGGCTAATTAATAATATTCTGACACTAAACTTGGAAAAAACTAAATATATAACTTTCTCCCTACAACCCATTAGTACAAATAGTCTTCTACAACATCACATTACATCCCATTCATGTAACCAGGAAGACCCCAACTGCACATGTACAAAGCTACAAAAAACCTCGGCAATGAAATATCTTGGTATTATGGTCGATGAGAAACTTAATTTTCACCGTCATATAGATATGCTTTCCGCGAGAATACGGAAGCTTATGGTCATTTTTAGGAATTTGCGACAAGTGGCCGATAGAGAACTTATCAAATCAGTATATATAGCGTTGTGCCAGTCCCAATTAACATACTGTATTACCTCGTGGGGAGGTACTGCAAAAACCCACTTCCTCAAAGTTGAAAGGGCTCAAAGAGCTGTATTAAAGGTAGCAAATCGTCTCCCATTCTTTCACCCTACTGACGATGTTTACAAGCTGGCAAAAGTGCTAACGGTTCGTCAGCTATATATTGTCCATACGATTATTAAAACGCACTGCCAAATGACTTACGATCCGGTCAAAATTAAAAATATCCGAAGAAAAGATAGGGTCTGTGAAAGGGAACGCTTACACACAAGTTTTTCGCATCACTTCTTTTGCTATCAAAGTAGTAATCTATATAACAAACTTAATAAGGTCTTATCTATTTACTCGGTCTCAAAAAATAGGTGTAAATCTCTAGTTAAAGAATGGTTGCAAAAGCTTAACTACACGGATACTGAAAAATTACTTAAATACCAGTAAAATCACACAATCTATACACACAAAATTACACACACACACACACATACACACACCCATACACAAACACACACACACACGCACACACACACACACAATCAAACACACAAGGTCATAGTCAAAATTATTAATATTTTATTAGTTATGTTTAACAGTTATAAATGTTTTTGTTATTTTTTTTTTTTTTTTAGTTTATCGACATCTGTATCTCTGTTTTTTATTGTTAGTGCATAGTCTCTTTTTTATGGTTAACTTAGCTGAACCAAACTGTAAATTCTCAGGGGTGGGGACCTGGTGATCTGTAATACAGGGCCAAACCTAACTCAGACACCAGCTCCTCACATATACAAAGCTGTAACATATTAAGTTATTTTGATAAAAAATGTATATACCTGTATTGTGAGGAGAAATAAATAAATAAATAAATAAAAATAAATAAAATAAATTTATGATAGAATTATCTATTAATGATTAAGCAATATGTGTAATATCAAACGAAATTACTCATAAATACAAGAAATTAACGAAAGTTATATCAATACATCAATCGCTGTCTCGATTATAATATATGCTTGCAGAATAAATTACATACAAAGCTTTTATTTGCAACGCTACATTTTCCATATATAAAAATGCCATCAAAGTTAGCCCTTTGCCTTTTTTTTCTCGCTGGAAAAATCATCGAATGACTTCTCCCGCTCTGGGTTAAGCGGAAGGGTGTGTCAGACTTGTACTGACTAAAAACCCACCCTGTTCCTTCAGCTGCCCTTAAGTTAGCGTATACGTACGTATACGTATCATACTCATGATTTTACAATAAAAATTTATTCTATTCTACTCGATGTTAAAGGCTACGCAACGTTGGCCGAGGTCAATCCGTGGATGGATAGTCATCTTTATATATCTAGAAGTCTTCGTATCTGGCAGAAATCGTCTAATACACGACCATCTTCGAATAGTTTTGCATTTTCCCTTTACCATAAAATTAATACATTGTATTGGACCCCAAATTAGCATAATATTCTCACCTACCACAACTTGCACATCGATATGCCAATTACAACTATGAAAGGATAATTTAGCGCTCATATTATCATTAATTTTATTAAAACTAGTCACGTATATTTCTTTGAAGAGAGCTGCCATGTTTATTAGATGTTTTATAGTGTTTTAATATAATTTTTCTATGATATGTCATAGATAGTTAGAATGAGAGTTAAGGCTCTATTATTGTTATGTATTCGTTGTAAATGTGTGACGGCCTACTTGGAGGACTGGTGAGAAGTTTCTTGGAATTTAAAATTCGATTAATCATTTTGATACCAATATTTATGAGATATATCTCTGAGGAGCTCTTGGCTAAATAATATTAGTCGCACGGGTCGATTTTCCAGGTTAACCATCACTTGCCGAGGTTGGTCCGTGGATGGGAGGCCAACTTCACGTATCAAAACTCCTCCGTGTCTCCGTGGAAGCACCTCAAGCAGTAGGTCCCGGCTGTCATTTATACATGTTTGACAGTCGTTATGGGTAGTTAGAGTCAGAAAACTGACACCAGTGCTGCCAAGGGGTATAGTGGCGACGGTGGTGGGTGGAGAGACTGCCTATCTGACGCTCCATATAAAATATTGTTACTCAGGTGCATCCAGTTAGAGAGAAGCCGACCCTAGCATAGTTGGTTAAAGGTTAAGCAGATGATGATGATGTTACTTTGCCACACTGTCACACCTCTCTATCTCTAATCCCAGCACATTTATGTACCTCCATCTATGTGGCAATTTGGTGTTATTTCATAAGACACCATGCTTGTACCATTGTTATCTCGTGTTGGCTCAATCTTACCCTGTTCGTTCGATATAACAATCCTTGTCAACCACAGACCGCTTCTAAAATCCATAACCGTTGCAAAGATCTTCATTGTACTCAACTTCATTCCTTTTAGACTTATTCATCAATGTTCGAATGACAATAGTCCATATTCGGGTAACATATTTGCTCTCAAGGTTCACAATAGCTTGGTACATTTTTGCGCATGGCTCGCCGATTTTGTGTCTCTTCGTAACGATAAAGTTGGTATGTACAATGACACGATTCGATACTGATCTTTGATGTGGCCTTTCGGCAAGTTTAAATCCGGTGGGAATATTCCTCTAGATATTTACGTCAAGAGATAGCCGGATGACCCGATGAACATCAGAGAGACTATGGTCAAACACAAGCCTATCAACAATAAAAAAAAGATATGTGTCATGGTGAGAACTTGAAAAGCGTGCAGACGTATTTAATTTTGGATTTTGGGACGTATTTTTTGAAATGATCATCATCAGCTTAGCCTTTTTCGAACTATGTTGGTGTCGGCTTCCAGTCTAACCGGACGCAACTGGGTACTAGCGTTTTATATGCAGCGGCTGCATTATGCTGCGGTATTGTATTACCCAGCTATGGGGTTCTGGAGATCAGCTCCAAAACCCCGTAGCTGGATAACACAATACCCTTTGGCAAGACTGGTGTGATGAAATCATAGGAGGACATTGCGTAAGATAATTTTCAATTCTAAATGACAATCAGTGCATATCTACATATTACGTAAATCTTTAATTAAAATAAAAAATAAACTTATCGGTTGGATAGATAGATCGTTTCGGATGACACGTCCTTAACTTTTGAATACTAGTGGTGGCGACAACTAGTAATAATTGTTTTTCTGTAGTTAATTTACTTATGCGCCATGTGACAGCGAAGTAAACTTATATGCTTTATTATTTTTATTCTTTCTTACCATCGATCTCGCAATCAATCGCATATCAGCGGGATCTCGTACGAGAATTGTACGTGACGCAGAATATGGAAGAAGTCTCGATCTCAACCGAAAGTGCATTCCCTAGTTTGTTCCCTTCAAACAATAATACGGTGCAATTAGTAATTACATATATTTATAATATAATTATCCAACTATGACTTTTTCTTTGTTACAGAAATCTAATGGATCCTAAAAAGTGAGAAACTTTGCAGTGAATACAAGTGCTAGTGATGTGCCCAAAAGTGCTTCATGTCGATAGAAATAGCTAGTGTTGTGTACGATGTCGTTTTCGAGTTCGCACGTAATCTCTGGAGTGCTGTTCACCATACTTCTGCAGTATTGCGTTGAGAGCCAGCAGGAGAATCTCATTGAGGAAGCATGTAAGTAATTACCATTATTTTTTTTCCAAATTAATTTAATCTAGCGCGCCTTCTTTAAAGTTATAATTTATAATGAAACAATAATATTTATTTTGCAAATTGGTTATAAATAACAATTTTTAATAAATAACTTAATTTTTTTCGTAAATTAGAAATAATAAGTCCAACCACAAATTTCTTTATTGGCTACGTAATCAAACTTCTCATTTTATAACTAAGCAACGAGAAAATGAGATAGAATAAATTAATTAGTCTTTTTTACAACGCCAACTAAATATTCCACAAAAAGCGACAATTAAAGATCAAAAATGATCATAACTTATCCTTTTTATTTAAAAATTGCCACCTAATTTACTAATTCAGCCACGGATTTTACATCTCATCACCATTTTATGGTTTACAGCATCAACATAAGGTCCTCATAGCTTACGTATTTTTTAATTCACTAGCTCCTCCATCGGTCGAAGGCGACCTTATCTATCTAAATCTCATGCATTCCAGTTCTTGTAGTTATTCCTTTCGCACTTTTATACTATACTAGTACTCACGCGGGGCTTCGCTCCCGTGGATTCTATCACGGTAAAAACATAACTCTCCTTTTTTGCAGTCGCGTAAAAAGTAGCCTATAACCTTCCTCAAGCTTCAAGCTACTTCCATACCAAATTGTATCCAAATCCACCCAGTAATTTCGAAGATTAGCGCGTTCAAGCAAACAAACAAACAAACAAACAAACTTTTCCGCTTTATAATATTAGTATAGATATGCTATAGTCAATATTCGCGGTCCACCGATTCGTGGTGTTACCTATGATAGGACGAGATTTAGATCTTACATTGTTGTGCGTGATCTGGGAATTTGCCAGCCCTGTCTGTGTTACGTTGTGGTTGAAAAAACTCAACCACTTTTTATTGAGGATGAGCCTCTTGACCTCGATCGTACTTGATAATAAGCGAAAAGGTGAGGTATACGTTGGAACGAGCGAGCCGAGAAGATACCTGTTCACTCTTGCTGTAAAGGCTGACGGGTCATATGTGGTAGGGAACCCAGAAGTCAGCAGAGAGTTCAATACTTGGCTGCGCATACACTAAATGTGCACACTTCATCAATTATTGTATTGTCTTTGTTTTTGGGGTGAAATCATCAAATGGCTTCTCCCGCTCTGGGTGGAGTGAAAGGGAGTGTCAATAATCTAGAGACTAAAAACTCACCCTATTTCTTCGATTGACCTTGCATTCCGGGGCCGCGGTATCGTTAGAACATTCGCGCCACTACAGCAGGCACTGTATTGTCTTTACCTGAATTATGTGGGTAAAGAATTTGTCTGCTCTTTTTTGTCTTATAAAATCAGCTTTTTTAAAATAAAAGTGCACGGTATAGTTTTTATTCTCAATTTAATATCAAAATTTTGTGTCTATGACCCTAGGCAGCAAGGGTCAATAAAATACATTCAGGCTTTGTCATAAAACATCTTACCATATACTTAGTTACATATCTTCTATACTTATAATAAATCTGTAGAGAGGTCAATTCTGTACATGAAATATATTTACAAAATAACTATCTATAACTATCTATAATAAATAAATTAGGGATCGATACTGATGCCAAAAATGCAATCAGTAAAATTTTTGTCTGTCTGTCTGTCTGTATAACCGTTATAGAAACATAAACTACTCGACGGATTTTAACGAAACTTGGTACAATTATTTTTTATACTCCTGAGCTGGTTATAGTATACTTTTCATCACGCTACAATCAATAGGAGCAGAGCAGTGAAGGCAAATGTTGGGAAAACGGGAGAAGTTACTCCATTTTTTAAGCTTCCGTCGCGTGTGCAACCTTAATGCTTAAAGCTACACAGAAATCATTTATGACGGAAATGTTCTCCTTAAAATTATATAAAAAAATCCCACGACAGCATATATCTATCTTTTATGGTTGACTCACAATAACACGTGTAACTCCCGATAGCTTAGCAGTTCGAAGCTTTCTGATTATTATTCTGCTCCGAAATTTAAAACCACCACAACTTTGCAATGGAACTCGGCTAAAAGTAACCCAGTTGCAACAAAATATAATCGAGGCTCAAATTTTAACAGGTTGCGGTGCAGGAGAAACCATCTTTATTCCCAGAATTCCCATAGTCTAAATATATATAACTCAAAGGTGACTGACTGACTGACTGACTGACATAGTGATCTATCAACGCACAGCCGAAACCACTGGACGGATCGGGCTGAAATTTGGCAGGCAGGTAGATGTTATGAGGCATCCGCTAAGAAAGGATTTTGCGAAATTCCCACGGGATCGGGATTTACACGGGAAAAACTTCCCACGCGGGCGAAGCCGCTGGCACAAGCTAGTAAATAAAATAACTATGTTTTCTCAAGTGTTTATAGTTATTTCCTTGATACTAAAACATGCACAAACTTTTTAACCGTTTCTCTGGGCTAATACTCTCATCTAAAATAGCTTAACCGATTTTGATATGATTTAAATAAATCGGGATTTAAATAAAATTTAAATTTAAAACTAAATAACCTTCATGAATAGATACATAGGTAGTATAATCTATCCCTGAAAAAGAACTAAGGCAATTATTGAGAAACCGTACAAACCAATATTTTTACTACCTATAAAACAAGAAGCGACACATGTTCAATCAAATTCACTTAACCTATTCCACAAATTACATATAGCCCCTCACATAGAGTATATAATTACCTACTGTAATGATATTACATCATTAAATAAATAATTAATGCTAGCACATCATCAAAAAACAACCGTAACTTTCAAGACGTATGATCGAAAATGGCAAAGGAATAATTTAAGGCTTATATTGGGTTAGGTACAAGGTTGATATTCGAGAAAAATCATAATCGCCTGCATCGGTTTTTTCTAATTACGTCTGAATGAACTTTCATAAAATCATGTTACAGGTTACAGCCCAATTCGTGATCTCGGAAGTTCTCGCGCGTTTTGTGGCTTTCAATAGTAGCAATAAATTTGTAAATGGCCCATTTCAATAATGAATAGACTAGCTAGGAACAGGATATATATCCCGTTCCTAGCTAGTCCTGCATTGAACATTGTTTTCTAGAAGCTATTTCGGTTACTTGATTTCTAGTGCTACTAAACGTGGCCATCTTAGGATATCAAATTACTACTAAATAATTTCTTATCCTAGCATAAAAATAAACTATTACTAGGTACTTTTTATGGGAAGTATCGTCGAGAGCAGTGGTGATTACAGGCACGATTTACAAGCTGTAGGTTGTGGATCAACACTGCTCTAAAATTATGAACGAAAATATCATGAAGAAATCTGTACGTTCTTCGACCGAAAAATCTGATGATATACGCTATCAACCAACCTGCGCTGCGCTTGCGTGGTGTATTATGCCCTGGAGAGCAGTAGTAGAGGACTGTGTCCCAGCAATGAGATGGCTATAGGCTCATCATGTTATGTTATTGCCTAATGCTAGCCTAGCTACTGCTAGGCACCTTGAAGCCTACTGGACACCAAAACTTCAGTAAAAAGTATTTGTGTATATTCACAGTATTAAAATATACCATGTGCGAAGCATTCATTATAGAGAGCCGCACGTCAGTGGCAACAAACTTTTAAAACTCGATACCAGGGAAGCTTAGCTATTCCCGTTTGTACAGAGACTAAATATTCCATGTTAAGAACATTTTCCTTCCAAAAACATCATCAAACATGGCCGTTTACTCTGTCATACCAATTTGAATTACACCACAAGTAAAACGCTACGTCACTACGGGTGCTCTCAGCAATTTCCAACTCTCTGAATCTCCCCGAAATTGAATGATTAAATTACAGTGACCGGGACGCCTCCCGGATATTCCTTGCTTAAGGAAAAGTAAATGTATTTGTTGTTCTTTTAATTCTGGTTACAGTAATAAGGAGGAAGACTCTAAGTAATATTGTTTATTGAACTTAATGAAAATTTATAGGTTCATTTTCAGGTAAGAATATTTTTTAATTCTTGCCGAAGGCTATCAAAATCATATTCTACTGGCGCTCCCGCCGTGGCTGTTGCAAACTTCATCATCATTCTGCTAAGCCTTTTCCAGCTCTACGAGAAAAGATCCTTCAGCAGTAATGACTTGCCGAATATAAATACAAGTTTTTATTTATATTCGGCAAGTCATTACTCTAATATTAATCAGCGAATTTTCAATAAACGACGCACTAATTCTATCGTTCTATCTCCAGAAGATAATGATAATCCCTTATGACGAACAGTACTCTAATTATGAACAAATATTGCGTTCTTATTGATATTATGGAGGCGGTGATTCTTCGGTATATATCGCACTAATAATACAATACTGTTGTAACTCAAAATGTGTGTTTTTTGAGAATCGACGAAAAATGTATATTTCCCATCCTGTTATAGATTATAAAAAAATTAATACTATAAAAGGTTTATTAATAAAATTAAAGCAATTAAATATTTCCCAATAATTAAAAAAAAATACAGATAATTAATAGCCAATTTTTGAGCTAAGACTATATTGCTTGAAAAAAGTTTTCAGAAAAATGAATTATTTTTAGTTGTGTAATTATTGTTCAATCATTTGGAATTGCTACAATCTAAAGGTGAGTTTTTTATGGTTTTGAGTAATATTTTTTTAGTTAAGACAATTTTTTTATTCAGTTTTAAGTTATATAGGTACCTCAAACACAATCACTTTCAATCGAGGGTTAGGAAATTAATAAATAAAATTGGACAATCAAGTAAAATCAGTCGAGAAAACTTTTATTAATATTATAAAACATATTTAAAATGTTATTTAAACATAATGTACTCATTAAAACGAAAAAAAAACAACAAACTAAACCATCCAAAACACAATACAAAAAAAAATTGCAAAAAAAGAAACCGACTTCAATCCTACTAATATTATAAATGCGAGTTTGTGAGGATAGATGGATGTTTGTTACTCTTTCACGCAAAAACTACTGAACGGATCTGAATGAAATTTGGTAAGTATATAGTTGACATTCTGAAATAACACATAGGCTACTTTTTATCCCGAAATTCCCACGGGATCGGGATTTGCGCGGGAAAACCTTCACACGCGTACGAAGTCGCGGGCAGAAGCTAGTCTATACTAATATTATAAAGCGGAAAAGTTTGCACGTGCTAATCTTCGAAAGTACTGGGTGGATTTGGATGAAATTTGGTATGGAAGTAGCTTGAAGCTTGAGGAAGGTTACAGGCTACGTTTTACGCGACTGCAAAAAAGGAGAGTTAGGTTTTTACCGTGATAGAATCCACGGGAGCGAAGCCCCGCGTGAGTACTAGTAAACCATAAAAGCACTAAAAAGTTAAAAATAATACTAAAACCTACCTATATTAATAAACATAACCTAACCAACGATTAACCTATAATAAAATTTACCAATTTTTTGGAGTCAATAATGAAGTCAAAGAATTCAAAGGTAGCAAGATTTCTTCAACAGGTTCCTCATTTTCCTTCTCCTGGTGATTGTTTGACGTTGAATTAGTCGCTATACCAACAAGCAATCGCCCACGGTGCATACTTAATCTAAAAAAAAATATAATAAGTAAAACACCCTTAATATTGAACCTATCCCAACTAGCACAAATGGGCTGCATTAGAGCTTTGGAGCGTATCCGATTATTACTTATGGTAATAGACGTAAGCGCTAGAGCGTCTACTGCAGACTTAAAGCAGCTGCTTTAGCGCTATTTGGGCGCCATATTATGCAACCTAAAGTTCCATTTAACCTGCACAACGGTTGCATAAAGGTTCCTTAATAGCTATAACGATTTATTAACGCTATACTAAAGCTCTCGTAGCGCTACTTTTGAATGATTTTGAACTACTTTGAACGAATGAATTGATTATAGTTCTTTATTGTATATCTTCAGTTGACATTGTTTGTAATATTTTGGTAAAGTGTTTTCGTCGCCATCATGAAAATAAAACAAAAAGAAGTACATGTTTGTATTCTGTATTAGCAAGATATATAAAGATACTTAAAACGCTGTCCAGTTTACTGTAGATATATAAGATAATTTTCGAGTAATTTTAACGCGCTTTTATGATATTTAAAAAATTAACAAAAGATATGTGATATTTTTTATTTGTTATACAGAATAAATTTTATTTCCGTATTTTTACGTGTCGATAACTTACTATTTGCAAGTGGCCGATTGTTTACCGGTACATTTAATGCACATTTAACTGAAAAACCAATGTATATCAACTCAATTTTGCAAGTGAATTATAAGTTTTCTTAAAAATCATGGCGTCATTGTACTGTAGTCATAACCTGCAGTTTGAGCTCTAATAACTCCCTTTTGAGAATCATAGCGGTAATTTTCACCCTTCTAACGCTTCCAGTGATTTTTGTTCCCCTAGTGCAACTCACAGCCACAAAAAGCTCCTATTTTCCTGTTTTTGAGGTTATAAGATTAATTATTTGTATCCTTAAGTGTATTGTAAGGTGTACAATAAAGTATATAATAAATAAATAAGATCTAGTTACGTACTTATTCGTTTAGCATCCATTTTATTAAATGTTTTATAATAGTTACAAAAGCGGCTGTAAAATGGCGAATGGATTGAGCCTGCAAGGAATGACTATTGCTACTAAAGGCCTTAGTTACACTGATGATTTTTTTGTAACTATAGTATGCATAAGAGTTTCTATTATTTCTATAATGAAACTTATAGTAGTATAATAGTGGTTACTATAACTATAACCTATACAAGTTACAATGGAAACTACTATGCAGCTGTGAGTGGCAGAATGACCTTCGTAACTCTCATATAAAGGTGTAAGTGGTAAATGAATTCTACCGTGGACTACTGTGAAGGCTAGGTTAGTATTTGATTCAGCTTATAGCACCTTAAGTAACTTTTATAACTATAGACGTTTATGGATGCAGATATGCAACTCTGAACTGCTTTTTGAAACCTTAAACCGCTATTTTACAGCCCAAAGTAACAAAATAGGCTGCTATTTCTACTAATGTGCTCGTTGGGATGTCACCTAGAATGTAGTAACTCGAAATTAAAAAAAAGTACATTGTTAGTAGAGTATACTAGTGTTTACTTTAACATGTTCAAATGCGTGATTTTAAATGCTATGATTAACCAATAAGTATTTGTTTAAATATTAAAAAATGATCACAAAAAAACAGCAAATACAAATTCTTCACCAATACAGTGTTATGTCTAAAATTACTTAATAAACCACCAAGAATGATGTAAGTAAAAATGTTATTTTAAATCGCAATTTTACGAATCAATAATAGTGTAACAACTACAAATACTTCAAGTATATTTTACGTTTAAATCAAATATAATGTATTAACTCGAATTAATAGTTAAACTTTTACATACCTGACTCAGCAATAACGTTAAAATTCTAATTAATGCGTTCTAAAACACAAAGCGGCACGTCCCTCCTAGCCGAGTTTTGATCGTAACTAAAGATGATGCAATATTCGGTGGCAGAATATGATGGTTGGTCATCATGAACAATGACTCATGGCGCCATATCTTATTTGTTTTTTGTACTATTCCAACAACGGTATTATTGACGCGTAGGGAATTGAATTTTACGATTGAATATGATGTTATCTGAAATTTGACATTTTTTGAGTTACTGCAGTATTGTATTATTAGTGCGAATATTATATTCTTCTATTTTGAGAATAGCTGACGTACGTTGCCAAAAATATTTAAAGGTATTGTAAATTTTTACTTCAGGTTCACAGTTGAACTATGAACACTCCTCCAATTATGAACAAATAAACAAACATGTTACTATTTCAGGGTAAGAGCACCAGTTTTGTGAAATATTTTTCTCTTTCCAATGTTATACAAAAATCGGAGAGATTCTTTTTATTTATTTTCTGTATACAATTCGTCAGGCACGAACAATAGCTGTAGATAAAAATGTCCTTAGTCTGACAGTCAACTAGAGACCTACCAAAACATCAGGCCGCGGAAGGCCACCGGTGGCCTTAAAACCGGTACATTTGCGGCCTTACGCGGCCTGAGGGGTTAATATAGTTACTTTGGTTTTGTTACAAAAAAGTATGTATTCGTTAGTTGTGCCAACTTTAACTGAATTTATTGATTGGTTCAGCGTTCCTGTCGCTATTGTGCCGTTGTGAATCAATTGTTCTGAAAACAGATTGGGTCACTAATTATATGAGCCTAGTTTCTGCCAGACGTTCTGCTCGCATTAAAGTGGGAGATTATTTCCTAATTCAAAACTTAGTTCTGTATACTAGGTTTTCATTGTATTACTTAAAACATAATTGTTACAATCTCCACGTAAAATGAACAAAAACCTAACAGGAAAATTCTTGAAAATATTAATTCGAAGCAATGATTCGAAGACAGAAAAGGCGCGCGTAAAGTATTTTTGTACAACTTGAATCTACTTGAAGGAACTTCGTGTAAACTTATTATAGTTTCTCTTTCCTACATGAGCCAAAAGTTTTAATTGAATTCACAATTTTCACTTTACTTTTCTATTGTTATTTGCCTACTTAAAATTCGGTGGTTAGATGGTCGTCGTGATCCACGCGCGCCTTAAAGAGCTTAAGGGCAGCTGAAGAAACAGGATGGGTTTTTAGTCAGTACAAGTCTGACACTCCCTTCCACTCCACCCAGAGCGGGAGAAGTCATTCGACGATTTTCCCAACCAGAAAAAATAGGTCTGAAGTAGAGCATTGACGGGGCCCGACACGTTCATTGCCTGCCGGGGTTGCGGGTATGTTCTAACGTGATACTGTACCCCGGAACGTAGGGGTAGATGAAGGAACGAGTTGGTCTTTAGTCAGTAAGTCTGACAATCCTTCCGTTCCCGCCAGAGCGGGACGAGTAATTTTGATTTGATCATTTTCACACCGAAAACCAAGGGTCTGAAATAGAGGATGAAGATCTCTTTTTAACTTAAGCTAGTAGTCTATTATATGATATCTTTGAATTAAATAAATAGTTAGTAAGCTAATTTTATTTTTCCCTCAGTAAGTTTTGGAAATAAAAACAAAACACATTCAATTAATCGGTTAAATTACGTGATGCCTGTTTGGCTATTTCAAACTGTTATTTGGCGATAATTGTCGAATATTAAACTTTTATGTCCTTTGATGAAAGAAATAAGTATATTATTTTTTCCATTCAAGTGATGTTCACTGTAATATAATTACTGAGCTACCTATTGTAGTATAACTTGGACAAACATCAAAAGATCGATACCTACCGTTACCGTTAAAATATTATATCGATTGATTTAATGCGGTTCCAAAACGAGATAAGGTATAAAGTATTTTTATCTTTTAGTGGATAACAAAGATATTGACCCTTATGAAATTCTTACATCTCGCCAATGGATATCCACCTAAGATAGGCCTTTTATCCGCTTAATTGTTAAAATATCATTTTTCATTAAAGCTATATTTAATTGTAAATTACGTAATTTATCTATTCCACATTTCAACAAAAATAGGTACGTCAATCGCTCCGTGAAGAGAAACTGTTGAAACTGTTAAAAAATTCAGCACGTCGATGAAAACTTTTCTACAAATTGTTATAATTACGTACGGTGGCCGGTAATTGGTGCATTAACCTCCTTGTCTGCAGTCTGACGGAGCCCCTTCTGTGTGCACTTACCTACATTTGTATTTCCGTCTATTACAATCATCCTGTAAATTTACTCAGAAGTATCATGTGAATTTCCTTGTTAACTATGTAACATTTTCTTTCAACGTTTTGATTCGAGGACGAGCCGCCGCCGCCGCGCCGTAGTATAAAAGTACTGTTTTTTTTTTCATTATATTTAGGCTCGCGTTTGGCCACTACCCACGTATCTCGCTTAATGATTAGTTTACTAATATTTCAATAAGTCCAGCGCACGATCCTGTAAAAAAATAACTCTTAAGATTTTAATTTTGATGAAGATTTGTATTTAGAGCTATTTCACAAAGCTTGCTATTTTACAAAAATGGGCTAGATTGATTGTCTGTATAAACGCAAGTGAACCTGTGGGCAAAAGCTAGTAGGATGATAAAGACTTCCTTAAAACTGACTAGCCTTCATTAGCTTTAAAACTTGATTGTTATGGACCTTTTGCATCTCCTGTAGCTATTTAACCCTAGAGTGGGCGCGTCTCTTTGCGAAACGTCAGTGGGCGCGTGAGGAGCATTTCGCCGCCCATTTACTTTCACGATTTTAACTAGAAATACAGCAATTTAATTAATTTATTTTCTCTGGATTTAAATAATACAATAATAAGTAATGATAAATCAACATATTTATTAAACTCTGTTTTAAAAACTTTGGTTTACAAAAGACTTTAGGAAACTTAATATTTAAATTGACTTTTTTTCTCTTATCCTATATAATACTCTTTAATACTTAAAAAAAAAATGAAGAAAGATGAACAAAATTATATATTTTCTAAATCTACAGGATATGCTTTATCAAAACAGTCTTCACAAAGGTATGTGCAATGTTCGTTGCACAGTAACTTTGGGCACCTGGAACACCCTTTTTTCGTGCGTCTGTTTTTGTGGCCAAATGGAACCTTTTTTGATATTGTTTGTGTTTTTATATTTTACTTTTATATTTTTGTCTATTTTTGATACGCTTTTGTTATTTTTCCTTGTGTCAAGAGAAATAAAAAATATTACTACGGAGAAGTTGATTTTCATTGAAATCATAGAAAAATCTATCTTATTATAATCCATTCAGTAATAAAGTGGTCCTTCGAGCCGGATATGAACCAGCGACCTATGGATCTACAGTCCACTATGGTGCTATAATTCGTGTGAGTTCTCGGAGCTGGAGTTGCACGTGTTTTGTGATGCTAGCGAGCAGGCACATGCCGCTGTTGCCTACTGGAGATTTGTGCTTCCCAACAGTGACGTGAAACTTGCGCTGATAGCTAGCAAGGCGCGTGTGTCTCCCTTGAAACCAGTTTCATTCCCGCGCCTGGAACTCCAAGGTGCCTTGATAGCCGCTCGACTTGCTGCTAGGATTTGTGAAGCCCACCACTTTAAGCCGAATCGACGGGTATTTTGGTGCGATTCGATGACCGTATTAGGGTGGTTACGCAGTGATGCGAGGAAATACAAACCTTTTGTTGCGCATCGTGTAGGAGAGATTTTGGAGATCACTAGTTTAGCGGAATGGCATTGGGTTCCAACCGAACTGAACGTGGCTGACGATGCGACGAGGGGGAAGGCAAACATTGAACCACGTTGGATATGTGGCCCGAACTTTCTCCTGGCTCCCACTTCTGAGTGGCCTTCAGAGCCCAAATTCACAGCGCCAGTAACTCTTCGAGTGGAAGAGCTCAAGCCATCTCTTCATCCGTCAAAATCATCTACGCATCAATCACATGTCGCAGAATTCATTAATTTCACTAATTCCCATCAGTTACCCTTACCAGTTGTAGCCGACATTACCCATTTTAGCTCGTGGATTAGGCTTGTAAGGGCAACAGCTAGGACACATCAATTCATTGCTGTCATTTTTAGAGATCGGGGTCATGAATTTCAAAATTTTTGGTTTCGGGGTATTTGTGTCGGTAGAAATACACCTGACCGCGGTTCGCGGCCGGATGCTACGCCTTCCACCGCTCTGGTATCATTGGTCGCCGAGGACATCGTTCGTGCGGAACTCCACATTTTGGGGAAAAGCCAGATTAGCGCCTTCGGGGAGGAACTCCTTTGTCTGACACGTGGGCAACCCATTAACAAGAAGAGCCGTTTGGCCAGGTTGTCACCAGTACTCCGTGATGGAGTGATCCGCCTAGCCGGGAGAACGTCTGCTGTTTCTGACACTCAACCCATTATTTTGGATGGAAAGGAGCCAGCTGTTCGACTTTTGATTTCCCATTGCCACAACAAGTTCGCTCACGCCAACACAGAGACCGTAATTAATGAGCTACGGCAAGAGTACTGGATTCTCGGACTGAGGAACGCTGTGCGGTCAGTGGTACATAGATGTCAGTTGTGCAAGCTATTGAAGAGTTCAACCCTACAACCACCCATGGGAGACCTACCAGAGGCGAGACTAGCTCATCATCGACGTGCCTTCACATATACCGGCGTGGACTATTTCGGGCCTGTATCTATTTGTATTGGACGTCGGCGTGAGAAGCGGTGGGTTGCCTTATTTACGTGCCTGGTAACCAGAGCTGTACACCTCGAGGTCGTAGCCAGCTTATCCGCGGATTCTGCTATTATGTGCCTACGACGCTTCATCGCCCGACGTGGAACACCCACAGAAATATTTTCGGACAACGGGACGTCGTTTGTGGGAGCGAATAGGCAACTAAGAGCCTTATATGATGCCGCGATACCAGAGTTTGCAGCGCGTGAGAAGATAAAATGGCGTTTTATACCCCCATCGGCCCCCTTCATGGGAGGAGCTTGGGAGCGGTTGATTCGGTCGGTAAAGTCCGCCCTGAGAGTAACCCTGAGAGAGCACGCGCCGAAAGAGGAGGTTCTAGCGACTTTAATAGCCGAAGCCGAGGCAATAGTGAACTCGCGCCCACTAACGCACATCTCCCCTGACGGGAACTACCCGGAGGCGCTCACCCCTAATCACTTTTTACTAGGGGATTCATCGGGTCGTCCATTTCCGGCCGAGGAATTGACGGATGCAGCATTAATAGGCCGGAGCGGTTGGAGGAAGGCACTCCGACTGAGCGATCACTTTTGGCGTCGTTGGGTATCCGAGTATCTGCCCACTTTGGCGCCCCGTCGCGTACCAGGAGTAGATGTCGCCGTCAAGGTTGGGGACCCGGTTCTCATCGGTGACGTGGACTTGCCGAGGGGAACCTGGCCACGCGGCGTGATCGCGGCTCTGCACCCGGGCTGTGATGGGGTAGTACGGGTGGTGGATATTCGAACACAAGCAGGCATTTTGAGGCGGCCACTAAAGAAAGTTGTGCTTCTCTAAAAAAGGGGAGCATGTGGCCAAATGGAACCTTTTTTGATATTGTTTGTGTTTTTACATTTTACTTTTATATTTTTGTCTATTTTTGATACGCTTTTGTTATTTTTCCTTGTGATCAGAAATAAAAAATATTACTACGGAGAAGTTCATTTTCATTGAAATCATAGAAAAATCTATCTTATTATAATCCATTCAGTAATAGTTTTTCTTTGAAGGGCCTATACTGCATTTGCCCTCCTTCTTTGAAGAAGATGCTTGTTCTGCTGGTACAAAGCGAGAAATTTAGTTCCTTAGAGGAATATTTAAAGTGTCTATAGAAGACCTTGTGATCATAAATATTGCTTGACAAGTTCCATGGCAATTTCTTTCAAATACTCTCGTCGTAGCATCAATTGTTCAGTATTGGCTTTATACAACGTGTTATTTAAAGGGTATATACATACCAAGTGCACGGCTTCTTTGGATGATAATAAACGATATGGCAAGGGTTTTCTAATCCTATGTGTACATGTGTGGAACTTATTAGAAATTTCAATACATTCATGCCAGAGACCGAATTTTCCAAAATAAGAAGAATGAAGAGAATTATCGTTTTATTGGAAAGTGACATGGAAAGTGTTGACCCTCATAGTAATGTGACACGTTTGTTATTATTGGTATTCAAGAAACATATGAAATCAACAATTTGGGGTCAATTCTGTGAGTCACTTATTTTGAGCTGAAACTTTGCATAGAGACTCCATACCAGATGTTGTCTTCAGTCCTTTTGGATAGATATGGGGTTTCCGTTACACGTTGTATATAATTTAACTGTTTATACCAGCAATATTCATCAACGAAAAAAACAACCTCATTGGCCATCTGCGACTCATTCTCCCAACAGAATATTCTTCCTTCATTTGATCAACGACGTAACACCACCTTTAGTACTATTATGTGGTATTTTGGAAGGCACAACAATTGGAGAAGGTACTTTCTTGTTAGAAGTGTCGCTTTCTGCTGACTGTTCTGTTTCCGTGTTGTGCTCACTATGATGACTAGATCGATCACTATCTGACACATATTCATCAACAATCTGTGTACTAACATCTTCAAAATCAGATATTTCCTCTAGCCAAGACAAAATTTGAGAGTCCATTTTGTTATTCATATTTATTATTATTAATAGATATTTTTAAATCCTAAAACAAAAATTATTTTTTTTAGTTTTAATTATAAATGCACCATAAAATATAGTCTACCCTTCAAGTTCGCAAAAAATACATAACACAATATTACTTACGTGAGTTGGCGCGCGGTGAGTGATTCGCCGCCCGGTGACACCCGATTGTAACAACTTGCTCCTCAAGCGGTCCCCCGTGCACTGACGGCGTCCAGCCTTTCGGCACGCGTTGCAAGCGAGAGTGGAGGCAGCTACTAAAAAGCGCAAACCTAACGGGCAGTTGTTTTAAAAATTATAACCGTTTTCTTAGCGCGGGCGGCAAAATGCCCATAGCGCGCCCACTCTAGGGTTAATACCGTTCACGCTTAAAAATATTTTTTTAAACCGTTTGTAGTTATTTTAGGGTTCAGCAATGTCGAAAGTTTCAGCAAGAATTTTATCATTCGAGTTGCTGGGAAAGGCTCCCAGTATAGGCTATCAATGTCTGACCTATTTAAGACTTGCGATTTTAATCCTGATGTTTTTGTATCCATTGTACATTGAGTTATTTTAGCGGCGTGGTTTTTGTTGAATACTTGCCAAAGAGTTTTTACTTGAGAAATGTCTCTACTTAGTGAAATGATAGGTGCAATAATAATTGTGCATACTTCAGATCGTCTTAGCGATGTTTCTGTTAGTCATCTCTTAGCTTTTTCCAACTATGTCGGGTTCAGCTTCGCGTCTAGCCAGATGCAGCTGAGTAATAGTGTTTTCATGGAGCTACTACCTCTCTAACCTCTACAATCCAGTAGCTGGGTAGCACGATACCCCTTGGCTACACTGGTGTCTCATTTTTTGACTTCTGACTACCTGTAACAACTGGCAAACGTACAAATGATAGCTGGGAACCGTTGTTCCCAGCTATCATTTGTACGTTTGCCAGTTGAAACCGTTGTTTATCGTACTTTCCGAGGCAGGCAGGAATCGCGGTATAGGTCACAGATCACGCATCTTCGGGCGTACCTCAGCAAGCGTTGCCTTACCTTGAAGATTAACTCGTCCGGCTGTTATTATTAAGCCACGAGCTCCTTTATACAGCTCTATCGATATTTTTGTTAGCTACTTATAAAACGTTCATACATCGCAATTAAATTTAGAGACTCATCTTTAGAAACAATTTGAAGTATCGAATTGTTGTTTATGATTTGCAAAAATATCATTAATCATCCACGGATCATCATAAAACTTTGTTTAACCTTGAAGATAGATTCGGCCTACTATCATTATTTAGCAGCTCAGTCTAGTCACACGAGTCCATTTCGGAATCCTATGGGGATTCCAGGGCAAGCACACATCGACGGGAAAGTCGTAAAGTTGATTTATAACTCACTAACTGAACGCGTAAAAGTAGTGTAATATTTGTTGCGAATGTGCTTAAAAAACAATAAATCTCACGAGGAATTATTAATATAATTATGTGGTTTATTAATATAGATTTTCGTCGTATGGCTGAAACACAGATTTCTCTTTCGGGGCAAAATCATCAAATTGCTTCTACTGACTAAAATCCCAAGTTGTTTCTTCAGTTGCCTTAGCGTTGCGGGGCCACGGTAATTCACAGATTATGAGGTTCTATGAAATAGAGCAAATTATCAAAATAGATTCCTCCAGCAGTTGTGATTCAGAATTATCTATGAATTTCTCAATATTTCCTGTTTTGTAAATCGCATCTAGTGAAAGTTGCAAGTTTGATTCCTGAATCTTTAGTTTGACCAATAGTAATTTAGACTTGTGTCTCCCGCCGCGTCTGTTTGTCTATCCATTCACGGCAAAATAAAAACTATTAAAACAAACTTTCATGTGGCTTTCACCAATGGATACAGTCATTAATCAGGAAAGTTTTAGTGTGTTACTTGTTATACCCCTGTTTATATAGCCCTGTCTATCCCGGACAGACTATCTAGACGTTATTTATGATACATCTAACGGGTGATCCAATTCGAGGTTCCTATCTCTTATTTAAAAAAAAAATACACAAAATATAACAATATCTTAATTCTTTTTCTTTAATTGAATATTTAGTGTTATTCGTTAATTATGGTCAAAATGATGTCAGGCAAATGGCCGCCTCTGAACCTTCTACAGCAGTTGATTCTTTAGAGGTAATTTTCGATGACTTTTTCGCAAGTTTCGTGGTTTATCTCGGCAATAACTTGGCGGATGTCAGTTTTTAAGTGCTCCAACGTTGCAGGTGTGCTAGTAGTAGTAGTATATAGACGCAACTCTTAAGAAAATCCCACAAAAAATACAATGGCGTTAATTCGCACGATCTTGGCGACCAGTTGACGTCACCGTAACGTGAAATAATGCGACCTCTGAACCTTTCATGCAACACAACTAACGTTTCACGTGCTGTGTGGCAAGTCACGTCGTCTTGCTTAATCCGCAAGTCATGCACATTAATATCCTCGATTTTGTTCCAAAAAGTTAGTTATCATGCGCCTATAGCGCTCACCGTTAACTGACACTGTATGACCATCAGCATTTTCTAAAAATAAGGCCCCATTACACCGCCGGCCACCGCCACAATGCGCACCACACAGTTACTTTTTGGGAATGCAATGGATTCTCGTGAATCACGCGAGAATTCGTCTCACCCCATATGCGGAAATTTTGTTTATTCACATACTCCGAGAGTGCAAAATGTGCCTCATCAGAAAAGAAAATTTTCTTTGAAAAATCAGGATCAATTTCCTGCTGCTCCAATACCCAATGTGCGTAAATCCTTCGCTGTGTATGATCTCTGGGCTTCAGTTCTTGTGTTAACTGAATTTTATACGGATGGAGGTACAAGTCTTTATGCAAAATGCGCCAAAGCGAGTTATAGGAAAGGCCCAAACTTTGCGTTCGGCGTCGAAACGACAATTTCGGGTCTTCGGCCACACTATCACTCACAACAGCAATATTCTCAAATGAAAGTACGCCACGATGATGCACATGCACACAGCTTACCCGATCTCCAATGCTTCCAGTTTCCTCAATTTTTTTCAGTATTTTGCGAATTATTCGCTTAGTAGGACGATTAACTCTGTAGACCATAATCAAATCTGTAGAACAACTGAACAATTTTAACGCATTGAGCAACGGTAAAGCGATTCATTTTATCGGAGACGGCTGAACCGATTTGAAAAATTCTTTTTGCGTTTGAATGGGTATACTTTCTAGTTGGTCCCATTGTTACGAAATTAGGATCTGATGATGGGATCCTGGAGAAATCGAGGGAACTCTTCAAATATTATGGGCAAACTTATAGCGTTTTGGGTATTTCTTATAGTACCTTGAGCAGTTGCTTCCGAAAACTACCATTTGGGGAAGTTGAACTGATGATGAAGACCACAGATGGCCACTGAAACTCCTCAATAATAAGTATTTCGTGGATTGCGATTTGATTACTTGAGTACGGATGTTAAACACTTTATGATCATCACAATACATATGGTGATGTAGAGCTGATGGTCAAGTACCAGGAGAACTCCTCAAAAATTAACGGCTATGCATTCGGAAAAGCAATATTTTGTAAAAGGTGATAAGTTGTTGACATTATGGCTTTTGTAACTAGATAAATTACAAACCGACCCACTAAAAAGCGTGAAATAAATTTTTTTAGCAAAAAATAGAACCGATTTCCATATAAAAACACTACAAAGCCAAAAATAACAAAGAAAAAAAAAAGAAAATCCAAAACCAATAACACCGACTTCCGAAATTAAAGTTATTTTTGGCTTTGTAGTGTTTTAATATGGAAGTCGGTTCTATTTTTTGCTAAATATTTTTTGTAAATGTATTGTAACAGTCTAACATTTGACGTTTGAAAACCGTGCCATTATTATTAGCTGTCAAAATGTTTACAATGTTGTTAATATAGAAACCTCGAATTGGATCACCCTTTACAAGCCACGTATTCCCAAACATACATTTTCCAACTTACTTTACGATATAAATAACGAGGAAAGATAAAGAAATTCTACACTACAAACTATCGTAAACCGAACGAAGCATATCTTTTTATTTTTTATCCTAGAAAAGTATTGGAAAAGCCGAAATATCTTATAACTTACGTGACATAATTCAAACGGGCTATTTCTTTATGTATCAAAGGCTTCAAAATCGTTTTCTTTTCATATAGATACATTTTTATGAAAAAATATACTGTTTGCTTCTTGTGATACATGACACGAATGGTTCCGTATAATTGATACAATCGTTTTGTCTCATGTTAATCAGTTCAGTTCTGTAAGTAAATGTTAGAATAATATAAAGCTCATTTATAATGTGCATGTGAAAACACTGTAAACTCTTCGACTCGTTTTACCTCTTCATGTAGTCTATACTAATATCATGAAGAGGTAGGTTTGTAAGATAAATTGTATTAGATTAATTGGTATTTACTGTATTACTGTCAAATCAATTATGTTTTGAAACACCATGGAGTTCGATTGCTCGCTCTACTCCATAGAAAACTACCAATTCGAACCTTGCACTAGCTTCTGACGCTTTGTAGGTGCCCATCCAGGGCATTATTATGGAGGGCTATATTTGCTACTGCTAGTGTACAAATATATTTGTTTTAATTTGAATAACTGCCGCATGGGTTAATCATCAGGGTTAAGCAACTCTCACCGAGGTCGGTCCGCCACTGCTTTTCTATACAATAATATTTTTTAAATTTGTTACGGAACCCTTGAACAAAATGTTCTCATATCCTTTTTCTATGTCACTGCTAATCTAGCCTTATGTGTACATATTATATGTACTCATGTTACGCTTCTTAAAGGGTTGGTCGTCGTTTGTTGTGTCTTCAATATTTATCATATTAGTGCTTGAATATGAAAATACTTTCTTAGAATATCATATTAGTATGTCGTAGCCAACTTGTCATTATGTTTTTTAATCTTTTCGTCTTTAAGAAATTTGAAGAGTCATTTTCCCGCGGGTATAGTAGGTGCTATTCCGCTTTCAAGTTTTGAAAGACCCCCAGATTTGAAGTGTCACTGTAATCAAAAATTAACTGTGTAAAATATTTGGCACCTGTAACTGTGTAATGCAACCTTCCTAGACAAGGCTGAGTACGTATTTCAGGTGTTTTACTATCTTCTAATGACTATGGCACTTTCAAAATCAAATTACTGCCGGAAGCTACAGATCCACATGCTTTCCAAGCCACAAAGAAGGAAGAAGACGTTATCTATCTATTGGTTACCCATCTACGAACTAACATCTAAAAGCGTAGCTTTTTTTTTTTTTCTATTTAGAATAGGTTCGCGTTTGACCACCATCTCACCTGATGGTAAGTGATGATGTGGTCGAAGATGGAGCACGCTTACCTAAAAGTAACCTATTCACTCATGACTTAAAGACTCCTAGGTTATAGCTATCGGGAAACACAGACTCCGGCAGGGAACTTCAAATATCTTCAAATATGGTCCCGTGCGGCTATTATATATTATTTACCCATGAGCTACTACTATCATAGATCTGATTAATTTCTTCTCTATGTTACAAATATACCCGCTATTATATATTAATTATTTTTATTATTTATTATTATTATAAGATATCAAATCTATTTTCAGTACAAAGCCTTTCAACTATCATGTTTCTAAACCCCCCGCACTTCCCCTTAAACTAACTCTTTGTAAGAAACAGGGTGAAGGCGGGACTTAACAACACTGTCAGGTAGACTTAGGTAAATAGTTAGTCTAACTTGAGGGACTATCTATCAAAGTTTTGGGCTTTGAGATTTAGAGTGATCGTATTGTATATATCGTCGTGTTGAGATATTACCTACTTAATTGAGAATAATAAACAGATTCACAATTTTATCTTAAGTAATAAAAATACATACATCCAAATTAGTAAAAGTAATCCGGCCAAGTGCGAGTTGGACTCGCACAGAAAGGGTTCCGTACCATTATCTATAAAAAATGGCAAAAAATTACGTTTGTTGTATGAGAGCCCCCTAAAATATTTTTATATTCTATTTTTAGTATTTGTTGTTATAGCGGCAACAGAAATACATCATCTGTGAAACTTTCAACTGTCTAGCTAGCACGTTTGATAAGATACAGCCTGGTGACAGACAGACAGCGGAGCCGATCATTAGTAGTACGATCCCGTTTTTACCCCTTGGGTAAACATGTGAAACAAAATATGAAAACACTTCCCAACAACTTGGTTTCCAGTCTAACGGTATACAGCTGAGTTCGTAATTTTTGATGAACTCACTGAACTGTGGGTAACAAGGTAGGTTCCAATTAGTAAGACATTTTTTATGACGGAAAAGTGATCGAATGACTTCTACCGCTTTGGGTGGAGCGGAAGAGAGTGTTTGTTCAAGTTACCCCTGCGTTGTCTCGTTAGAACATTCCTGCAACCCCGGCAAGCCTTATCAGGTCCCATCATTAATGCCGACTGATCTATAAGACGCGCGTGGAATCCGATACGCCATCGCCACGAGACCACTTAGGGACTCACGGAGGGGTGCCGATGGTAGAATGTGACATATATACGGACTGAACTCATCTATGACACGGACTGAATAAGAGCTGCGTCTTTCTTTCATATCTTTCTAGAAACCTTACAAAACCTTTTATTCCAAATGAAATAAAAAGTTATGAAAACTTACAAATGCACAAATTGGTAAATCTATTCCGGAAATCCCAACCGTGTACGCGTGTGTGGGATGCATATTGCACGGTAAAACGAACTTTTTTAAAAAGTATCAATAACGTTGTAATTAGGATGAACTGAACAGTGATACCGTAAATGGATATTAGTTAACACGTTCGTTGCATTACGAGATCTATCAGATCTCTTGCAGGACTTTTGTATTGTGCGTTGAACATAATCGTGTTGTTTCACTCCTTGCCTGTATCTAACGTGTAAAGTTCTTTAAGTATGAGCAGGACAAATATACATATTTGCTTCCTACTTAAAGCTGAATTCAAGGACATTAAAAAAGAAATTAGAGATGGATTAGGTCCCTAACGCATAGTACTGTAATTATTATAATTCCTTGCGTTAGGAGATATGTCGGTACTCGTGAAAACGTACGCCTCGTAGACGCAAGAGAGGGAGGGGTGGGCGGCGCGGGCGCTGTGTGACTCGTTTTAGTGTTGTCCTAGTATCGACGTGGGAAGTCGCGGGCACGTTTTGGAAATAACAGTCGCGTATATACCACGTGTTGATTATTTTTGATAAACAATGAGTGCTTTTAAAAGAAAAAAGTTTGAAAAATCTATTTATTTTGGTGAGGTTTCTAACAAAAAATCAACGCCGGATTACTGCTGCATCGTTCAGTAAAGTAAAAATTTTAGAAAATGTTCAAATTTGCTCCCCATTGGCTAATAATGACAGTGATTCTGATTATTAAATATTAGACGTACCTAAAAAGAAAACGATGAACCTTTCTACGTTGGAGCACACGCAGTTAAGGAATGAAAATATATATATCAGCCCATGTACTAGAAAACGATATAGTGTGCTTCAGAATACGATATAAAGTCCAAAAAATAGTAACAATAATACCACATTATTGATGACGAATACTACACCGACTATACCTACTGATCCTATGACAACTACTCGTAGATTTTGTGGTACTGTTTCTCGTAACCATAGTGGTTGATCTACTCCTAACTCGTGCACTCAAATGCTAACAGAAACATCCAACACAAATGCTAAAGCTTCTCCTGCCTCATTGAATGCTTTATGTACATCAAGCAGGTGCTTGTCTTTGAATAATATTTCATGTTCGTGCTTATTACCTTTAGAATTTAATGAGAGCAGTATGCAAAAATTGATTAAAACAACTATAAACGAAAGAAGAACCACAGGTAATGAAAAACACTTTGCGTAATTAATAAAACTTTTTGAATCGATAACCGAGATAATATTTTATTCCCATCACTACTTACTAGACATATTGAACTATCGTCGGTTGCGGTACGAGATACAATCGATATCAATTTTTTTTTGGTATTTGTAGTTTATTCAAATGTCATAACTGCGTGCGAACCTAGCAAAATATAAAGCAATAGGCTATCTTTCACCCACAAAAACTTCAAAATATATGTCATTGTTTTTTGGAAGATATAAATTATTTTCAAAACTGTATCTTTAGGAGACTGATTAGGTCTCAAACGCACCAAAGGGTAGGTTTGTTTCGAGATCTTTTAGGTCTCTAAAGCACCAGCTGAAAGTTCTTTGAAAATGATGGCGCAGGGAACGTGTTAAGGAAGTCCGCATTAAAATAACATAGGCAAATTCTCACTAATATCATCATCAGTATTTTGTTTTTCAAAAAAATTCACAGTTCCTCCCCATTTTAGTTACTCCCCATTTCGTGAACGTGGGAATCACTCGCATTACTTTACAGTCCACATAAATCTTACAATGACATTCAAGATTAACAAACTTTGCATTACCGACACTCACAACTTTAATGTTTCACTATACCCGGACTTTTAATTCGATACAGTAGACTGACAGTTTCTGAGTTATCAGGTAATGACGACTACAAAATTGTGATGTAACTAAATTAATCGATTCAGGAATAAAGTCGAATAACGAAGTAAACTATTTTTTTTTAATAATATTATGAGAAAAAAACAAAAAGTAAAATATCATGATAATATATTTTATTTTTGCAATAGGCAATACTTGTACCCATTCCAATGCGGTTTAGGTCGCAGTGGTGCGGGGGCAGTCTTTTTAATAATAATTTCGCACAATTTATTAAAATATTCGTCACATGAAACAATTTCCAAAAGAGTGGCTTTTATCATGTCTGGTAAGATATGAATATTTTTTAGAAATATAGATTTATTTATAGTAAAATCTAGTTTCTACTTCAAAATAAAAGATAATAGTATTTTATCATTTATTTATATTTCTCACGAGAAAAATCTCTCAATTTCTCACTTCATTATTATCCATCATTATTAGGTTAAATAGGGTATCATTATTTTAGTAAGTGACACTAGCTTATGTCAGCTTACTGCATCGAATTAAAAGTCCGGGTATAATAGTCGAAAGTTAATTGTGGCAGCGCATTTTACTATGGTAAAACATTCTTCTTTATTGGTACATTTTATTGCAATACTTATATTGCAGATACACTAAAGATATATGCTTGACAAATGTTGTCTTTTTTAGTTTTTTTTTTTCATGTAGCTTATCGTGGGAAATCGAGTACTTTTTTAATGTTCGCTTATAGAGTTATGTTTCGGTTTAAGCCTCTGATTGAGCTATAACATATTTTGTTATTTTATCAAGATTTGTACTGTTCACTCTTAGTGTTGATAATTACAACCGCGTATTATATTATGAGGCATATCCAGTTGCCGGCTGGAGTTGCTTTAATGTCTTAACGAAACGGAAGATACCCCGGAACTGATCAGGCCATTAAAAATTATTAAAAAGCTCATCAGGCATAGATAAGGAAAACTTATCTATATTAGCTATCCTAGCAAAAAAATAACATACAGGATAAGGCTACCTACCAATTCTACTAGCTTCTAAGGATTCAGAAAATTCCCAATGTTAATTGTCTTTTGTTACATACCATTTCTTAGCTCTCGTGAGAATATTTCCTCATTCTTACATCGGTCAATAGTCTAACGACATGTCCAGCCTAATGGACATTTTGATCTTTAAACTTGCCTCTTTTTGTGTCTTTGAGACTCGCCGACGTGTTTAATCATCAACTTTATGTGTTAAAGATACATGATTGGTTTTTAATTAATCTCGTTTCTTTTGATTGTAACTATTGAATAATTCCTCAAACAGTTTATGTATCGTCAATAGCCTAATGGCTAAGGTGTCGGGCTTGTGATCGAGAGGTTGTGGGTTCGAACCCCACCCATTACACTTTTGCCGTGAACCCACTCCAGACACAGGCGTAAAAAAACGAAATAAAAAAGTTTTGAAATAAATCTCCAGGTATTTAAAAATTACCAGGATCTCTTTTTTATGGTTGATAGGCCGCGTTTGATCACCATCTCACCTGATCGTAGGATCTTCTTTGTCTGCGAGTCGATGGTAAAATATAGACCTACACAGATCGGTGGCCTAATTAAATTCGGTTGTAATAGGCTCGTTTTATAAGTATTACGTACGACAATCGAAAAGAGCCTTTGGATTCCATATAAACGTGATGGTTTACCAGAATGTGCTAGTCACCTCTGCCGCCAAGGAGCTCGTGGATAAATAATAACAGCCTTACGGCACGGATCTTCGGTTAAGCACCGCTAGCCGAGATTAGTCTGTGGACGGGCAACCTTCTAAGCATATAGACATTACCCAGAAAACACGTTAAGCTGTTGGTCCCAATTGTCATTTGTACGTCTCTGTTGGTCGTTATGTGTAGTCAGAAGCCAGAAAATCTAAAAACAAAACAAGAGATAACCCAGTTGTGGCGCGTGTGGAGGTCAGCTAGGCAGTGGTTATGTATACAACGTGTAATTTAAAGGGTATATACATACCAAGTGCATGGCTTCTTTGGATGATAACAAACGATATGGCAAGGGTTTTGTAATCCTAAGTCTACGTGTGTTTCTTATTACAAATACCAATACACTGATATCAGAGACTGAATTTTTCAAATTAAGAAGAACGAAGGGTATTATCGTGTTATTGGCAAGTGACATGGAAAGTTATTGACCCTCGTAGTGCTGTGACACGTTTGTTATGATTGGTATTCAAGAAATATATAAAACCGATAATTTGCAGGTATCAATTCTTTGAGTCAGTTATTTTGTGCTGGAACTGTGCATAGAGACTCCATACCAGATGTTGACTTCAGCCCTTTTGGATAGATATGGGGTTTCCGTTACACGTTGTATAATACTGTGACTCAGCTGCATGCAGTTAGACTGGAAGCCGACCCTGACATAGTTTGGAAGAGGCGAAGCAAACGATGATAACAACGTCACCAGGCTGAAGTCATGAGCGACTTATGTGTCTCATCTAAATCCGTTCAGAAGCTGATACGTGACTACTAAACATAGAAACGTTACGAGAAGGTTGTATGTTATCAGGAGGATAATAAGATCTATTTAGTGAAATGTGAGAAGTATGACACATCTGCCGACCCCTCGAGGAAATAAAATCGTGATGTTATGTGTTTATAGCTCCTATATTTTAACTACAGCTGTTTGATATTCCCGCTCTGTAAACCCCATAGAACTAAAGGTAGAAATTCAATCAGTGTACCAATACTGTTGTATCCGAAAAACCTAAATACTTCTTCCTTTCATCTCCAGTATTGTAAGAAAAAAGCTTTTATCACTCTGTCTGTATGTGTGTGGATGTTTCCTTGATTTTTCTTAACAAATAGTCGATGTGTCTGTTATGGACGAAATTCCTGTTTCTCCTTACGTAACATCCATGCTTATTCAAGGAGAACTAGAATTGTTATGTTATCCGCTTTCACAACCGGAGCTAAAAATAGACATCTATTTTTCCGCTGAGATATTTGGAAGAGACGATTATCTATCTCTGTGCCAAAATTTTATCAAAGTTCGACATGAAAACTTGACAACCTACTTCGAATACAGTTACTTCCGGAATTATATTAAAACTGGATAAAACTTTTTGTGAGCGTATTAAGCTTCTTCTTAAATAATCCAATTTAAACGTTTCACGTTATTTTAGTTAGTAAAATTGATTAATTCCTCATTGTAGATAGTTCTGCACGAGTAATAAAAAAGTCCTTAATATATGCTTTCTATACGTGCGCTGCAAAAACAAATTGGTTTAACTTAAAACATACGATACATATTGAATGTTCTTACGAACTAAACAAAAAAGCCAGATAAGTTTCTTTTTTGTTTAAAATGTGTGTGTTTAATGCAAAGTACAGTGACAACAAGTACGGTGTTGTACTTGTTTGACACATTTGTTTAAACAGTTTAACAGAAACCCCATACCGTGATACCCTTTTCATTGAATGGGATTGTCGCTATAAATGCTTACGTTATAGTATATGGTTACACAACAAACTGCCATTCAATCCGGCCCGTATATGGAACGGACCGAAATTGGTACAAAATATATTGAGTTACTACCAGGGCTGTCAGTAAGGGAATGGTTAAGTTGGGTAGGATAAAAGTTTTAGTATCGCTATTACTGTTTTTGAAGATATTAGGAACTGATATTTATATCTAATAGACATCAAGTCAGCACAATAAGGCTGCTTATTAGCGGAAATGCCTGTTATATCTTATAACTTTTATAACCATAATAATACGATGGCATAATGCCACGGTTGGCATAACTATTATTTGGTCTAGTTTGTTTTTGCATAAATGTCTAAGGCCGGTTAGGTTATGTTAGTTCTTGTAAAATTAATATTATAAGCCCGTGCTGCACTGCAAGGCAAAGGCTTCATGATTATTATGCTAAAAGTAGTATTGACAGCAATAAAATTTTTTGCAAAACATTTATGCCATCTCTGGCAAGTTGCATCGTAAAATGTGTATGCATAGTGTAACACTAGTAACGGGACTTATAAGGAATGTTCTCGCGATCGAAGTGATGTTTGTGGAGGCTATGTGTTTACTAGCTTTGCCATTGTCTCTGCCGGAGTAGTAGTAGGAACAGGGTGGGTTTTAGACAGTAGAAGTCTGACATACCCTTCCGCTTAACCCAGAGCGGAATAAGTCATTCGATGATTTTCCCACCCAGAAAAAAATAGGTACTTTTTAACTAAGTTACGGAACAAAAGCACTAGACAAGTGAAATTCTGTCGACGGCAGTGTCTACTCATGTGGCAGTGCGGCGTAGGCGATCGTTAAAACGTCGGAAATATATTGAACAGACAAACGCTATCGAAATGTCAGGTGAGCAATGAAATGAAATGAAATATTTATTTTGTAAATTGGTTATAAATACTCGTAACACTTTTATACGTCATGTTTTTTGCGTGTTAAGTTTAGCTAGATGAGGCCGGTATTTCCTATCTGACTACTCTGAAAAGAAAAACCGAAACAAACTCAGAGGTCATAGTCTCTTTTGAAGTCCATACAATTTGTATTTCTATATGAGAAGCATGTAGGTTAATAACCACGCAAATTTGAGCGGACCTGTCCAACAATTTGATGAACAATACCAATGTAAGGACATTTGGGTAGGCCACACAAGTACTCAAACTGCTTGACTTCATTAAATAAATAATAGTGAAAGTAAAAACAACGAAGAAAGAATAACCTGCATAGTCCTCACATTTACAATAATGAAATAATTATATAAATAAAAAACAAAATAAATAGGTATACACAATACCTATTTATTTTGTTTTTATTTTGTCAATACCTTGTAGCACTTCGCCTACAGCCCCTTACTGGCGCCATGATATAGGTACTTACATATTTCCAAATAGAGTCGTCACATAAATAAATTCATGCAGATATTAATACTTAATTCCCATGAATTCTCTACCGAATTGCATTCGTGAACCACGCAAAGGTAATCCCGACCCATAAAAACCCTTCTACATAAATCAACACCTACACGACTGACGGTAGGTACAATAACCTTATTGTTCTATGACCCAACGGTTTTTTTAAAGATAACCCTACCTTAGATAAGGCACACCTAATGGACCGCCCGCAGTGGGTATGCCTTTGTGGTAGTCGTCACACTATAAGTATCGTCAGTAAATCCAATCAATAATTTTGGTTGAATGATCTTGAATTATTTTACCTTTAAATCTTGGAAGAGCTCTTGGCTAAATAATGGTAGCCGCATGGATCGACCTTCAAGGTTAAGTATTGCTTGCCGAGGTCAGTCCATAGGTGACCATCTTAAAACATCAAGATTCCTTTGTGCCTTGGAGAGCACGTTTAGCAGTTGGTCCCGACTGTCATTTTTACATCTTTGACAGTCGTTACGGGTTGTCAGAAGCCAGTTAATCTGACACGAGTCTACCCAAGATGTATCATACTACCCGGCTACTGTGCTGTGGAGGGCAGATAGGCAGTAACTCCATGTAAACACTAGCACTCAGCTGCATCCAGTTCGACTGGAAGCCGACCCTCACATAGTTGGGACATAGGCTAGCAGATGACAATGATCAAAAATTATCAGTAACGTCCAAGATTGGTAATTGAAAACACGGCAAACCTTTGGTCAGCTGTCATTTGTAAATCTTTGAAAACCATTGCGGGTAGTCAGAAGTCATAAGAATTAATAGAAGTCATAACGAGCCCCAGTTACTTTGTCATCTACTTACTAGCTATGAAAGATCGGATAGGTAGTCGCAATAATTTGAATACTGGTACTCAGGCTGGAAAGGACTTTAATTCCGAATTAAACGCTGGTCCTTCTGTCCTATATCTGTACTATGTTAAAATTCACTACAATGTGGTTAAGGCTTACATCTATTCTGTTTTTCTGAACGTTATAAATTGGATAACAAAGAGGTTAGTTGTGGATTAATATGGAGTTCAGTTCCGTCACACGTGTTTTATCGTCCTTTTTAACAAAATAAAAATCTATAAACCTATCAGCATAGCCATTTTGCGTCCCGCCTTAGACGTAGGCCTCTTCTAACTCATTCCATGCCATGCGATCTTGTGTCCTCAGTATCCAGTCTCGACCTGCGTACTTATCTGCAGATTAGGCTTTACAAACATCAAAATAAATCTATACTATTCTGATGGATTCACAATTTTTTACATATTTTAATATTCAAGTACGTTTTACTTATTTAACATAAAATGTTATAATAAAGTAATATAGTTAATCTTCTTCAATACACAACCTGTATTCCAAACAAAAATAAAAAAATATTTTTCTAAAATCTTAACAGACAATCTAACAAGACTTGGTCTCACGGGCAAATCTAGTCTCTCATAAATTTTATTTCGCAACAATTTTTTTTGAGATGACTTGATTGATAATGCTGATAATTATTGTTGTTTTGTGAATAAAATTTTAAGGGAGACTATTTCGTGCTATTAGGGTAAAATTTGCTTGCTGATGTCAATTAATATTTACGTCATTATGTGAGATGTACCTATGTACCTTATTAATATAGGATGTCATCATGTGAGAACATCATTTATTCATGAACTAGCTGTTTACTTTGGGATTTGATAAGTAGGTACCTACCTGGCTTTTCCCGCGTAAATTTTGAACCTAAAACAAAACACAGTTATAATGTAATCATAGACAGATATTTCAATTTTATTTATATGTATCACTGAGCTCGTAAAGGTAAAATATTATACATAATATAGAAAAGAGCTCAAAAGCGCTGCGTCATACTATGCTATGATAACATTGCGTAATTAATTACGAGCAAATATTTTGTCAGATTAATTATTGCTTTTGTCATCACAAATTTGTAGCAATTAAAGCTTCCCCATTTATGATTGTATCCGAGAAGAGAAGTGGACGAAATAATACGAGCCGTACGGTTCGATCGGGTTAAGGTTAAGCAACGATATCAAAGCTGATCCTTAAGTGGGTGTCCATGTCAATGTATCGAGATTCCTCGGTGGCTTTGATAACACGTTAAGCCGTCTATCCTTACTGTTATTTGTACATCTTTGACAGTCTTTACGGGTACTCAGAAGCCAGAAAATCTGACATCAGTTTTGCCGTTACCCTGATGTAACTTATTTGACTGGAAGCCGAACCCCAAAAAGTTGAAAAATCTTCGCAGGTTATGTGTTTTTGTATTGTAATAATCACTAATTACCTACCAAGTTTGGACTGCACGGAACGGTGGCAGGGCACGGTGGGTTTTTAGTTAATAGAAGTCAGATATTCCTTTTTGCCATCGTAAAAAAGTACTCGAAACTCACTGTCCAACAATTACAATTGCTAATATTAATCATTTAAACACAGAACGTAAATAGTCCGATACATTTTTCTAGTAAACATTTTTATCTCGAATACCATATTAAGTCGTATATATGACACGGTTTACTAATAGTGCACCGTTACGCCCATAATTCATTGCTCCCGCAAAGGTAGGTAAAATAATAATGTGAAACTAAATATGGTTTAAAAGTGGTAAATGGTGCCCACCACATTCAGATAAATAAAGGCAAAATAACGTCGCGATTTTAAACGGGTCCCTGTTCATTTGTTTTATTTACGACGTTGCAAAATGATCAATGTGCAGTCAATTGAAATATTTTATGGTTGGCTTATTTGTTTTACACGTATGTGGGATGTTTTTTAAAATCAATTTGTTTGTGTCTCGTAGATACAATGTTTCTAAAATAAAATTAAAAGGAAACGATTGGGGTTGAAACTCTCAGATCGTGGGACCATCGCACTCAGAGAATTTAGCGCTGGCTATTATTGGCTTGGCAATTTTGCCAGTCTTTTGACTGCATTTTTTTTTTCAACTGCCGATTTCTTTAATCGAACATGTCTTTTTAAGGTATGTCATTAATAATCATGTCATACAAGCCCATTGCCACTAACAACACAAGATCAACAACACAAGCTCAATATATTTTTCTCCACAAGTAATTCCCCTGGCTATCAATAACTTCATTAAAGGTCTCAGCACTCATTAACACTTGCAATACACCCGCACCAGCCCAGGCAAATCTCTTGGCCAGATCATCGACGATCGATAATCTTAAGAAGATTCTTATTCCTGATGTTCTGAGAATTTGTTCAGATTATTGGCTCATTAAATACTAGTTGCTGCTCACGATTTTGATTGAGTAAAATTTCGTTCGTATCCTCGGGATAAAAAGTAGCTTATGTGTTCTTTTAGGTTTACATTTACACGTTTACCGTGTCACATTTTTACGTGATTTAAACAAAAAAGTTCATTCTTCCATATATTTACTTCCAAATCTATATACATATAACAGCCTTATCTGCATATTTTTTTTTAAAGTATCCAATTGCCTAGTGGATACTTCGCGTGACCCAAGACAAGCTTTTACCTTGGATAGAGGGACAACATCTGCCTAGGTTCGAACTCACGACCTACAACTTGTAAGTCGCACCTGTAGCCACTGAGCAACCACTGCTCCCTATCTCTCTAAATATAAAATTTATGTTAAATAAAATATAAAAATATGTATTCATGACCTCTTATGCAAATCAAACAATATCGAATAATTAATGCAACACACAAATTGGTGTAAGTTTCAACTCGATCAACCGAACCCTAGTGGGCATTAGATCAGTTAACAGTTTAACTAATTACGACCTAATTAATGGAATATTATCTGACATCTAAACTACACTAATTACTTGATAATACATGAGCAGACAAATTAATATCAGAATGTGATTGACCTAGAGGCAGAAAGTGCTAACTAGGGCAAGTGTGCGATGTGCATTTATTAAAACTGCCTTTCTTACCTCATACCAAGTACGATATCCCTTGGCCAGACTGTCGTCAGATTTTCTGGCTTCTTACTACCCGTAACGACTATCTAACATGTACCAATGACAGCCGAGATCAGCATCTTAACGTGCATTTCGAGGAACAGAGGAATCTCAGTACGTTAAGATGATCACCTATACAAGGACATACCTCGGGAAGTGTTGCTTTACTTTTAATTAAAAAAATTGACCGCACTAGTCGATTCTTATGGGCTGTTATATTTAGCTCGTCATACCTTAGTATCAAATATTGATTCCAAATTTCCAAATGAAGTACATTAAACAGAAAACATTTCATTACTGCCAAACTATAACTGAATTATCTCTACCAATTATGCTTAATTAATATATATTTCGAAGCCTTGTGCCGAGTCTGCTTGTGAAGTTTTTGTTTCGGAATAATTGCTTGGTTAACGTAACACGATAGTCCGCAGTTGTAGAAGTTGGATGGGCAGGCGCTCCATCTATGCTCTATAGTTTCATATAAATAAAATTGAAATGTCTGTTAGTGAAATCAAAATAACTTCTAAAATGCTTATAGTTCATCATCTGCTTAGCCTTTTTTCAACTTTGTTGTCGACCATAGCTTTCAGTCTAACCGGATGCAGCTGAGAAGGTACTAATGTTTTACATGTAGCCACTGTCTATCTGATCATAACTCAGTAGCTGGGTAACACGAAACCCCCTCGGTAAGCCCAGTGTGCCCAGATTTTCTGGCTTCTGACTTCTCCGACTACAGACAAAAATATACAGATGACAGTCGGGACTAACGAATTACCTAGTATTTTGCCACGAGCTTTCCTCTTCGGAAACACCCTGAATAAGTATTGCAATCCTGTAAATAAATAGTAAATAAGCACTAGTTTTTAAAGTTTACGACTACTATCTACGAATATAAAATCAGGCCATTTTCTTTTTTTTAAGGCCTCCTTTAATTTAATCACAAGAGAATTCAATTATTTTTATTTTTATTTGTTCATGGCTTTTTAATCATCTTATTATACTGCAAAAAATCGTATTTGCCTATGCCTTAATTGGAGGGCCGGGTGGTTTATTATATTTTTTGTAATCTGTCTTGAATCGACTTGTTACATAATGAAAAACGATTCATATTATTAATCGGGTACCTACGAATAGAAATTCGGCTATTGTCAATGTACTTTATTGCTGATTTATCAGGCGCCTACGGTAATACGTAGGTTATAAAATACTGTAAACGGCCGATCCCTGTAGACTGACCCAAACTAGCAATCTGTAGCAAACCTTAACACTTGTTTACAACTCCGTTTGATATAATTATTGAGTTTAGTAACCCTCTACGGCACGGTGTCAAACTGAGACAAATTGTAAACACTTCGAGTTTCTGGTTGTTAATCGGGTACCTACGAATAGAAATTCAGCTAAGGTCAATGTATTTTACTGCTGATTTATCAGGCGCCTACGGTAATACGTAGATTACAAAATACTGTAAACGGACGATCCCTGTAGACCGACCCAAACTAGCAATCTGTAGCAAACCTTAACACTTGTTTACAACTCCGATTGATATAATTATTGAGTTTAGTAACCCTCTACGGCACGCTGCCAAACTGAGACAAATTGTAGGTAAACACATCGAGTTTCTGGTTGTTAGGCCCTATTTCCTTGTTGGATTGATTTTCCCGTTTCTTAAAAGGGTTACACATAAAATCGTACAACAATAAATGGGCTAGGCTGGCAGAATATATATAAACAATTAAGTTCGAGGTTCAAGACTGAGCTTTGACTAGAGCAGTGCATTATGACGAAAAAACTACTTCTCCATTTCATTCAACGACCAACTGACCTATCTATTTGCTCCGATCATCTATAACCGGAATAGGAGACACATTGTTCGCGGTGCCCAGGAGTCATACCGTCGCTCGAGCCCAGTCCCCCTATTCCTCGAGACACTCTCCGCGCTCAACACTCTCTTGGATGTCAAACCTGATTGTGATGTGTTCGCAGCAAAATGAAAGAAGGTGTCTTGTATATATACCTGGAGTACTGGAGATATAGTATAGTTGCCGTTTCTTATTATTTAACAATTAGAATATCTTTAGTAAGTATAATTGGCGTTTAGACGTGTTATATTGAAGTAAATCAATAAATTACTACCGATGAACTTAACTTAGTAAGCATAGAATGATATTAACCGACCTGCTGACTTCCTTAAAACAAATGAATACTCCTAACGTTCCGTATACAACAAAGCTGTTTTAAACAACTTAAATTGTCATTTCGATACCTTAGAGGAAGGCCCTATTGTAGGGAAAATTTACCATGTGTTATAATATCACATGTATATATGTACTTACATATGTCGTTTGTAAAGACGAGTTCATTTTAATGAGTAGAAAATGTGTTCTCGGTTGCGACTTAATTATATTTTTAATTTATACTGCTTTACACGCGTGTTATGTGTTAACTTGTTAGCGGTCGCGATTATTGTTTATCACCAATGAGCCCGCACTCAATCACGTCACATGGTAAGCGATAGATGAGGTCTACGATGGAATAACTGAGCCTTGAATATGCTTGATCTCGCACTGCCGGCCGTCGCGTCGGTTTCTATGTGGTAAGGAAAACACAAGCCGGCAGAGAGTTCCACCACATTTTATGATTTCATGCACTAATAAATTTTATGTACATAGAATACAATAACTGGTCTTATATGAATAAGATGATGTCATCTTTAAAGAATCGTACATAATAATACTAAAGCTTTTATTTTTGACAGTTCCTAAATTGTATTATATTATTTTTAATGTATGACTTGATTTTGTACGCCATATATATTGGCAAAACATAGTGTGCATATTTATCAACACTGACTATCTGTAACCCTACCTATGTTTGACAAAATAAATGGTTGATTGATTGATTATTTTTAAAAGGTGTTAATTACATTAAATTTTCCCAACTACGTTGAGGTCGGCTATTAGTGGAACTGGATACAGCTGCATACCATTTATACATATGGAACAACTGCCTGACCTTCATAACTTAGTAACTGGCTAACACGAAAACCATGCAAGCATTGTTTTCAGATTTTCTGTGTATTAATTCGTACTTGTTACAACTTTCAAGGAAGTACAAATGACAGCCAATATCAAAAGCATGTTTTCCAAGCCACGGAGGAAGCTTAAAATGGTAGCATGGTGACCCATGCATGGACATTTTAAGACCTCGTCGTTATAAGTAACGTATGGATTTTTATAAAAATCCATACGTTACTTTTCAACCGGAATGCCTTATACAAAACCATTTCAACCCGCTCCCGTTGTACACTTGCTCCGCTCTAAACATTATTGAATTTACCTACATTTACGGAGTCCCTTAACATGTAAGTGGAGAATAACGCAGCGCAATTGAGTTCAACCAGTTGGTACTAAGTTAATATTGCAAAGAAAGTGCCTCTAGCTTTTAAAGGCTGAAAAGACCTGGGTGTAAAGTATGGGTAAACTGACCGATCAAGTATGGGTGAACTGACTGACTGAACTAGGTTACACTGAAGCCGACCCTAACATAATTGGGAAAAGGCAGATCATGTATTTAGAAAAAAAATGAGTTCATATAAAACATTTGGTTTATACATGAAATTATGTATTTTTCCTAATTACTTACTTGAGTCTTGAATTTTCATACTGATCATCAGTTGGAGCACTGCCCCCTATAAAGTCCCCGTGCTTCACCCAGGTGGGGAATTAAGGTGAAGCACGAGTCTGGCCTCGATTATATCAGTCAAACCATTCATAGCTAGCCAATACCGCTCCCATTGCTGTGGCACAGACACCTATATATGGGAGGAAATGCACCGTAATCCACCAAGCTGGCATGCGGGTTGGTGGATGTGGCATGCCTTATTATGATTATTTTTATTAATAATATAGTTTGAGATTATCTGTGTTCCGCGTTTCTACGTTTCTTTGAAATTAAAAGTCATCTATGTCATTATCTAGCCCCTTATCTGTGTCCATATAAAAAATCACTTCAATCTGCTGCTCTGTTTTTAGTCGAAACAAATACATACAAACACACTTTCCCATTTATGATATTAAGTTAGTATAATAATAATCATGTTTTGTAATATAATTTTAATGATGTATGTGTTCCTTGAGGTTTGATCTCATTTCGCATAATTTTCTAACATACACGTAGGAATGTATAATGATTAAAAGTTATAATGTTTACATGGTATAAGATTTCTTGGATCTTAATGATCACTACATTTAATATGATCGAATGGAAACTTGTCTTTAATTACATTCGTAACCAAGGTAACTTAAAAGATAGGTAGATAAACTCAAAGTAACTAGGTACTTATGTCGTGATTTAATGAACCAATGATTAAATAAATGTTTGTATGTTTGCCCTGTGTGCGTTCTTAAACCATCGATCAAATTGTGACTAAATTTAGATTAGTTTGAGGAGGTGCGAGAGAGTTTCGAGACCAAAAATCCTGTAAAAAAAACACCTTATTACTTAACCTGGTATTGATAAGCAGCTTAGTACAGCTATTAGTTATATAAATAAGTACTACTCTACAGATTACCTGCATACTTTACCTCTTTTTTTACTGTAAAAGTTTTAGCGATAAGACCGCCTTTATTATTGCAGTTCGTTGCGCAATAAATATTATATAGGCACTATGTGTTGTTACTTTGGTCTTAGTTACACTTATACTCGTAATTTAATAATTAGTTCGCATTGACGTAAATACGTGCAAACTTAAGTATCAATAATAAATTATCGGGTACACCCTAGGGCAAAACCTTAATTGGTTACTTGTACATAAATAAACTCCGTGCTTAGTTTTTGAAGCAGGGCGAGGTTACCAATTTTCAGTCTAGGATATTTATTATTATTGTATTTGGTACCCTCTTTTTACGTTTAATTTTTTCCTTTGGTAATTGTTTGCTAGGTTTTTTGGTGTTTTTCGCCTCTGTAATAATTTTTAACGTATGTGAAAATTTTTTTCGTAATTAAAAGGGATCGTGAATAATACACGGTTTTGTTGTGAATAATACGTTATATACAACGTGTAATTTAAAGGGTATATACATACCAAGTGCACGGCTTCTTTGGATGATAACAAACGATATGACAAAGGTTTGGTAATCTTATATCTTCATGTGTGGAACTAATTACAAATTTCTATACCAGAGACTGAATTTTTCAAATTAAGAAGATTGAAGAGAATTTTCGTGTTATAGGCAAGTGACGTGGAAAGTTATTGACCATCGTAGTGCTGTGACACGTTTGTTATGATTGATATTCTTCTTGAATATCAAACATTTGAAACCGATAATTTCGTATCAATTCTTTGAGTCACTTATTTTGTGCTGAAACTGGGCATAGAGACTCCATACCAGATGTTGTCTTCAGCCCTTTTGGATTGATGTGGGGTTTCCGTAATACGTCCCAGTAACATTTAGAATTTGTTATGAACAAGTCTGATAAATCTAAATTTCAATAAGAATAGTTCCTAATTCAACTAAAATTAAAATACCTACATTACCTCTGACATTTTCAACCATTTCAAAAATAAAAGAACCTGACACTATTTAAATGGAAGCAATTCTCGAATTCAGCCTCCAAGCCGATCTGTTCAGAAAAAGAGAATTAAAACTTGTTAAATTACTATTCCAGTTTTAATTGGCTTTTTCTTAGTGGTTTTCAGAATAGAAGGAATGTAGTGGAAATGTAATAAAGTTTATTTGATGAATGATAAAACTCGTTATTGATTGACGCGCCGTTCTTCAGGGTTTAATCAACACTTGCCGAGGTCGATCTGTGAATGGGTAATCATCTTCACATTTTCTTCAGATTCTTGAATGCCGCGAAGTCAAACTAAGTCATCACCGTTGTCCGACTTGTTGGGTACACAGAAACTATAATATCTGACCCGATACCCCGTGGCTAGGCTGGCAAGGGGTATCGTGTTACGGAGCTCAGACAGGCAGCCGCGCCATGTATAATATAATACTGGTACTCCGGTTAGACTGTAAGCCGACCCTAACGTAGGTAGGTGGGAAAAGGCAGGTGATGATGATTGATGGTGATTGTTTTTGGTTGTACGTTAGTAACCATGTTCATACTTTAACATTCTAAATATAAACTCTGTCCGCCTATTTGTTACTTCTGCAAAATTTAATGGCTTAACGATTTTTTTTACCTATGTTGTCCCATGAGGTAGGTTTTTTACCTTTCATCATTATATTCAAACATCATTATTATACACACATTAACCACATACAAAGTAAAGCATGCAAGTCACTAGGGTTCGTTATTTGTAACAGCGGGCAGTTTAATAGTCTAAACTCTATACTACTGTTGTGTAAGGAGCACACTCGAATCCGCGAGCATTATATGGCGTCCGTTTTATAAAATGTATATTGATCTCTTAGAATCCATTCAACGTAAATTTATTAAATACTTAAATTATAAGACCAAAACCGTTATGCCAAGCTATCTGGATTTCTGTCGATATCACAAATTTAATATCTTGGAAGAGAGACGACAGTTACATGATATGGTTTTATTATACGACATACTTAATAATAAATTTGACTGCCTACAATTGCTCAGCAATGTTCACTTTAACGTACCACTCAGACATACTAGACATACAACTTTGTTTGCTGTCCCTTCATCCTCCACAAATTATTATAATTTATTCCTGTAAGCTGTTAATCTACCTTTTATAAATAAATAATTATCATTACGTATTAATTTTAGAATATTATTATAAATACGAAAGAACCAAACTCTTCCTAACTGTATGTTACATTTACTACATAAGTAAATTGTTAGCACCTTATTTATCTATACAATCATGGTTTGTGTTAACTTGGTATTATTAACACGAGAAACTCATCATAAACCTCATCCTTCTTAAACTATAAAGTAGATTGAATCTTTTAACCGACAAAAGTCGTAACTTTTCAAAATGAGGCATTTTTACTAATGTCGCATAATTCAAATAACTAGAATATTGTGAATAGCTAGGGTTCGTGTGTGGGCTCTTTTATTAGCTGACTGAGCGAATCACAAAGCGTTATATTATAAAACTTAAGGATCCATTCATATCGAGGAGACACGCGAAGCGACGTTGTTAGCATATTAAAAAAAAAAAACATCATCTACTTAGCCTTTTCGCAACTACGGGTTCGACTCCCAGTCTAACCACATGCAGCTAAGTACTCGTGTTTTATATGGAGCAACTGCCTATCTGACCTGCCTATTTGACCTCCACAACCACTGGGTTGTTGTTGGTTGACTTAATTCTTGTGACTGACGTAGGTACGACGTGTACATGCCGCTTCCCTCCAATAGAATATATTCCCAAAATGTTTTTTTCCTATCAGACCGGCCAGCACACGTAACTTTTATTTGTTTTAATAACAATCTTATTAACTTTAACATTTTATATTTTTCTTTATTGCAACAACGAGCCATAAAGCCTGGTTAAAAGGCCTCCTACGGAATAAGACTTGTTTCAAACTTACGACAATGTGTGGGGATTGTCTTACGTAATTTAAGTTTAGTAGGTCGTCTAGTGTAAGTCAGCTGACTTACATTTCAGAAACGTTATACGGTATAGTAACTTACTGAGTACATTGTTCTACATTATTTTAGTTTAAATTGTTTTGTCTGAGTATTTTCTTTTGCATGTACAGTTATTTATTTATGTTTATCCACTGCTGGTTGTGTTAATGAAATTACCATAATGGTGCCAGTGATTTCTTCAGTTTTGCTTTTCCTTCTACTTTTTTTATCCTCGAATAAGATAGTACCTAGAAATTGCCATCATCACTTCAGCCGATAGTTACACTTTACAATAAAGAGTAATATCTATCTACTGCATCAATAATATAACATGTTGATTCTTGCTTTCATGAGAAAGCTAATGAAAATTAAAAGTAAACGGTAGCACTTACACGATTGTAATTTATTTACAATGGCGCCTCCGTCAGAACGGCCACCGTGGCATGTCCCCTCTCTATTTTTTTAATTACTGATGAGCCCGCTCTTTACCTCGATCTCGATCGACCTCTGATGGTAAGCGATTGATGAGGTCTACGATGAAACAAGCAAGCCCAGAAAATGCCTGTTCACTCTTGCTTGTTCCGTGCACTCCTCTTAATTTATAACCACTAAATTGGTTAACGACACACGATAGTTGTATGTTTGTGAGCAGCCTAAAGTTGTTTATGAAAATAGTACGTTTTTATTGAAAATTAAGGGGATAGAATGGTCACTATTGACTTATTAGGCCAGAATCATGCCAGAATCAAAATTTTATCGTTTATCTAAAAGACTTTAGAGAAATGAGATGTCAATGTTTCCCAATTCAAATCGAGATGCTTTTGTTTTTGTCGTGTAATACTCGATGAATAATACATTGATTTAAATATCGAATTTTTTGAGAAGGAAAGTGAAATTCATAGGTTTCCAATTTAAAATGATAATTAAAATGGAAATGGTGCACAGTACTTCGCACTAAGAAATTGTAATTGCGTTTACCGTAAATTGTAATTTACCGTACCTACACGCCTACTTCTGCCGAAATAAATGCCTTTATGCAGAATACGACAGCTTTGGCCCGCGGCTTTGCTTACTAAGGTATATAACAATTCATGCAAAGTGGTATGGTGATTAAAGAGTAACAAACATGTGTAAACGAACACTTTTTCGCATTGTTTATATTAATACGTATTTTAATTAAATCCTCAATCAATCGTCACCTAACCTCGTTCTATTGACCGTATACTGTATACATAGGTAATTCAAATACAAACTTTTTATTAGTAAAGAAAAAGAAGAAAAAGTCTGAACGAGATAACGTTCGAATTTCAAACAGATTGAGACGTAATTTTTGGTTTTTGCTTCAGATTAAAAAAAGAAGAGATTGACAGTAAGGTACAGCAGTCTGACAGGAGTACTCTATGCTGAAAGGCGGGAAACTGTGAAAGTGAAAAGGCGCGCCTTTTGATCTATTTTTTCAAAAAAGTTTATTTTTGTTTAATATTAACATTTTCTTTGTAAATATTTGTATTATAAGTTGTTTATAGTCTACATTAATAGTTTTTAATACGAAATGGGGAAGAAGAGGCGGAGGAAGGACGATTTGTCCATTGCAGATCCACAGCAGCAGTCTCAGTCGGCTGAATCTTCGGACTCTGATTCAGTGGAGTCGGAAAAACCTATTACCAGCTCCTATTGTAATGGCAAGGATAAGTACGCCATTTATAAGGTAAAAGGGTACACTCGTAAATATCCTGAGGAGACCAAACAAGTGGACCTGATAGTTTTTTTAACACACGTTGAAGAAAACACAATATTTAGTGATAGAGATCGTATGGCTTTATCCAAAGGTATACGGGAACATGGCGTTTCTGGCGTCATGCACCTAAGTACCATCAATAAATACAAGGTGAGCATCACATTTGACCTACCAAATAATGCCAACATGTTTCTGCAAAATAAAAAATTACTAGAACAGTTATCCCTTAAAGCTTCAATACCGGCTGGAGATACTGAAGTCACAGGAGTCCTCACTTCAGTTCCTGTAGAAATGTCGAACAAAGAAATATTTTCGTTAATTGGCAGTTCTAAAAATGTCATTCAAGTTAGGCGCTTTATGCGGAGGGTAAGAAGTGACGCTGGCGTAGGTTTTGTCCCTACACAGGCTGTCGCGGTAACCTTCGCATCCACTATTCTTCCTCAGTACATTTATTTAGATTCATGGCGACATGAAGTAAGTAAGTACATACCACCAGAACAATGCCTCCGGTGTCTGCGATATGGACACATTGCCAAATTTTGTCGAAATGCAGAGGTTTGCTCAATCTGTACCTCAAATCACAATTTTAAGAGTTGTCAGGTTGACTCAAAGAACGCTAAATGTGCAAACTGCAAAGGAAACCATATAGCTATCTCCTCATCATGCCCAATTAAAAAACAAAAAATTGAAGAAAATAAAATTAAGTCTCGAAGTGCCACATATTCTGATCTTTTCGATGTTAATGCATTTCCAGCTCTAGCTGCACGTACATTAGATGTACAGATCAACAATTTGATGAAATCCGATAAGTTTTTAAGTACATTAGTAGAAACAATTACCAAAATAGTTAGTAATAAGGATGTTCCTATAAATTCAACATCAATTAAAGAGGCTTTGAAAACAACTCTAAGTAGTAAATTTCCTCCAATCTCTTAATGGATCTGTCAAACTTAAATATAATTCAATGGAATGCACACACAAGTTTAAATAGCAATAAACACATATTTACAAATTTCCTCTATACACAAAATATACATATTGCAATCATTTCTGAAACATGGTTCAGACCTGAACAATCTTTTAAAATAAAATATTACAATATTGAAAAAAATGATTGTGGTAATAAACACAATGGAGTTGCTATTATAATTCATCAAAGCATCACTTATACTAAAATAAACACTTATTTCGATAATTCTTTACAAAATGTTTGTATTAAAATAACAGTCAATAATAAAGAATTAAGTATAGTCAGTTTCTATAGTCCTTTAAATTGTATTCCAGCTTTTAATAAAGATAATTTTGATTTATTGGTGAAATCTGTTCCAAGCCCTTTTATATTTTCTGGGGACTTTAATGCCCATCACACTTCTTGGGGGTGTGTTTCCGACTCTCCACGTGGTCGAGAAATCTTACAAGTCATTGATGAAAATAATTTAGTTTTACTTAATGATGGTCAAGTAACAACACTTGGTTCTTTAACATGGCGTCCCAATGCACTGGATTTATCCTTTGTTTCATCTTCGTTGGCACTTAATTGTGAATGGTCTGTACATGATTGTCCTCTTGGAAGTAGCTATCATATTCCTGTAATTATAAAGGTAATGGTAAGCAGAAACCAAAATAATTATCATGACAATTGTTTGAATGCTAAACATTTGCCTATTTATCCAAATTATAAACTAGTAGATTGGCAAATGTGTAGTAATTGTGTGGAAGAAATGTTGGTTGATTTTCAAATAGATAATACAAGTCTTCTTGATTCATATCGTCAATTTTGTACTATTTTACGCACAGCAGCTTCAAATTCCATTGTAAAATCCAATAATCCGAAGTATTACACTAACACAAATAATATCACTAATCACACATGCAATAGAAATAAGATTAAAGCACCTTCCCTACCTTGGTGGAATCAAAAGTGTATAGAGGTTGTAGTAAATTTCAAATCAGCATATATTAATTTTAAAAATAATCCGACAGATGAAACCTATCTCGAATTTAAAAGGCTTCGTGCTATTAAAAAACTCACTTTAAAAATAGAAAGACAAAAAAGTTGGTTTTCTCTTTGTGAAACTTTTAATAGGTGTACACCATTATCTGTCATATGGAAATTTATGCGTAAATACAATAAAACATATCATTTTAATCAGCAAGAAAATGATGCATGGGTTCCCGATTTTTTAAAGAAATACACACCGGACTCTGTGACACATACTCCAAAAACTTTTCCTGATAGTATTAATTCCAGAAATAGTTATTTAGTTAATCCTTTTACAATTAACGGATTAATATCTGCCATTTCCTCTCGAAGAGTTACTGCTTAGGTCTCGATGGCATGCCATACATCTTATTTAAAAAATTAGCTATTGTAGGTTTAGAAACATTTCTTAAAATATTGAATTTACTTTGGTAAAATAATATTATACCTCAAGATTGGAAAGTGGATTGCGTTGTACCAATTTTAAAACCTGATAAGCCCAAGTTATGTCCTGATTCTTATCGTCCCATAGCACTTACTTCTTGCATTGGAAAATTATTTGAGCAATTGTTAAAGCAGCGCCTAGAGTTTTATGTTGAACAAAATAAAATCTTACCTTCTAATCAATTTGGTTTTCGCAGGAATCGGTCTGCTAGGGAAAGTATTTGTCAATTACAGCTCGATATTCATAACTCTTTATTGGAAAAAAATAATTTGGTTGGAGTTTTCTTTGATGTTGCAGGAGCTTTTAATAGTGTAAATATAGATATTCTTTGTCATGAATTTTCACAAATAGGGATTCCTGTAAAAATGATAAATTGGATTAAAACTTTTCTGAGCAATAGAGAAGTGTTTACTAAATTTAATAGACATCTATATGGTCCTAGACTCTCGTCAAAAGGAGTTTGTCAAGGTGGTATATTATCACCTTTAATATTTATATTATATATACATAGACTTAATATAATTTTAGGGCCTCAGGTCAAAAATTTACAGTTTGCAGACGATTTGGTTGTTTATGCATCTGGGAGTAATTTATCACAAACAGTCCAAATAATCAATGATGCTTTGGTAAATCTCTATAAATATTTTTCTTACCTTGACCTGAATGTTAATCAGTCCAAGTCAAAAGTTGTGGTGTTTGGTAAACAATGTCATAACATGCTCAATGTGCAATATAATAATTGTGCATTACCCATTTCACCTGAGGTTAAATTTCTGGGGGTTCTTTTTACATATAATTTAACCTGGAATAATTATATTAAACAAATAATTAGTAAAGCAAATAAAGCCTATAATATATTGAAATCTCTGTCTGGTTCATATTGGGGTGCAGACCCAAAAATACTATGGTTGTTGTACAAATCGTTAGTTCGTAGTCATTTTGAATATGGTTTCTATTGTTTCGCTGCAGATGTTAAGATTGTAAATAGTTTAGATGTTCTGCAAAATAAATGTTTGCGTGTGATAACTGGAGCATTCAAAAGTACTCCTATAAATGCAATGCAGATTGATTGTAATGTTCCACCATTAAGCATTCGATTTAATTACTTAAAAGAAAGATTTGTATTAAAACTTTATAGTGTATCTAGTAATGGTCTTTTAACCAATTTGTTACATTCAATTAGACCTACAGTTTCTAAACCAATTTTCATGCTTCAAGGCCTTCAAAGTTTCATAAATTTCATTCAAAATTTGAATATTTAAAAAAATATTTATAAATAATAATTTATCAATCGGAACATATTTTGCCTTGTTATGAAGGAACCTTCATTGCTAAATTTCCAGCTATTAATATAACTCTCAAGAAAAAAAAGGATTTGCCCACAAAACAGGAAGTAAATGCATTATTGTCAGGGTGGTCAGATCATAAATTTGTTTATACAGATGGTTCCAAGAACAATAGAGCTGTGTCGTTTGCTATATATGAGCCCTCCTCAAATATAGGCATTGGTCGAAAAATTGACAAAAATTCTAGTATTTTTACAGCTGAAGCTGTGGCTATTTTGAGTGCTTTGAAACATATTAAAAATTTTAATGCAGGACATAATAAATGGATTGTGGTAAGTGATAGCATGAGTGTTCTAGAAAATTTATCAAATAACAAACTAAATGCTAACACTAACTATCTAATTTATTTAATAAAAGAGCTATGGGTGGAATTATATCAATCAAATATTGTAGTTAGTTTTGTATGGGTGCCTTCACACATTGGTGTTGAAGGAAATGAGAAGGTAGATTATTTGGCCAAAAAAATAGTTGATTTAGAAGAATTAATTCCCAATCCTGCCCCAGCTATGAATGTCTCTATACCACTTACAGATGCAGTTAGTCTTCTAAGACAGCGCATGTGTCAAGAGTGGGGGAGACAGTCATATCAGTGCACTCAGGTTGTAAATAAAGGTGCTTGGTACTCCACTTTAGATGTCCAAATTAACTCCATACCTTGGTTTTGCAAACACAATAATTTCATAAATAGAAAATTTTATTCAATTACTAGCTTCCGCCCGCGACTTCGTCCCCGTGGAAAAAAAATCCCCCGATTTTGAAACATTCTTCATTACTGCTCCGCTCCTATTGGTGTTAGCGTGATGATATATAGCCTATAGCCTTCCTCGATAAATGGGCTATCTAACACTGAAAGAATTTTTCAAATCAGAACGGTAGTTCCTGAGATTAGCGCGTTCAAGCAAACAAACAAACAAACAAACAAACAAACAAACTCTTCAGCTTTATAATATTAGTATAGATAAGTCGTATGCGTTTTGGTCACTGTCGTTTAAATTATCATTTGTATCGCCTTAATATCGTCAATTCTCCCAATTGTGAGTATTGTCAATCACAACAAGTTCAGTCACTGCATCATATCTTCTTCGAGTGCTCGTCTTTCAACATTCAGCGCCTTGTGTTGTCGGATGAGCTTCTTAAAATTTTCAACAAGCCTGATGAGGTCCCGCAATGTATACAGGAGTTGCTTAGGAATGTCTCAACATATATATATTTGTACAAATTTATTGTAGAAACTGTAAATGACATTTAATTCCGTTTTGAGCTTGTTTTTGTTGAAATATCTCTATGTTTACTTATTTCTTTTTATTATTAATACTAAGTTTACGTATAATTTACGGTAAAATGTAAATAAAACAAATAACTACATGAGGAGATAGCTGGGTGATATCCAGTTAAGGAAATAATTATAAAACAAAAACTTTCAAGCAAGCAAGCTTTGCTTGACAATTGTTGACAATTGATAAAATATGACGTTTGTAGTAGGTTACGAGGCGTTACGAATAGCTAGGACGTAGACAAAAATATTATAAATAAATGATGACATTTTCAAGGAAAAGCGGAAGACAAATAGTATATAAAAATGTACAATGAATATATACGTATAACATTAAATATACGTAAGACATTAAATCTCTTTTAATACTTATACATGGAATGACGGAAGACAAGGCGGTAAGGTAGAAAGACCATAGCCTGCCCAATGGGCGAATAAAAAAAAATAAAACAGTAAGGTACAGAAAAATACAGTGAATTTATGACGATTGCTTAACTTATGACGAAATACTGAATGACCTCGATCTGCAAGCCCACACAAACAAAACAAGGAAATAAAATACAAAACTCATATTTATATGTCTGTACAGCAATTCAATATACAACGAACAGAGAAACGTCAAAATATCATAAAAATACTCTTAAACAAACCAAAAGAAACATTTCTTTTCATTTATTTATAAAATTAAGCGAAAATAAAGATACTAACTTCAACAATGTGCCATAAAAGTCACATGCTGAGACAAAATGACTAAGAAAATGTATTATAGATATATCATAATGTTTATATAAGTACGGCCAATCGTTTTTGAATTTAATTTTGAAATGGTTCGGAAGTTCACTGCGGTTATTATGAGGTTGAGGTTAGACGCTGCAGGAGGGACAAGAGATGGCTTTGTCTGCTATTGAGTGTTGGTCCGCCACCACTTTGGATTACTTGTTCGCATTAGTATGAGTGCTATTTAATTATTTCTAAGAAGTATGTATTTTATTATAATGATTTTTTTTTTTCTTGCAAGTTGGTTATTAAATAACACTTGCATAATTTTTTTAGTATATTTAACTACATAACACGGATCAATGTGTATGTATAATTTATATAGTTTAGTTTTTAGTATTAGCTCCTGCCCGCAGATTGGAATTCCCTGCCGGAGTCTGTGTTTCCCGATAGCTATAACCTAGGGGTCTTTAAGTCAAGAGTGAATAGGTTACTTTTAGGTAAGCGTGCTCCATCTTCGACCACATCATCACTTACCATCAGGTGAGATGGTGGTCAAACGCGAGCCCATTATCAATAAAAACAAAAATAATAAATGGATTTACAGTAACATAATGTAATCAGGCCTTATTTCCCGAAACCATATAAATAAATGACATGGACTATGCCTCACCCTGAAAAGAAACATCGGCACCAACTCTGAGGTCAACAACCAACGTCACTTTTTCAAGTCCAGACAATCCACAATCATAGGAGGACCATAATCATAAGAGGATGTAGCTTTACGTCTGTAGTGTTCTTTTCAGTATATGGTTGAATATTTCAGTATCAAAATAGTAATCACGTTATTTTCTTTGCTTTCAGGTAAGTTAAACAGCAGAATATACATACATATCACCAGGATGCGTGAAGGTTTTTTTTTAAACAATAAAATAATATGTTTATAACTTAATATGTCGTAATTACTCATACAAAGTAGTGAGATGCGAGCCTACATTACAGGTTACTATACATGTTTACAAGCTTTTATTTAACATACCTCGTTAGTGCGTTATTACGGTACGTTTAATTTGAATGACAAGTTACGTCATTTTAAATCCAGTATGGCGGACGGCCCAAGATGGCTTAGTACCTAGTTATTTGTTGTTCACTGCTATGATATGGGTATGAAATGAATGTGTTTGCTGAGATAATAAAAAAGCTAGTTTATAAAATCATTTTTTACTGCCAATTATTTAAACTTATCTAATGGAAATATAATAGAATTTATTTGCTCAGAATGTAGGTATTTATAATAAGGTGTTACAGTAACATAAGAATCCTTGTAAATTTTACCATTTAGGCATGCAAACATTGATGCAGTACATCATCAAACATAAGTACAAAATCTTGATATTAAACTAAACATTTGTCAGCTAGAAAATCCGATACGGAGTAGTAACATTTGTTTAAAAGAAATACAGTTAATTTCTTTTTGAAAGTTCATACTGATTCCGGAAAGAGATGACCTTGTTGATGATCGGCCTCGCTTGCTTGGAAGTAATCTATTCACTGTCTATGTAAAAACTCCAAGGTTGTAGCTATCAGAATTATGCATACTCCGGCAGGAAAAGCCGCTTCGTAGCTTATGTTTGCTAGGGCACGGGGGCATCTCGACAGGTTATGTGGCCGCTCCAGGGAGCGAGCTCGGCAAGTGTTAACTGCAGCTTAGCCTTGAAGATAAACCCGTGCGGCTGTTATTATTTAGCCACGAGCTAATTCCTAAATTTCCTCCTCTTGTAAGTTTATCAGTTCTTGAATATTACTATTAGTTCTATCTTCATCCTTGGCATTTAATCTCATCAATATATCCTCAGTAGGAATAAAATCAGTAAAATTCCTACTTTTGCTACAGCTTTTGATAGCGTCACAAGACAATAAAATGGCATTTTAAATACAAATTATTATAGTTAGTACAAAATCCAACCCTGGGAACGAGAGAAGTGTACCTCGGAGGATAATCGAGGAATCCCCGGCCATCAACACAGAAAACATCGAAACATCGGAATATTCATATGACGTAAAACTAAGCATTCCGGAGCAATCTTTAAATTATAGTATTTTAGCATACTATTCTTAGATCTGGATAGTATTTAGTACAAAGAGCGAAATTATAGTATAAATACTATAATCATAGTACAAAATCCAACCCTGACCGCAGCCAATATATAGGTGAAAAAACACAAATAGTTTTTGTGCGCCGGGGCACTGTATGCGCGGTCAAGTGGTTTTATAGTCTTTGCCTACAGACAAGAGACGGGCTCATTGTGAAATAAAAAACCAATTTCCCGTCCTGCTATTATACAATTTACTTTTATTTGTTGGTAAAAAGGCCTTCAAAGAATCTAATTTTACCGAAATCTTGACCGCAAATAATATTGAATCACGCATCAGCTCGCCGAATCTAAAGCCTCGATTCATTAATCTCTTAAATTCGCTTTGTCATAGACTGCTTGAAATATATTTCGTCGTTCTATGCTTCGTGAGGCTGATACAGATTGTTTGAAATTTTAATAGTGAGTTTATTAAATATCATATTTAACTATTGATTATCTGTGCGGCTATTTTAAACAACGTGACCTTATATTATAGATTAATTAATTAATTTATAATAAAATTATATTCTTCAATGTTCTTTTCTGCAGACGAAATAAAGTGAACATGGAACTGATAAAAAGAGATACTTACAGGTTACAGGCGCAGACCTGGGTTTAGTACTTTATTACAGAATAAAATACAGTACCTAAGTGTCCAAACTAGACATGACTTCCGAACAAGAATATCATTTTAGAGATCGAGTTCTCCATCTCTATTATTTTTAGACGCAATTCAATGTCCTAATTATAATTAAAGTGTTAAATAAAAATTAGTAATACAAATTTTTATTTAACATTTAACTACTAACTTAAAAATATTTAAGATTGAAAGAACTGGTTCTAAAAATAATAGAGATGGAGAACTCGGTCTCTATTATTTTATTCTTATACTTTTAACCAACAGCTTGTATTTATTTAAAGGCTGACTGCCGACCCTATTAACAAAGCGCCAACTTTGTCGTGAACAAGAGTTTTAATCAAATTATATCTCATTCAAAACACGTTTTGGCCATCGTTTCTTTTAGCTATCAAAGCTGTAAGTTATATAATAAAATTAAACAAAGTTTTGACTATATTTTCTCTCCCTAAAAGTAAATGTAATTTGATAGTGAGAGACTGGCTGCAAAATCTAAACTACACAACTAAGGAAAATCTTCTACACTAATGGTACCAACCACAAAATACATACAAAAACAAAATTCCCACGTACACAGACTACTCACGCATTCATCCACTCCCCCAAACCCACACAAACATCCACACACACACACACTCTAAAGAGGCAGAATAATTTTTCCAATTTTTTTTCTCCTTATTAAATGTTAGTATTGTTTTGTACACGCTATGTCTTAAACATTGTCTAAACCTGTTTCTGTGGGGTGGGAACCTGGTAATCTGTACTACAGTCTTCCACCTATAACAGACACCAGCTCCCCACAATTTTTTGACTGTAAGTGTTACTTTAACTACAGTACGGCCGTTCTAACTTGGCGAGTGTGAAGTTAGGCTCTGCGAACTTTAGCGCTTGTGCACTCGTACAAAAATAAAGGTTTTAAAAAAATAAATGCCAATAACAGTTGTTAATAGAAATAACAACTGCTAATAGCATTTATTTTTTTATGTAATTTTTTTTGTGAGGAGAAATAGAGTTTTTATTTATATTAATGTCCAATTTCATCTCTCTTCTGTTTCAGAAGTCCGAAACATTCAGTACAATCTTGAATCTATACTATATATTATAATATTATAAAGCTGAAGAGTTTGTTTGTTTGTTTGTTTGTTTGCTTGAACGCGCTAATCTCAGGAACTAAGGTTCTGATTTGAAAAATTCTTTCAGTGTTAGATAGCCCATTTATCGAGGAAGGCTATAGGCTATATATCATCACGCTAAGACCAATAGGAGCGGAGCACTAATGAAGAATGTTTCAAAATCGGGGGATTTTATTCCACGCGGACGAAGTCGCGGGCGGAAGCTAGTTTATTTATAAAATAGCTGTGCCCGCGACTTCGTCCGCGCGGAATAGTGACTTTCGGCATCATTTTTAATTTTTAAGGCTAATCATTTTGAAAACAAAACTCATACACAATATGAATGTCGTATTTATTCATATCTAATCAAAAGCCTAAAAAATAAGTTTCAAACTTCTAGCTTTAAAAATGACGCAATACAAACTTTCATCCCCTATTTCAGCCCTTTTTTCGCATTAAAAAGTAGCCTATGTCCTTTCTCAGAATCTGGACTATGTCCGTACCAAATTTGATTAAAATCAGTTCAGTAGTTTAGGCGTGATTGCGTAACACACAGACAGACAGAGTTACTTTCGCATTTATAATATTAGTAAGGATTACTAATTTGACTCGATTTGTTTTGTATTTAAGTATGGAACATGAACAAACAAAACAATGAACAAAAACACAACAACAATAAAATTAAGCAATATTGTTAAATAGGTATGCTTAAATTTTGGTGTACGATAAAGTATATTCTATGTATCTGGGGGCACGGCAGTGCCCCCGCCAAGTCGAGCAAAAAAGCGGCACAGCCGTACCATTCTTTTCTCGAAGCAATTCAGGCCAGTAACCAAACAGGCATTATATAAACACGGTATATTTCAAATTTCATTCAATTTGAACCAGTAGTTTAAGAATTATAACGAGTCAAAGTTCCTTAATTTTGTTAATTTTGTCACTCACTGACTGACCGATCATCAAAAGTCTAAGGCACTTCTAGCAGACATAGAAGCTTCAAATTTAGAATTCAATTAGTGTTTAGTATATGAATCAAGGAAAAACTATAATATTTTTCAATTTCGTTCCAGTTTTCTCCAAAAAAGTCAAAGGAGTCAACTGCATAAATAACTTTGTAATCCCATATAAATATATAGGATTACAAAGTTACATTTGCAGTTAATTAATCAGTGTACCTGTATAATGTAATGAAATAATAGATGTAGATGGGTACTTTTTTTTTTCTTGGTTAAAAATATCATCGAATGACTTCTTCCGCTCGGGTGTATCAGAATTCTACTGACTAAAAACCCACCCTGTTCCTTCGGAAGCCCTAAAGTTCCGGGGCCGCGGTATCTCGATGGAACTTTCCCGCAAACCCCGACAGGCAATGGCCCTATGAGGCCCCGTCACTGGTATTAACAGCTTTTTGAGGCGCGCGTGGAACACAACGCGCCGCCGATCCGGGCCTGGTCCTTACCGGACGGTGAGCGACCCCTGCTCGCCATTCGCAGGCCCGCGCCTACGGTGGCACGAAATCGACTCGCGATCCACGACGCCCGGGGCGTCTCCTCCGGCGGCTGGAAGAGAGCGAGGAAGAGAGTTGCCTCTCCCTCGCACGTTAGGCCTCCTCCTTCGCTAGCATGACTGCTTCGCAGCAGGAGGTGACTGCATCCCATTCCCTCTCGCTTCGCACCATGTTCTAAACCAGAGCAGGGCGCGAGAAGTCGCCGCCGCCGATCGCCTTTATGAGGATACGACGGTGCTCCACCCATGTAGGGCACACCTCGACCATATGCTCCACCGTGTCTTCCAGTGTAGATAGGTACCTAGATATAATAATTATGCTCAAAGGTAACTTGTTAAATGGTCAACGGAATAAAAAAGCAAGAAGTATTAAGAGTATTGGGGAGTATTAAGTAGAGTAAATTGCCCGAAATTGCATAATTACTTACTTATGGATTAACTTTAACCGAGGCGTTTGACGAGTGCGGCATTAATTATTACTAACTAATGCAAAAGACGTACGAATAAACAATTTAATTTATATATGTATTACTTGTGAGATATATTGTGTTTTCATGCGATGGCCGAGTCAATCTACCTATTTATCCCTCGCACACAACCCTCGCACACATCCCTCGCTTGTTTTGTATGCGCAAAAATCTAGCTCCGCTGAGCCGTTTCCATCAGAGCTGTGCTGACCGAGGCGAGGTAAATGAAGCGATTTTATTGGTTCTTTACAAACACATCCCTCGCTACGCATCCTCGCACATCTTATAGCCAATCTGATGCAGATGGGTAACTCGATACCCCTTGGCTATACTCGTGTCAGATTTTCTAGCTTCTGAATACCCGTAGCCACTGTCAAAGATGTAAAAATAACAGCCAGGACCGGCGTAATATGCCTTCAAAGGCATCGAGGAATTTTGATATGTTAAGATGGTCGCCCATCCACGGACCGAGCTCGGCAAGTGCTGCTTAACCTTGAAGATTTCCTAAAAACCCAAAACTATAAAAATAAGTTCAGAATTACATCGAGACGCAATGAGTCGTAAAACTACGAATAAAAAAGTTCTTATCCCTACTTACAAGGGTCTTGTCTCGAATATAACTTTTGGGTAGGTACGGTAGATATACCAGAAAATACGACTTTAGTACTTAACCTCGTAGATTTGCACCAGCCTCATCTACAGCACCAATTACACTAACACGTCAAGTGTTTTATATAGTTTATATCAACAAAGGCAGTAGATGTGTCCGCTCTTGATGGCTAATTGTGTTATATGAAACTAAAAAACACCTTTACACACATTTTTTTTTCGTTTTAGAATAGATGAGGCCGTTGTTTTTTAACTACTTTTGAAGTCCAAACAATCTAGTACAGATTGTATGGACTTCAAATGGTCAAATCATATAAGAATCATTAACCAAGTATGTAGTCTGAGGGGATCTTTTAAGAAAAGATGTACAGATATTTGTAGGTCTGTCCAGACAGTACAAGCATTTGTGAGATATCGTGTAGCTCAACTTAAAATTTAAGAAGTTCAAGTTGACTCGTCTAAGATTTGATTTGAGTTACTCGTTGAACCAAATACCTCGACTTGTACATCGCTAGTGGCTAAAAACAAAGACTATCGACTTAATTTAGTACCTAAATCATCTAAATTACAACGCGTCATAAACCTACAGAACAACATAAAACAATACTAAACACTATCACAGCAGCTATAAGCCCATGCCCAGCAACCCCGTGTACTATCCCATAAAATGAGAAAGCCTTATCGGTCGCCATCTTGTTGTGGACACACTTCCTTTGGCGTCTCACACTGATAGGCCTGTCCGCGTTAGTTTATAGTGGAATTATAACATAAAACGGTATGGTTTGGATTTAATAAGGGTTCACGATTGGTAGTGGAATGGTCTTGTGGGATATGTAAAGTGGTAGTTTAAGGTTTTATTTTTATTTTGCTGTTTGTACGTGAGACTATTTTAGGAATGTTGTTTCTTTTAAATGAAGAGGGAAGTCCGCTGTTAAACATATTTTTTATAGTTATATGTAAAGGTATAATAGAAATATATTTTTAAGGTATAATAGGGTCAAAGGTGTAATAGAGATAAAACAGAGCCATCCGTTTGAAACTATTTTTTACCCGTAAAGAACCTGTCAGGTCAACTCTTTTCGTGTATTTTTATTTAAATAGGGGTAATATGCATTCAAGATGTTTTTAAATTATTAAAATCACTTATTTATTAAAATACTTTAGTACAAAAAGTACCTACAATGGCGCACTTAATTCCTTACGTATCTCTACCTGTCAACCATGACTGAAGAGACAACATGACATGAATAAAAAAAAACACTTGATATATAAAATGTGTATATCAACATTAAACTAACGTACATATCATACTTAATATTGTTATTGTTGTGTTATTAATATGTAGGGGAGAGCGGGGTTGGTGTTAACGGAGGTAAGAATTAACAAGCTTATTCCCGCCAAACGTGAAGACGTAAAAATATGTTACTCGGTTTAGAAATACTATATACACAGCTGAACATATCCTGACTTGTCAGTTGTCAGCATTCCCTCGATTGTAATAGTTATGCGAAGTGACCTCGAATTAACAGGTAAGCGAACTTTTTGTGCTTTGCAATAAATTGATTTAAGATTTGTTTATTCGTTGAATCGAATTAAAGTTTATACTAAATCAAACTCTATTTTATCGACAGTAACACTATGTTATTTGTTTGTGATTATTTCGACTATTTAATTTTCTGTAATTAATTAAGTAAAAAAAGTGTCCTTGGGGCTAAAATTAACAAATTAAGTGGGGTAAGAATTAACATGTTAATACTTACCCCGAATGTGTGTGGTAGTAATCGATTTTTTTTTTAAATAAGTATTTTTTTTACAGAATGAGAAAGTACATAAGAAAGAGTACAAGAGGATAGATCCTCTTGTTCTCTTTACCTCAAGAAATGTTTGAGCTGGCAGTTAAGGAAATTCCAAGAACCCCATAGTACTTTTGTATAATCTTCAACCGCTAGATGTTGGTGTATATGGACTGTTGAAGCATTACATTAGCCGACAGCAAACAAACTGGATGATTAATCATCCCGGGGAAACAATGACCATCTATAACCTCCCTTGAATTGTGAAAGAAGCATTTCTTCTGGCATTCATTCAAAACAATATCATCAAGTTATTAAAAATGCTGACATTTTACCGTGCAATGAAGATGTATTTCAAGACTGCAACTTTGCACCATCAGTTGTTACTGATTATCCCAATCTAAATACTGTTTCGTTAAAAAACTATAGATCACGTCTGCCTGAAGATACTTCTATCAATCCAGAAGAAAATGACTACCTACTTAATTTAGTATCCATAAATCAAAATTATAAGTAATATGCCTGATATTGACATACGTATTTTGGAGATTATATATAAAGTATAAAATGTGTGAGGTCCTTCAAATGTGCCAGGATGATAGTGACGAAGATGCTCGCTTCTGTTTGGTTTGCGCCGAGTCTTCTAAGGAAGATACATCTGGACATGACTAATAATAACATAATGCATTTTATGCAAAAGGGCTAATATTACTTGTGTTAGATGTGACACCATAACGTATATATGCCTCAATTGTTTCTCAGATAATAAGAAATTGTATTCCAGATAATTATTGCCTGATTTAGGGTATTCCCACCTAAAATACACTGGAAAAACTATTGGTGTTTTTCTATGAATTCATTACAAATTAGATTAATATTAATTAGACTATACTCTTTTTAACTGATTAAAATACCTCAATTTAAATTAAGTTTAAAGGCTGTGTTTGGCTGTGGGACAATTATTGATAAATAGTGTAGATTTCATAGAGTATACTGATTTGTTGTACCTTATTGAGACTTTTTAAGACTGTTGACACTGAAAAGTTTCTGTTACTTTTAAGTATTAAGTTAAAAGTATTTGTAACAATGTTTGTAAGTTAAAACTAGCAGCGGCAGCTACAATATCTACACTCAGTGATGGTTAATTAGTGTAGATTAAAAAGAATTTACTAGATACATTCTTTCAGTTCCTGTCTTAAAAAGTACTGATTTCTCAGATCTTAAAGACAATTAAACATTTTGATTAATATACATGATATTTTGTTTCAATATTTGAAAGAATTTTAGCCTCTGTTAATAATTGCCCCTTACGTTAATACTTACCCCAGCTCTGTTAATATTTACCCCAGATAAGGCGTAAGTATTAACAAATTTCTTTTTTGGTTTTGACGACTCTGTTTCTGAAAGTACTTACTTAACTGATGATTTTTATTACTAATATCATAGCTGAATAACCAAAGTATGCTATGCATAAAAAATAAAACAAAAAAAATAATTGAAATTGAAAATATAAACTATAATATAAAATTTGTTAGTACCAGCCCCGCTCTCCCCTATTAATAAAAAGTTTTAGAACTTACAATAATATAATCCAATTTAAACACGAACAAAATCTATCTAGAAATTGATGCCAATAGTTACTATTGCATATACATAGAACCATCAAATGAGACAGGGATTTACATCCACGCTCTAACCAACCTTTATTATAATTCAAATGACTACCTGTAATCGAGTCCAATTTTAAGTAATTCGATTCGATTTTGAAATATTACCGCGATACGATACGATAGTGTCGATTTTATTTTGTAACTTTGTTGTGGTAACAGAGTCGATCGGCTTTAGAGGTGTGATATCTCGACGGCTTTTATTGCCTCGAGTCCTTCGGGGCTGATTTAATCCACGTCGTTACTTATAGGGTACGTTGATATTATAAACTCATTTCAAATAAGGAGCTTCCCTGTAAAATTGCATTCTATCACTGATATTATTAGTATTGCTACCCGTACTTTCCCAGTGCTGGGCAAAGCCCTCACTCCATTCTTTCCGACAGACTCATATCTGCGGGTCTGCTGCGGCCCCGTGTTGATGTCTCAAGACACCCATGTTGTGTTTTACGAGCCAACAGCTTGTTAGCAGACGCACAGTTCCATTCAAGTTGGGCAGTCTTTTGAGTACATCAGCGATTTGCGATTGCGATATCGCTAATGTATAACCACAGATATAGACTATGAAAAACTTTGAATGTGTTGCTAGAACTTGTTTTTGTCACAGTTATTAACGTTTACAAAATTACGGTTTTTATAAATTTTAAAAATTGGTCTGTCCGTCTGTCTTGCTGTTTACCTGGACAATTCTCTGAAACTGCTGAACCGATTTTAATAAAAATTATTACACCTTCATGTCTAAACCACTTTCCCGATTTTTAGCTGATTTAGGCAAGTCTAAAATAACTTGAAAATTTATTTTTAGACTTGCCTTGCCTTAGTATGAAGCGGAATATAATATGTATGTGCAGTATCAGGTGACTTTTAACAAAATTCAGATGAAGGGATGTTCCTTATCTATAAATTGCAAGCCAAGGTCCTTTGCACAAACTACATTGAACATTTCACTTGGAATCCAACGAGATCAATACTGGGAACCTCATAATTCACAACGCATGTCCACAGGTAAGTCAGGATAAAAAAAAAACGTAACACTACACAATAGACTGTAAGAACGTAAAATTGGACTACAAAAGCATTCCTTCCACAACGCTTAACTCCGAATAGGCGCATATTATATGCACAAAATATCGTCGAGAACACAGAATTAGTTCGTATGGAAGGCGCTCAAACAATACCCCTTAGTTTGGCAAACAATACATTTGATGAATGTCATGAGCTCGCTCTATCCATTTTGATGGAACTAGATTCAGGCGGGGGAATAAGGGGCCGTATATTTGTATGTCTTTGTTTTATAATATTTTGATACTGAATAGGGTGTAAGAAATTGTGAGCAGGAAGTTGTTGTGTGTCATATTATTAGATTGAGTAGAAGTCTTTCATAATCATTCCTTATGCCTCTATAACTAGACTTTTTATTTGGGGAAAAACCCATAAATATACGCTAATTCATTATTTATATTAGCCTTCTTTTTATTTCGGGGGGAAATCATCAAATAACTCCTGCTGCTCTGAAGAATGGAAAGGAAGAAAGAGTCAAGCTGCTACTGACTAAATCCCACCCGGTTCTGCGAGTTTCCCTTGTGTACGGGGCCGCAGTATCTCGTTAGAATATTCCCGCAACTCTAGCAGGCAATGAACCTATTGAGCCCCGTCATTCCTGCCAATTGACATACGATTTATTATTAAAAAAAAACTAGTGCACAGGAAATAATGAAGGTGTCGGCGTCATGCTTTGCTTCGTGGGTGGGCTCGTAATTTCCCTGTATAATTTTTCTAGATACATTAAAATAACGATATATATAATATCATTTTAATACAGTAGCTGTATCACTCATTGCATCCAAATTGTCAAACTGAACCACATTTAAACATGCAAGAAGCAATGCCAGTGCCCCATTTAAAATTGCCACATTTAAAAGTTATTACTTATCTGCCATTATACGTTCTATATTTAAAGTACCAAAATAAAAACACAACACGGTTTTCTGTTTAGATGCATCGTAATAAGGCGGGTGGCAAAGACACGCTCATAAGTTCTGTTCACTGTTTGAATATAACTTATCTTCATAGACAGGAATGTAAACTATTAGAAAAAATAATATAGGTATAAGTAATATAGGTATAGGTATAAGAACTAACAACGGTAAGTATATTTAGCCGCTCATCCGTGATCAGGGCATTTGAACTGTGCCAAAATATCATATACTCTAAACAAGTACAACCATGGTTAATACCCCGTTTAAGTTATATAGAAAAAAAAAATACTAAAAATCGTTTTACGATTGATTCTAATTTGCAAATGGCGGTCAAGTGCAAAGCCTTGTTTACATTGTTAGCAACTTAAAAAACTGCGCTCAAAATGAACACAATACTACGCTCGATACCCATAACTCCACTAAATCTAAATCTTTAAAAAAATATTCACCGAGTCACTTGAGTGTTTTGAAGAAAAAAAAATATGGAGGTTTTGCCTGCCAGCCTTTATTGTGGATCCGTTGAAAATTACGTTCAAGCTCACCCACTATTGCTGGTGGCGAATATAATATTATTGTTTTTTCTGGGCATGTTATGTTATGGTACCATCCTTGCCTTGCCTTGAAAAGTGACATGGTCATGGTCAACGGTTATATTTTTAAAGAATTGACGATTCGAGTTTTGCAAATTGATTTTACACAACATACTTTTACGCAGCTGCATTCGGAAGGAAGCTAACCCCACCATAATTTGGATAATTGCAGATACGAGTACAATAACTATTCCATAGCTTTATTTCTGACTAGCTTTTGCCCGCGACTTCGTCCGCGTGGAATAGTTACTTTGGGCTAACGTTAAATTTAACCCCGATATTGAAGCATTCTTCATTGGCGCTCCGTTCCTATTGGCCTTAGCGTAATGACTAATGATACAATATAGCTGTGCCCGCGACTCAGCGGAAGTTAATGTATTAGTAATATTGTTTAGATCACGTTCACATGAGGCTTAAGTACCTAGAGAACGCTTCGACCGCGAGACGCGTCGAGCGCGGCGACTGATTCTCAAAAATAATCCTTATAGCATGATTCAGTATTCACGCGCGATGGCTTATTATTATAAGCGTATTTCATGTATAACTTTGGTGTTTCTATACCGATTTATATGATTCTTTTTACGGTTTCGTAGCCAAATGGCAAAAAACGGAATCTTTATAGTTTCGACATGTCTGTCCGTCTGTCTGTCTGTCTGTCCGTCCGTCCGTCTGTCACAGCAATTTTATTCCGAAACTATTAGGACTATACATGTGAAACTTGATAGGTAGATGTATTCTGTGAACCGATTTCCGATTTTGAGAAAAAATTAAAAAAATATTTAAAATAAAGGGGGGCTCCCCATACATGGAACTAAACCTGAAAATATTTTTTTTCATGAAATCGATGCATGTGTGGTATCTATAGACAGTTCTTTAAAAACGACATCGGGGTTTCTAAAACCACTTTTCCATAAAGTCAATCGTTTAAAAGATATAAGCTTCCAAAGTGGTAAAATGTGTGTGTGGCGGACACAACCTCTAACTTCTATAATATTGGAGTGAAAAATCTAAAAAAAATATATGTCTGTAGATCTTAATATAAACTTTCAACCAAAATTAGTTTGAACGAAATCAATTCAGCAGTTTTTGAGATACAGCATATTTTCTAAAACCGCAAATATAACTTTGTAATTCATACAAACACTATGAAAAACAAATTTATTCGGCGCAGTTGTAAAAAATGTAAAAAAGCCAGTTTTAAGAAATTTGTAAGGTTTTTTTTTTCAAAACAAATTCATTTGGCGCAGTTGTAAAAAATGAAAATAGCTAGTTTTAAGAAATTTGTAAGGTTTTTTTTTCGTCAAATAAATTTGCATATTATATTATAGTTACTACGGAACCCTTCATGGGCGAGTCTGACTCGCACTTGGCCAATTTTTTATGGAATAGTTAATAATGTTAACTTTTTCAATTAGGGGTGACTGAGAGTGTTATAAACGTAAGAGTAGACAAATATTATAATCAGAAAGCTTCGAACTGCTAAGCTATCGGGAGTTACACGTGTTATTGTGAGTCAACCATAAAAGTTAGACATATGCTGTCGTGGGATATTTTTTATATAATTTTAAGGAAAACATTTCCGTCATGAAATGATTTGTGTAGCTTTAACCATTAAGGTTGCACACGCGACGGAAGCTTAAAAAATGGAGTAACTTCTCCCGTTTTCCCAACATTTCCCTTCACTGCTCTGCTCCTATTGATTGTAGCGTGATGAAAAGTATACTATAACCCGCTCAGGAGTATGAAAAATAATTGTACCAAGTTTCGTTAAAATCCGTCGAGTAGTTTTTGTTTCTATAACGGTTATACAGACAGACAGACAGACAGACAGACAGACAAAAATTTAACTGATTGCATTTTTGGCATGAGTATCGATCCTTAATCACCCCCTGATAGTTATTTTGGAAATATATTTCATGTACAGAATTGACCTCTCTACAGATTTATTATAAGTATAGATGTACTAATTTATGTGTCAATTATATTTATAAATCATTATAACAATATAATCACGATGACAAATTTATCCCTTTGTTATCTATTCACAATATTTAATGCACACTTATTTAACAAAGTAACTTTTATTCCTTAACAATATAATCTCACCCCACAATTTAACTAAATGCATTCTAGCCGCGGGTGACCAAGGGAAAAAATAAATAAAGGGGTAACCAGCGAAGAGATTTAAATTAAAACTAAAATAAAATAACACTCACTGTTATCAAGATGATCAAATACGTCACCATGATCGATATTTACATGTTCAGATTACGCTACCTGAGGGCTTGTGACGTCACTTGTTCGGCTTGATTACTTTGTGATTTTTTTCAACCTTTATTATTGCCTTCTGACTCAGGGGTTCTGGGCCTGACATGTGATTTGCAGGTTGTGCTTTGTATAATTTATATAATCATCACTGCTCCCAAATTGTTTAAGAAAAATCTGAGAAAACCGGCTTAGAAACTGGCTCTGGAACCAAAAAATCAAAGACATGTCAGATCTATCAACCCGCACCGGGTCCGCGTGGTGGACTGCAGCCCATCAATTTTAAGGCCTAGATACCTGTGTCACACACTGTTACACGCTAAATATCGGTTAATAATATAAAGAAGAAAAAAAAAACAAAATTAATATACACAGAAAAAATTGTTGCCATCCGCTTCCACACTAGAAAGTAACTTCGTTTCTTTTAACTGCAGTGCGTGTTTTAATTTAATTTCATTGTTCGTTTTTTGTAAAGAATTATAAAAATAGTCCTTGTGTAGTACCTTACTTAGGTCTAAGATTTATGCTCAGGTGTTTTTTCAGCAATCGCGATCACTAACCTTCCCTGAAGTTCATCACAAAAAAGTTCCAATTAGAAAAACGTTCACGATTATCCAAGCCACTTTACCTTGGTTTTTGATACATGACTATGGCGAGTTTGAGTAGTGAATAAGAAAAACATAGGCAGGAAAACATAATTATGTGAATATCAGCACTTATTGAATTTTAGTTCACTTAAGTAGTCTCCCTGAATAGAGCTTTAGCTGGAGAGAAGCAATGGCCCAACACATCTGACTGTTATTTTTGAACAACGTTAAGTCCGGCTATGGTTGTCTTTAAGTGATGACTGTGAGTATGCAGGAATAGGCACGATAATGCCAGAATCAACATAATCGGAAGATATAATTTAATTAACATCTCAACACACGAGCATAAATCACGAAATTAGTTACTTACAGCGTTAATTGATACTCTGTTGCTATAGTAATTATTTAACACCTGCTCAATTCTGCCAAACGTTTGCTAACAATTAGTGGTAAACTGCCAGACGTTTTAATTTTGTGTTTATTGGTGCCAATATTTATAATCCTTATTTATTTCCGGTTTATAGCAGTAAACTCGCCCTTTATTACATATATATACTAGCGATATTTACAATTATTTACATACACTGAGTATTTTTTCCAGTAAAAGCAACTCTTACTACTTATATTTTTGCTCTGGCAACTAAAATGGACTGTCACAGGCTTAAAAGTCATTGACTGACACTATAGAACAACGCGCTCCACTCTTGGCAAAGGCAGTTCATTTAGATTATAATTTGTGATTTAAAATACTTTTTCATCCCCCCATCTCGGAAAGAGTATTTTTGCTCTTCGATATCTGAGTGCTAAAGCCGTTTTTAATCGCTAGAGGATAAAAGTTTGTGAATTTAAAACACCTAAAAATAAACTAAAATATAGCATCCAGAAATTCGTGCGCATCGCTGTCCACTGGTAATGTGCCCAAAAGACTGGCGGCATTGCCACGTTGTATGGCAATGCTTAACCTCTGTCCAAGGTAAAAGCCAGCCCTTGGGTCACGCGAAGTGTCAACTAGGCGTCTGGACAGATCTTTAAATAATTTGTGAGCACTCGGACCCCACGACCCCAAGGTTTCAACCCCAAACGGCTCGAAAATATAACTACCAACAAGGTTATTATATTTCCGCCGCTTGAGGTTCTCAGCAGCCGCAGCGGCAGCGCCAGCACAACAAGATGAGCTAGGAAGATGGGATGGCGCAAGTATATGTAGTTAAGGGTTTTTATTTAATTAAAGTATATGTTTACTAACTAATAAAAAAAAAAAAAAAAAAAAAAATTTAAAACATCATTAAACTTATTTACTTCTACCTCCATGGGGCCGAATTTATCATACAACTTTTTTAGTTTGTTAAAAACTCAGACTCTGGAACCTTCTTGGTGTACTTACTTTTTTTTAATTTGCTTTGCGCGCCATTTTTTTTGTGTTTAGTCATTTCCTCGCTGACGTGGGATGAAAAATTACGTGTTGCACTCGAGTGCAAAGATTTTTCACCTCGTGCTCTTTTGATTCCCTCGCTAACGCTCAGGATTCTAATGTTTGAATCACTCGCTGCACTCGTGATTGAATTTTAGAATCCTTCGCTTGCTCGGTCATCACAATTGAGCACGCGGTTAAAAAGCAACTTTGCAATCTTGTATAACAAATAACTATTAAACATAAATAAATTTCTCAAAACAGAAATCAATCGTCGCGTATCCTCAATATGTTTCCTTTATTGATATTCAATTTATGGGTACGCAGCAATGAAACATTTTGTTTTGTTTTTTTTTTTTTCGACTATTGCCGTTCGACCAGCAAATTGGTTTTCGTGGTAGGAATCCATAATTGTTCATACGAATTTGTGATCAAAAGATATATATTTTATTTATGTTCGGTTCGTATAACATTTAAATAGGTGTCAGTTGCAATTAAATGTATGCTGCTTAATTTGCATACGAGAACATTATGTTTGGTTGAAATGAGCATTTGAAAATTGTTCTGACGTAATATATACTTTTCCTTTTCCACACGAATATGGGCTGGTGACAATGAACATGATGACATAGACCGTTCATTCTTTCGTCCGCGCTAGAGTACGGATAACTACATATGTATTGAGACGCAATTTTTCAAATTGTTTAACATTTTTATTGTGTAAGGTGTACCATAAAGTGCATAATAAATAAAATACCTCAACTTCAGAAGAATTTTATTTCTGATTTGGCTTTTCAATACGCATAGTAACTTATTCAATGATCAGATTAATTCCACACAAAGCGTTGTCATGTGTAACACACGATCGGGTTTTACGATTATTGCTAGATCGTGTATTCGTAATCAACAATCGTGGTGTCGTGGACAATCGGAATATATCGGTTATTTATTTACTTAGCCAAATAGTTGCTATGAAAATTCAATATCAGTCAATTACTAAAATAAAAAAATATTTCCGTAACTAGTCAATTCCAACCGGCTGCTACTTTCCGTGGTGTAACCGTGGCGATAACCGAGTTTATTGAGCTCCTTGGGGTAACACTAACTTCCACCCTCAATTTTAGTCCGTTTATCGAGGCTAAGGCTCAATTAGCATCAAAAAAGTTGGGAATTTTGGCAAAGGTGAGACGGTACTTCACACACGAACAGCTGCTCAATCTGTATCAAGCCCAGGTTCGGTCGTGTATGGAGTACTGCTCTCATTTTTGGGATGGATCTGCCAAATACCAACTGGACGCGCTTGAGTCTTTTGAGAAACGGGCCAAGAGACTCATTGGCAACGATGGCACTCGTCGAGTCAAAGCTCCTGACCCTTGAACATCGACGACGATTTGCAAGTCTATCGGTTTTCTATCGGTTACATTTCGGGGAGTGTGCGATGGAATTACACAATCTAATTCCGCCAAGTCCGTTCCATCATCTGACTACAAGACAAACGGCGATGCGCCATCGTTACATGGTGGACATCCCACCCATACGCACTGAATGTTTTGGGAATACTTTTATTGTGCGTACGGCTAAGGAGTGGAATTCCCTGCCGGAGTCTGTGTTTCCCGGTAGATATAACCTAGGGGTCACCTGATGAGTGACGACGTGGTCAAAGAAAGAGCTCGCTTGCCTAAAAGTAACCTATTCACTTTTGACTTAAATATCCCTCAGCTTATAACTATCAGAAAACACAGACTGTGACGTAGAATAGGTTCATCAGAAAACTTAAGGCTTGCGGTACCGAGTCACGCCACCAATTTCTATGGTAAGTCGTTCGCAGCTCAAGCAGTACGGCTGTGGAATGCTCTACCCGTGTCAGTAAGACAAGCACCAACCCTATCTTCTTTTAAAAACTTAATAAAAGATCTTTATCTCTCTCCTTAAATTGTTGTTATTATGTATGTCTTTGTTTCTTTCTTTTTTAAAATATTTATATGTATATATATGTTTTGAGAGCGTTATTGTTTTGTATTTTATATAGATAAATAGTACACCGTGGACTACCCGCGTATTTATTTTCTCCTTCTGTGTCAAATCTATTCAAAGGTTGTCTGTAAAAGATAGCTTTTAGCGATAAGACCGCCCATTGTATCACCCTTGTTAATTTTTAAGTCCATAATTTTGTTTTACTGTTATGGTGTACAATAAAGAATATATCTATCTATCTATCTATGTCTGAGTCTGTGTCTCCCTAACGTTAGAGAACAAGAATTTACAATTTACTTTACAGAAAAACATTTTTAGTATAAAGTACAGAAATATGCTCGAATGTTTGGTGTTTTACCCTGCCGTGAACGCAGATTTTAACTAAACTAAAACTAGTCATGTAATATACTTATATACAACAAAGTGAATCAATTAACTAGTTTAAAAACTACGTTAAAACTAATTCGAATTAATTTCATGACGGTAGCTGTAACAGGAAGTGTAATGCAATCTGCTACATTGCCATAGTTTTGGCAGAATGCCAGATGGGCGCTTACATAAAAATTGCCATGTAGCGTCTAGTGAATAAATATGCCAGACCTTTTTACAGCGGCAACATTTTTAGTTGTGGGCTTGACACTTTTTTTGCTTGAGCTTCTTTGGTGATGATGCCAAATACTGTCCAGCTACCGAAAGGCAGTTTTTAAACTAAGATTAAAAATACAAGAATATTCGTTGTGATCTAATTTCCTGCTTAGTGCTACCTATATTAGATCTACGCATCAGGGCAAAGTTATACACAGATCATAGAATGATCGCTGATATTGTGAGCAGTTATACCTTAGCTGAGAGACATCAGTATTCCACGTCCGAGCTCTCAAGGACAATATTTTTAAAGAAAGTCTTCGTGACCAGACATTTAAAGGGCGTAAGAAGCTTATTTTTATTAAATTTCTGGTTACCAGCCTGTATTGTGTTGGTGTTTGGCAAGGTATTGATCGTGTTTATGGTTTCTATGATGACAAAGTTATAGTAATTATATTTTTTTTAGTTTCTATCCCGTTCTAACGATCTGATCTATGTCCAGGAAAGTCAAGAGTATGCCTTGGGTTGTTTAATATATATTTTTTGCCACAATGCATTTGGTATGATGTACCAATCAACTTACGCTGCAGTTGCTGAGCACTCCATTACGAGTATTTAATACTCCTTGTCCCAACGTAGCTATGACTTAAATTATCTTCCAAGCATGTTTCTCTCAGTTTCAAAGTTTCTAGAGCGCTTTAAATGGATCTAACATGGCGTAACGTAAGACCTGTTTTATGTTATGACGTGAAAAGAGGTTATATGCACTCTTTTAGAGTGCAAGCTGCAAGAGCAAGCTGTTTACAGCTTTCTAGGTAGGCAACATCTCACGTTTTTTTATTTTTTTTTAAGAATCTATTTAGAGCTGCGGTAGGATGCCATAAGAGACATGCTACAGTCTTTAAGAGGAAACAGTGGGTTGGGGTTGGTCCAAAAGCAAAACACTGTTTACTTTTCTTTTTTAATGTGGTAGCAGTATTTCGCGAGAAATATTCTTTGAAAATCCTGTATCCTTTCCTTTCGCAATAAACTTAAAAACACAAAATCATTTGATTTTCACCAGTGAATAGAATAAATAATGAGGAACCTTTTAGTGTATAATTAATTTATTAGGTATTGCGTGAATTAGCAGTATGAAATTGTGGGAGGCGGGTCGCTACTAATGAATAATTTAATTTAAAATTTAATTTAATTAACAACATTTTAATTACACAAAAAACTAGTAAACCGTGCTTGATGGCGCCACCGCCGTACACACTACACAAGCACGGATAATTCCCTCCCGCATGTACGCATATAACATATCCACGCGCAAAAGAAGCGCTGATGCAGCATGGAACCCAAACTTATATAGATTGAATATGCAAATCTAACCATGCGGCTGACTCAAAAAAATTAAGTAAATTGACATGTATCCCAAAATTTCAACGTTCACGAAAAGTAACCGCCTTAATGTAATGCTCTGGTTTAAAAAGTCTCTATTTAATAACATTAACTTCATACGTGTCGATACGTTGCCAATATTCGTGTCCGGGCGCTACTTTATTTTTACCTGACGACCTCACAACACTTTTTTTATTATGTGGCGTCAAATAGGTTACTTCATTCCGATGTTGGTGAGGGTTCCATCAATTGTGTATTATTTTTCTGACCTGCGATCTGTCCTTTATTACTATTATCGTCTTTAATAAACTGAATGTTGCAAAGTAAAACGAAGAAAAAACACAAATACTCACCTATACTCGTACATAAATCGTATTAAATTAAAATATCCACACAAGAAACGTATAAGGAACGTACCTTTTTTTTTTAACGTGGTAAAATTATCAAATAAGTCCTCCCACTCCGGGCAGGGTGGGAGGGACTGTCAGACTTTTACTGACTAAAATCCACGGTGTTCCTTCAATAACCTTTTACATACCGGGGCCACGGTAACGGGATGAGTCCCACGACCCCGGCAGGCTTCGGTCCTCTGCAGAGGGGGCCTCGTCATGTTGCTGACGCTCTTTGAGGCGCGCGTGGAACACGACGCGCCGTCGACCCGGGCATGGTCCATGGTCGGACAGCGAGTTGCCCTTTACTCGCTGTCCGCATGCCCGCGCCTACGGTGGCCGGAGATCGTCGACCTACGTCCGACGCCGTGGGCGTCTACCACTGCGGCTGGGCTGGAGGGAGGACGCCATCTTCTCCCTCACGCGGCCTGCCTCCTCCTTCGCAAGCATGACTGCTTCGCAAAAGGAGGCGACCGCTTCCCACTCCCTCTCGCCCCGCAGCATGGCCTCGACCAATGCCGGGCGCGAGATGTGTCCGCCTATCGCCGCCGTGAGGACACGTCGGTGCTCTGCCCAGGAGGGGCAGTCTTGCACCGTGTGCTCTACGGTGTCCTCAGGGCGACCCTCGCAGTGGTGACACCCAGGCGTTTCCTCCTTTTCCATCAGACGCAGGTACCTCCCGAAACTTCCGTGTCCGGTAAGGACCTGCGTCATGCGGTAGGTCAGGACGCCGTGACGCCGATCTAGCCACTCCTCAAAGAGGGGTCTTACCGCCGCAATTGCGGCGTGCCCAAATAACAGCCACTTGGATTGATTTTGAAGGTTAAGCAATGCTTGCCGAAGTCGTTCTGTTGGCCAATATATTATGTAGTGGGTGACCATCTTTATAAATCGAAAATCTTCCGTGACGCTAGTTGGAGAACTAAAAAAGGATTTTTTCAGTTCCAAAAAATCTTTTTACCACCTTAAGGATCGTCCCTATGGTGGTAAAAAGATTTTTTGGAACTGAAAAAATCCTTTTTTAGTTCTCCAACCAGCGTTTTATCGTACCCAAAGGAATCCCCCATGTGAGTGCCGTTGTCGTAAATATACAAAACCGACCATTATTTACAAGAGAATATTTCGTTAATGGTATTTCTTCACTAGTTTTACGATGGTTTGTCGTAACTCATGAAATTACGGAGTTTTCGATTAAAGCTTTCGGTTTTTGTTGGTTACTGTCGTGAAGTTGGGGACTGGTGTTTATAATTTTGCTGTTAGAATTATAGACGTTGAAGTTTATAATTTGGGTTTGTTTTGCTACCTTAAAAATAAAAAATAATTAAGAGAGGGTATTTTCACTCCGTGAAGGAGGTTAAGCTTAGATTTTTAATTTGGTATGCATGCCAATTCTGTGAAAATAAATACATTTTGTGTTTCTACTTAATTTTTTTTAAAGGTAAAGTAACGCTTGTCCAGGTGGTCCATGGATGGGTGATCATCTTATCATACAGAGATTCCTTCGTGGCTCGCAGAGCACGAAAGTTGTTGCCCAAGAATTAACCGAGATATCAAGTATCATCTTAAACCAGATCACTCACTAAGTACCGACATATTAACGTTGTTTTAAATATAAAGTAAAACCTTATGTCGTCATTAAGTTAGAACCCCGGTTGGAATTACATGGATTAACTACATCCGTGTTCTTTATCAGATAGTATTATGCCTGTGTTTTTAGCATGACAGCGTAATCTAAGATTTGAGAACTTTGTCATTTGGTTGGTCAAACTTGACCCATAGCGTAATCGCATTTTAACATCTATATCTAATATCATTATAAAAACAAAAATTTTAATGTGTGGATAGATGTTTGTTATTCAATCCTTTCGAAATAATGGATCGGTTCTAGCGGTACATATGTACATTAAAGGGCAATTATCATGTTTTGATAACCTTATTGCATAAAATTCCTGTTAGAAACTCCAGTCGTATATTTAATATCCACCACTAGCACAGAATACATCTTTACTTAGTTGTATATATTTCTAGTAATCATTTTCAAACTTTGTTGTGGTCAGCTTTCACTCTAACAGCAGCTGATCATCAGTATTTTACAGGGAGTGACTATCTATCAGTCCATATCCATACTGGGTCACAATTCAATGTACAATTAATGAAAACACGAAGGAATCTCGATATGTTAAGATGGTTAACCCATCCACGGACCGACTCTGGCAAGCCTCGCTTAGCTTGAAAACATTTTCTTTACTTCCTTAATCTTATGTCTAACCTGAAAGTTATGACTGTAATGCTATCTAGCTACCGTAAATAGTAATTCGAATCTCTGCATAAAATACATAAAATTCAGCGGCATTCTGCCAACGGGAAGATGAAATTGCGAAATTTTGAGGCAGCGTTAATTTTGAATCTAGTAACAATCGATCTGGGTTGTCTGTCAGATCTTGGATATTGATTTTGTTGCTACTATATCCGCAGATTTGCTCATAACCGAGAGACGATATAATTTTTAAGGAATTTAATTATCATGAGGCTAAAATAAACAGAACTCTGGTTTGTGTTACATACTAGTTTGTCTTGTAATCAAATGCCTTGCCGACCTCGGCAAGCATTGCTTAACGTTAAGCCTGCAATACATGTTGGCCGAGCGTTGTCGATTGAAGGCCAATACCAACATGTAGACGGTATATTTGCCTTGTCTTGCTATCGCTCGGTATCACTTGCCTAGTTGGCCAAGTGAAGGCCAGCGCCAACGTGTATAGAGCTCATTTGGTGCAACTTGTCTTCGCTCGCCGTTGCTCGTGATCACTTGCCTCACTTCGGATCGGTGTCGGTTTTTGGTCACAAATCAAAGGCGCTCGCCTGCTCTCGGCCAACGTGTGGGCAGCTCTACAGACCCTCTTCTACATTGGTTGTCTGAATTGGCGTTCGACGAACTTGTCGAACGTGTGGACATTATTTCTTGCCTTGTACCTATTTGCCAACGCTCGCGTTGGTTTACGCTCGGCCAACATGTATTACAGGCTTAACAGAGCGACCAGTGCACATGTTATTATTTAGCCACGAGCTTCTGATATCCTGTTATAATACGAATTATTTGGTAGTTCAACAATCACATTAGCCGATAGGAAGGCACTTCTGAGAATATCTAACGTACTTACTGTCTCCTAGTTTGTAACTTAGACCACACATCATGTCCTGCTGATTTGATTTACCCTAACCGTTGTATATCGGGTAACCCTCGGTACACTTTTGAATACCTCATTTTGTATCTCTAGTATTAAGCTTTGACTCATATCCTGTACGATTTAATCTGGACTTTTTTTTAACAGCGTCAGGGTAACATAAAACCCTTTTTACCAATATCGATTTCTTGGATCGGTGTGGAAAAAAAATGATTTTTAACATACCTTTATTCTGGTAGGAGATAGCTCTATTTTTATCAGAAAGCTGAGCTGTATATCGTGCGTTCGATTCCCGCATAGGAACAAATGTTTGTATGGCCTATAGATAGGTTTTCGCTATGGGTGTTTGTGCATGTCAATTGATATGTTTGTCTGATTAAATCATATGAGAACCATTAAGGTTTACGTATGTGGTACCTACGCTTTTGAGGAAAGAACACATATAGTTGAGTGGACCTGTCTAGATAGTGCAAGCTGTGTCAGTTATTGTGCAGCTCAACTCAACATTATTTGATTACAAAACAAATGAATAATAAAAATGATGTTGACAAGTTTATCTATTCATTATCACACCAAGATGTTCCTATTGATACACTTGCTCTCAATTGACATCAATAAGGTCTAATAGGATGGTCCGACTCGTTAGGAACACGTCGGACCTCTTCCTCTCAGAATTGTATTGAAAGTTGGATCAAAGTGTTGTTTAATGATAATTATGTATAAAAAGTGGATACCTGGTGTGTGAATGGAACAAGTTTTGGTGTAGTATCACGGTGCTTGTGGTACATTTGGTCCTTAGATATGCATACATTTATAGATAAATAGGTGGTTTGTTTCTTTGCTTCAAAATATTAATTACACTTTCAATCCTTCCTGTTAATACGAGTAAAGAATAGAATTGCCGAACTCAAATTAATGCATATTTTGAAACATTACAAATACATAGATAGAATAAATACTTTATTGTACACCATTTATAATTCTTACTGTAAAAATAACAGTAAGTATTAAAATCGTAGAACGCATATAAATTAATATGAATGACTGCAATTGTAACACAAGCCAATATTTCCTCGACTTGGGTTCGGTTTCCGTATCAAAATAACTACCTAATCACTCTTTACATAAATAAGTTAAAACCTAGGTTAGGTTGTAGCTATGAGGAATTCAAAACAGAATATGAAACACAGGCTCCGCATGGGCTCCGCCCTGTGTTTGACTGTACCAAACAAATATATGACTGTATGTCAAGATTGTTATCTTTTTTTTTTTTTTTTTTTTTAACGTGGTAAAATTATCAAATAAGTCCTCCCACTCCGGGCAGGGTGGGAGGGACTGTCAGATTTTTACTGACTAAAATCCACGGTGTTCCTTCAATAACCCTTTACATACCGGGGCCACGGTAACGGGATGAGTCCCACGACCCCGGCGGGCTTCGGCCCTCTGCAGAGGGGGCCTCGTCATGTTGCTGACGCTCTTTGAGGCGCGCGTGGAACACGACGCGCCGTCGACCCGGGCATGGTCCATGGTCGGACAGCGAGTTGCCCTTTACTCGCTGTCCGCATGCCCGCGCCTACGGTGGCCGGAGATCGTCGGCCGACGTCCGACGCCGTGGGCGTCTACCACTGCGGCTGGGCTGGAGGGAGGACGCCATCCTCTCCCTCACGCGGCCCGCCTCCTCCTTCGAAAGCATGACTGCTTCGCAGAAGGAGGCGACCGCTTCCCACTCCCTCTCGCCCCGCAGCATGGCCTCGACCAAGGCCGGGCGTGAGAGGTCTCCGCCTATCGCCGCCGTGAGGACACGTCGGTGCTCTGCCCAGGCGGGGCAGTCTTGCACCGTGTGCTCTACGGTGTCCTCAGGGCGATCCTCGCAGTGGTGACACCCAGGCGTTTCCTCCTTTCCCATCAGACACAGGTACCTCCCGAAACTTCCGTGTCCGGTGAGGACCTGCGTCATGCGGTAGGTCAGGACGCCGTGACGCCGATCTAGCCACTCCTCAAAGAGGGGTCTTACCGCCGCAATTGCGGCGTGCCCGAAGATTGTTATCTTAGCATGGATATTCATAACGCTATTGTGACATAATTATGTCAATGTCAATTATTGTCATTGTCACTGACATACGTTTTCGGTGTTTATCAGTGTCGGTTACAAGCTACAGTGGTGCCTTATGTCGTATTAATTAACTATTAATTCAGACATTAGCAGTACAGTTAGGCGACATTGCAAATGCTTAGTTTAATTGTAGGTACACGCCATTGTATGATTGACATTGATTGAGAGTCGGAAAGTGTTTCGCCAGAATATGGCCCATTTTATTGCAATAATAACAAATATTCGTTTGATTTATTCATCAACCTCACTTTTACAACAATAAAGATACAAAACTTCTGTCACATAAAAATACAATAGTTTAATTTATTAAAACGTCTGCTGATGAAAATGGAAACGTTTAATTCAAACTGCTGTCACATATATAACTTCCGGGAACGTCACAACAACAAGCTGTGAAATAAGGGCACACTAATATTCCTGGCCATCGAAAAATTTAACTCAATAAACCCATTGGTATATATAT